>JARVGS010000672.1:21326879-21339506 GCA_031762315.1 Hypsolebias antenori
TGTAAAAGAAAATCTAAAAAAAAAAAAAGCTAAGTCTGGTCCTCTGGACATTAAAAAAAAACAGTAGAAACATTTCGTCTTTTGTCCGAAAGACTTCCTCAGTCTGAGGTGCTATATTCAGCTCAGTCTTATAAATAGCACCCTCTCACCATGGATCAACCAGTTTGCTGCTAACAGCCAAAACCAGCTGCTCACATGATCAAGGAGAACCATCAGCCTAATGATGAATCATTAGCACCTGATGGTTGCTATTCACAGAGGAACACCTTGTAACTGACTTTCCTTTCCTCCATTGATTACGGTGACATTATCTACATGAACGCTCCTACAAGCTCCCTTCAGACGCTGGATTCTGTCTATCACGGTGCACTAAGATTCATAACTGGCTGTGATTATCGTACCCACCACTGCACCCAATGCTCCAGCGTAGGATGATTGTCTGACCGGGGTTTAAACAGTGCAGAGTAAACAGGTCTGGCAGACGAGGTGCAGGCGTCGTCAATCAGCTGATTAGATGCAGAGTCGACAAGCGAGAAAGAGAGTGGAAACTGAGAATCCCACAAGTATAAAAACAATGCGCCGAACAGCAGCCCGAACATGAGTCTGTGTGAGCAGATGAGTACAATGAACACAGCAACATGAAACAGATCAGCAGCATCATGACGTGATTCTTCACAGTGATTATCCTGGTTAGAGATTCATGAGTCGAACAGCCTCAGGATAGAAGCTGTTCCTCAGTCTAGTGCAGGGGTGCCCAAATGGGGCCCGGCCAAACTGTCCTCATTATTATATTAAAATTTCCTTTGAAGAATCAATGTGTTTACACTAACTCATTCCAAGTTTAATGCTAGATGGAAAGTTGGCCCAGTGACTAGTGTAATGATGCTACACAACTGGAGTGACTAATTTGTGCTTTTTGTTAAATTTTAATTATTTGTATTTTATTTTGACAGACTTCATACTGTCTCTCAGCAGTTTCTTGAAGCTGAATAACATTTCCTTTGACAAAGCTGAGCATCATGTAGGTGCCCATCACACACCCTTCTTGTGCACCCCTAAAGTTTAACTCAGCGTCTCTGAAAACTCAAGAAACCATCATTAGGATTTTGTATAGAAACAGTTCTCAAACCTTAGGTTCACCAAAATATTGAATAAATGTTGAATAAATATGGAATAAATGACAACATTCTCAAACGGGTCAGTAAAATCTATCAATTTTTTTGCACGAGTCACACCACCTGTCAATCAGTCCAGTAGGCATGTCAGCAACTGACCAGTCAGCGACCTCAATTTGTCCTGAAGTGAACGTCCCTTACCTGCAGAGCTGCAGCGGTGTTGCATTACGAACACTTTGCAGTCAGAGATTTCAATAGTAACAGAGTTTACATCTTTTGTTTCATGTTAATCTACTGTAATAAACCTTGGTAAAATACATCAGAATGCAGGAAATGGCATCTACTTATTCAAAATTGTCTGGGAGAGGACCCCCAGACCCCCCGCCACCAACATCACCAACACAGTCTGTTCTGTAATGTTCTTTATATTGAATGGAAGGTTAAATAACTATAATAATTATATGGACTTTACTTAAAGAAGTATTTGCATTTCATGTATTGACCCACAGCCCTCTAATAGATTTTAAATATGGCCTTTTCAGGGAAAAGGTTTGGGTACCCCTGCTGTAAACTGAGCTAATGACCTACTTTTGAGATTCCAACAGGAGGTTGGCTTGGAACAGCAGTGAAGGTTACCTATGGGACAGATCCGATTGGCAGGCCGTAGACTGAGGAAGTCCTCTTGATGGGGGATGAAACGTTTCTCACTTAAAGAAACTGGTCCGGATGACCCCATTTAACCTTTTTTGATGACACTTTTAAAGATGTTTACACTTTTGTTTGCTTGAGGGTTTACATTACAACTGAGTTCATAACTGAGTGAAGGCGTTGGAGTATTTTCCTTTAAACCATTAAAGAGCATTAGAGCATGCCTCTTCTCAGTCTACATATAAAATGAAAATGTTAGTATAGATGAACAGATTGCTTTAAATCAGTTTTCAAAAACAAGCCTGCATAGATTTACAGCAGACACACACTCATTTCCCTCACACACACACTTACACACAAGCATATATAAAAGCAATTACCGGTACTTGTCCTACTGACTAGGACACTGATTTCCCTACGGATTTCCTCTTACTCACCGAGTCTGCTTCAATTCATTTTTAGTCTCATTCTTTTATGTTTACAGTCTGTTATTAGGTCTATATTCAGTCTCGGCGCGCTCGGTGTAATGTTGCATTGTCACCACGTGCAAATTTGGTTGTGAATGCTTTGTCCTCCTTTCTGGGGTTATGCTACTATTTTACATGCAGAATTTTTAGGAATTCAATAAACATCAATTCTGCAGCAGATTGTAAAGGTGGCATCACAACCAGCGACTCACATCTGGTGTAAAATACAGAGACAGACTGTAGGTTTGATGTGAAAGACATTAGCAAAATTGTTTCACTTTTCTTCAGTCTAGTTTTGTTTTTCAATAGATCAAGGTAAGTTAACGTTTTAACAACTGTACAACAAAACTACAAACTATAGACTTTTTTTTTTAAAGTGAATAACTACCTAGATAAATCATTTTTAATGCCTTGCACATGTATTGTTTGTTTTGTAAGGTTTGATCCCATTACTACCTAAAACATGTTCAGGTGCAGCCCAGAAGAGGTCAGAGCTCAGACTATTGGCAGAAGGCAGAGAAAACGCTGATGTTGCTTCTGGGACGAAAAATAGATAACACTTACAGGGCAGCGTAACTCCTCCTGATCGACTGGTAAAATAGAGGGAGGTGTGCACAGTGTGTGTACCGTTATCCATCCATTAATCCACCCATCTATACATCCATCCATACATAAATACATCAATTCAGTATGCAGCCTTTAGTCCACATCACGTCAACGGTGTATACCGTCCTGCATCAGTGTGAGGAATAAACAGACTATCACTATGACAGAACTGAACCATGCTACAACTGTGTGTGTGCTTGTGGTTGTGTGCACTTGTAGGACCCTGCTGCGCTGATTTCAGCAGGAACAGATGGTCCTGCCACTGCTCTGCCGAAGCAGCACGGTAGTCTGTGAAAGGACTTGCGTGTGTGCATAAATGTGTGTATGTGTCCCGCAGTCTGTCTCGTTTGTTTTTCTGCAAGTCTTCTGCAGCAACGCCTCCACTTCCTAGCAGTTTTACATAGCGCTGCGCTCACACAGGGACACACCGACACCAGCTGTTGCAGTGTCAGTGACATCTTTGGTCTTGGCCTACTTGTCTCCTCAAATGACACTTAGCAGTGAAGAGCCTTTCAAGCGGGATTAAATGCTAAGCATGTTTGCAAACACAAAAAAAGCTGTCACACCTGTACAGCCTTGTGTGTTTGTGTGTGCGTGTGTCCAGATACATTAATGCATAATGAAATTAGTTTACATATATTTTTATTATGTTTTAACTGTTTTTCTGAAACAAAACCACTATCAATATATTATTTATGGTCAATAAAGCATAAAGTTGTAGCTTTCCATTGAAGGACTAAAACACCATAATCCCCTCCAAGCTGTTCTCCAAGCTCACCACAGTGGATCTGGAGTTCATCTGATGCTGGATAATGGACTTCCTCACCAACAGACAGGCAATGAGAATCAGCAGTCACCTCTCCTCCACAATAGTCCTCAGCACCGGTACACCTCAGGGCTGTGTCCTCAGTCCACTCCTGTACTCACTATTTAACATGACTGTACCGCAAAGCACAGCACTAATGTTGAAATACTTATTCATTCAAATTCATCCTGCTTGCACCGTTATATTCTACCATGTTGTTGTTTACCCTCTCTCTTTAGGACCTTGTAAATATCATAATTACTTTTTCACTTTTTGGTACTTTACTTTGTACCCTTATTGCATGCTTTAGTATTTCTTGTTTGTGCTTTGATTTTTTTTTTTTTAGCGAGTCAAATAGGTTCTTCTCATCCTGAGCAGTTCATTGTACTGTTAACCTTGTGGTAACCTTGCATATGACAAATAAACACAACTTGAACT
The DNA here is from genome assembly GCA_031762315.1 of Hypsolebias antenori. Lineage (NCBI taxonomy): Eukaryota > Metazoa > Chordata > Actinopteri > Cyprinodontiformes > Rivulidae > Hypsolebias > Hypsolebias antenori. The sequence continues at coordinate 21,330,959 of JARVGS010000672.1, forward strand.
TGAAGGGACTTGAGGGGAAAAAGGTTGTAAACTGTAAAAACAAACTTATAATACAAGATTCACACTCATCTGAATGATTTATTAAAAATGGTACTCCTTGCAAATTATAAATTATTGGAAATACAGTATACCATTTCTATAAGTAAACAAACACACACAGTTGTTGGCAGTTGTTCACAAAGTTTTCTTTAAAAGTTTTTATTTAAAAATACATTAATCATCAATATTCAACCTCATTGAGCCGATATGAGAAAAAATCTCTGCAGATTTTCTTTCCTAAATTATGAATTTTATTTAACTAGTCTTCATGTTGTTGCAATAAGTACCTTTATTGTTTTAAGTTAGTGTCAAGTTTTAAAGAAGTTGGGAAAAAATAGTTCACAAGCAGATAAAGTTAAATTATTTTAACAATTTACTTCAAAATGAACACTGCATGCTGTGAGCCGTGTGCTTGTGAGGACAGCTAGAGATGTGGATTAATTCACTAATGGGCTTTGATTTACAAAGACGGGTTAGTGAGTAAACAACAACAATCATCATTGAGCAACTCAGTGATGTGTCCGCTCTTATTTTGTAAAATCTGTAAAGGAAAACTGTCAGACTGGAGACAGCTTTAATCATTTGAAGAAAAAAAAAAAAAGAAAGAAAAAAACATCAACCATCATCAATTAGGGGAAAATACACACCAGCTTTTCTGCACCGGCTTCAAGTAATGATGTCAATATAGGAAAAAATACCAAAAACAAACAGGCAGATGAAACAACCCTGTTTATTCATTGCATGTTTAAGTTTCAAGTTTCATCTACTCTATTTCAGTATTTCTTTAACATGAGCTTATCAAAGTGTCTTTTCAGAGCAGGTCCATTTGGGCAGTGTACTCGATATGGCGGTGTCATTATACTCTCCCTTCCTTTCGTCCGTTTGACTCAGGGGAGAAAAAGAAGGGCAGAAAGTGAGAAAGGAAGAACAAGGGATGGAGGAGTGGGGTGTGTGTGTGTGGGATTTAATGGGGTTATAGGAAAGTAGAAGGGAGGCTAGATGAAATAATAAGGAATGGAAAGTGTAGCAGAATGCATGAAGCAGAAAAAGTGTACAGTACGTGAGGCTAAGGGGTTTGTGTCTGTGTTTATTTTGCAGTTCTGACATGAAAAACACAAAATCAGGATGCCAAATTAAAAAGAAAATGTCAGTGTGGGGCTAAGGCAAATATGGGAACTATCGTGCAAGGTATGAGGAGAAGTGGGGAACAAAGTGGGTGAAATGACGAAATACTGAAGAAAAATAGCTGAAACACAGCTTGAGGAATAATGAAGACTGCAAAAGTCAAAACTGATGAAGAAAGAGAAGGAAACAGGAAGAGAGGAAACAGGAAGATAGCATGAGGCAGGGATAGTGTTGATCATGTTGATTACAAAATATTTAGGTCGTCTCCAAAACAAACATGAATAATAAAACAGGAGTAAAATGACATTATAAAACTAAATTGTTTTGCTAAATTCAAATTCAGCCCAATTATTTAGGCTGAATCTGAAGACATTCCCATTAAAGCCACAGCTTCTTAAATTAGTCTTTACCCACCTTTTAAGCTTTGTAAGTGTTAGAATTTATTAGTCAAGAACTAAACTGAATATTATTACATTAAAAAAAAAAAAAAATACAAGCAGCTCTTAAAATCATTATGATCGACATGACTAATGTCTTACATGCCACTCCAATGTTCTTAGATTTTCAACCAACTGTTCCAACATTCTCTAAAAATTATTCTACTTTGTCACTTTACATCATCATTTTTTTTTCTTTCACTTGTGTAAACTTATGGTAAAAATGTCAACAAAGTCAGTCGTGGTTACTGACAAGCACCAGACAAAGGAAGACACTTTTCAGAAACTGAGAAATTGATTGACAGATTTAAACCGTCAGCTGTGTTCTGGTGTTTCTTCTGCAAATCTATAACCAAACACTGAGGAGGGAAAAAGGAAAATAATTAATAAGCTGCAACTTCCATCTCACTGACTGTGCATTTGAACACAACCTTAAGGGAATGGAGGGAAAGTGAGCAAAAGAGATTCTTCCTCAACTCTTTCCTTTGGGAATGGTCACCATGGTTACAGATGCATTTTCAGCTGAATGTGGGACGGCCAGAGATAGATAAAGGGGGTACAAACACAGAGAGTAGTAAAGATAAGATGGAGACAATCATCTGTAGTATCATGAGTAGTATAAAGGTAATACAAACCAGTTCGACGCCGCCCCTCCCCAAAAAAAATCTGCACATTCTGTGAAAATGCAGTGTAAATGTAGAGTATTGAATGACAGCAAATATTTTAAGAAGCTTATATAAAGTGAATTAAAACATTAAAAGGCTATGAGCAGAAAAATAGTTTAAAATTTGCAGAATTCAAACTAAAATCAGCAACACGGTGGTTAAAATTAGCAAAACAAAATGCAAGAATAAAATTGGCAATGCAGCTAAAATTAGCTAACTATGGCAAAATAAGAAAAAAAAAGGCTAAAATGTGTTTAAAAAATAAATAAATAAATACAAATTATTACATTAGTCAAACAGATGACGGAGTAAATTTAGCAAAACTGCAGCTAAAAGCAAAATAGGTAAAAGCAGCAAAACACAAAATAAAAAGTAAAAGCATCAGCATAATATGAAAATATTGCTAAAAATAAATAAATACTAAATGATAAAATGAACAAAACCAGTGTTAAAATTGGTGCAAAAAAGGGCAAAATTAGTTAATTAAATACTAAAGCTACTTGACAAGACTGGAGCTAAAAGTCAAATGGAGCGGAATGGTAGCTAAAACCTAAAGTAGCAATACAAGAGCTACAAGTACAAATAAAATACTGTAATAATAATAATAATAATAATAATAATAATAATAATAATAATAATAAATACTATGCTATTTTCTACCAAGCTTAAAGTTTTGATATATGTTGTTTTCTTTCAGCTGCTTCCTTCTGCAGGAGTCATCACGGCAACAGAGGTTGCGCTGAAGATTTGGGAAAAGTTTTATGCTGACCCTTCTTGGCATAACATGGGCTCTAACCTGCAGCCTCATGGACAGTACTAATAAAGCGCTTTTCTATCTTATCAAGATACTCAAAGCACTTTACACTACAATCTGTGCCCTCATTTACCCATTCATACAGCACTGTACTAGATCTATACAAAGACTAATCAGTGATTAATGATGATGATGATGGGACACATCTGAGGCAATGAGGGGTTTAGTGTCTTGCCCAGGGACACTTCAGCATGTGACTGCTGGTGAACTCAAACTCCCAACTCTTACATTGGAGGGTGACTGCTCTAACCACCAAGCTAGCACAGGCCCCAATGTTTTGATGCCTGTTGTGATAAACAATAAATCAATTTATTGATGAATGAAAATTATCTATCTTATTTTCATTTATCAGTTTTATCGTTTCTTCATGTCTCTCTTTCTACTGAAGACACTGGATGACAAAAGGCTCAACTCTGGTGTTCTTCACTGACCCCTCCCTCTTTCTTTTCTCTTTAAAATCTGTTTTAATTGCGTTTTTTTTATAGTTTTAAAAGCAGCTAAGCTGAGAAGCTAAGCTACGAGCTAAGCTAACAGGCCGACCTCAGGAATAAACATCCATCTTGAGCACCAAAATTCACGGTTGAAACCCGTGCCTTGGTGTAAAAAGTTGTTTTTCTCTGCAAAATGAAGCTGAGAACTTGTTTACTGTTTTTTTTTTATTAAAAGCTTTGTGTGGAAAATTCTATGCTAAAGAGCTCAAATCACTGAGTGTATGCCATGTCACCATATCACCATGTCAGCACATGTCACGTCAAGGGCCCTCCCACTCATTTTTCTTAGAGACACTGCTCAACTATCCATCCTGTGGTTCAAACAGTCGTAAACTGTCAAAAAATGTACTACACTCAAAACAAATCAACATTTCTTCTAAAATTTGACAATTAATTGTTGTTAAATTTCAAACAATACCATTTATTACAATAATTTCTGAGACGATTAATCGCCCAGCAAAATTTGTTATTGTGACTGGCCTAATGAATGGTTAAATTAACATAATGCATGTAGAAGTAATCTGATTGCCAAAAGAAAAAAAAAAAACTTGTTTAAGAAACTATAACCAGAAAAATTAGTGAATGGGTGAGCAATCACACAATTAAGAAAACTTAAAGGCTGTTTATGAAAAGATATCAGTCTGAACGTAAGATCAGCACCAGTCACAGTGCAAAAGAGCATGCAGGACGTTCAGTTACAGAAACTCATCTGTCATTTTAGCACTGCAGCGAGCAAGCTCACTGCAAGACACCTGATCTCCAGCAGGAAAACACATAAGGTGGCGGGATGAAGCAGTGACCTAAAGACGGTCTAATGGAAAACGGAGACCAACGAGAACAAACAGCATCAAGAGTCTCTAGAAGATCTCAGCTTACAAGCAGACAATCAGAGTCCATCTATATTTCAACAGCTGTGGAAAACTGTCACAATGGGCTTTTCAGATCTTAGATTAGAGAAGGGCACTTTTAATGAGGGGGAGGGCAAACTGGGATCATGTTTACCAGCTGGTGGCCTAACTACAGTATCAGCTTAGGGCAATTTGTACAAAATCGGTGATGAACCTCGAGGTACAGTAACAGAACTGACTGACTTAAACCAAAACGTATCTTCTCCCTCCGTCTTTCATGTTTTGTAGGTAAATATTTATTTATGCAAAGGAATGTGCTTTAAAAACCTATTAGACGACTCGCTTCACCTTCCTTCAAAATGTGTCTTTTGGGGAACATAACCTAGCTGGAGTCTGTTTCTCTGAACAGTGGGAGGGCAGACATTGCGATCGACATGGAGGACGATTGTCTCGGTTTTTCTTTGCTATAACTTTGTCAATATTCGCATTAAGCCTAGCGCACACAGGATAAATACATTATTCATGGGAAACAAAGAAAAATACTTGTAAGAGCTTGTTCCGCATGACAGCATTGGACTTACTAAACGTGCGCGTGTGCGTGTTCAGGGGGTTGAGTGAGTGTCACCGAGCGTTGGTGTGTAAGAAAGGAAGAGGGAGAGTGATGCGCTCACCAGCAAAGTCACTGCCTTTTCAAGGGCACTGCGGCTACAGGGGCAAGAAAGAGAAAAGGAGTGACACACAAGAAGAAAGAAAGAAAGAAGAAGACAGGATGCTATAAAGACAGGAGAATCTTCTATTGGTGACAAGAAAAGTGGAAAAAAAAACAGCAGCTGTGAAGGCAACATGAAAAAAGTGTAAAAAAAAAACCAACAGTTTAGTGGAAGGGTGGTGGGAGCACAGCATCTCCACACTTGGTGTTTGAAAGGGCAATCATGTATTTGCAAGTGTCTTGGCCTTTAACTTTATTGAAACTCAAAGAAAGAAAAAAGATGGCCACCACAAGCACACAACCTTATCAAACACACAAAAAGCTTGAACGCAGTCAGCTGTAGAGAAATTTAGGTAAAGTTTGGAGAGTCATTAAAAGGGCAACCTGGGATTTTCTTAAAACTTTCCCAGTATTGGACTATATCTTGGACTATATCTTTTACAAAATGTCTCGAGTCACTGGACAAATTTTAATGAAAATTTCAGAATTTAATCATTGAGTGTACATCTACAACTGATCAAATATTTTTTCTTAGATTCAACTTAATATACGATGGCTGCCACAGCTTGAAAAACGTTTAGAAAGACTGAGCTAAAATTGGGTGTGGTAGTGGTGGAACATCATCTTGAACACATACTCTGAGCTCTAACATCTTAGCCAAAGCTTTTACCACTAGCTACTGAAATTGACTGCGTTTGCTAGCAAAATTTGCCAAGAACCACAGGAGAAAATTTAATAAATCTTGGAAAATACATTTACAACTAGGCCTGTCATGATAACAAATTTTGCTGGGCGATTGTCTCAGAAATTATTGCGATAAACAATAATATTGTTTGAAATTTGATAATACTTAGTAATTGTCAAATTTAAGAAGAAATGTTAGTTAATTTTGTGTGTAGTACCTTTTTTAACCACTGTATGGCAGTATAGGACTGTTTGAAAAGAAGGATGGATAGTGAGGGAGCAAGCAGCGTGTCTCTTTAAGAAAAATGGGAGGGAGGCCCCTTGACATGACATGGGCTGTCTCTCCTTCCTGTTTTTTGGTTCTCAAAATGGTGGACGCCCTGTGTGGTTTGAGCTCTTTAGCATAGCATTTTTCACACAAAGCTTTTAATAAAACAACAGTAAACAAGTTCTCAGCTTCTTTTTGCAGAGAAAATTTTTAGACAAAGGCATGGGTTTCAACTGTGAATTTCAGATTTTGGCCTGTTAGCTTAGCTCGTAGCTTAGCTACTCAGTTTAGCTTTTATTTAACGATCCAAAAACGTGATTTTGGATGGCTAAAACAGATTTTAAAGAGAAAGGGAGGGGTCACCGGAATTGAGCCTTTTGTCATCCAGTGGCTTCAGTAGAAAGAGAGACACGAAGAAACGATAAAGCTGATAAATGAAAACGAGGTCGATAATTTTCATTTATCATGCGATTAATTGATTTATTGTTTATTGTGACAGGCCTATCTACCTGTACAACTCATTAACTTTTGAAGTCAACCCATATTAAGATGGCAACCATTGTTAAAGCTAGACAGCATAAAAATGGCAATAGCACAGTCAGTTGTGCAGATATTGAGCTAAAACGATGTGTGGTAGTTGCTGAGAGTCATCCTCAACACATTCTTTGAGCTATCACTCATCTATGATCTGCATTCCTTCAAGGAATTTTGGGTCTTTAAATTAGTTCAGTAAAAGTGAAAATGAAACAGTTTATATTAAATTGGCTGAACAAAATGGAAGACGTGAACAAACAGGAAAGCAGTTTGCTTTGTTCAAACCTGTTCAGCAGAACTCAGCTTGGTGATCAAGTGCTGATTCAGTTTTCACCAATAATCGATTGTTTCACCTTGTGTCTCATACGAGAGGCTAAATTTAAACATACGCCTGACATTTTGTCTCCGTAAGTTATTCAACTAATTAGTTCATACTAAATTTAGTGAATCAACTCCGACACTACTGAAAAAATACCTCATGCTGAGCTAAAGCCTCCTTTGAGTTATGCGAAGTGGAGGATACTTTTTTGCCTGGTCTCACCTGTAATTTGCTAAATCTCTATTTACACTGAAAAACATGCAGAGGGACACCCCAAACACTCCCACTGAGATGATAGTGGGAAAGGTCACTGGGTGAGCTGCATGAAAACTACTTTACTACATAAGTAGGCAGCTTACCAAAGCAGAGTGTGAACTCTGCAACCACTCAGACCACAAGCCCCGACTGACTGAGATTAAACAACATCTGTAATGATAACGGTGACAACAAGGCCACAAATTACTGAAGCGTTTTGTTTTGTTTTACGAGTATGGCCACAGATAAGTGCGTGTGGGGTGTTCAAGGTTGGCGTTGTAAATTTAAACCATAGTTGTTTATACACACTTCAAAGGGCACCCCAGTATTACGACATGGTGTGCAATAAACCAGGTCCCACTACAGGATACAGTATCAGAGTCACGTTTTTCCTCAACTGAGTGTGAAAACATTTTATTGCAACCTTAGCACAGAAGGCAAATAATGTTAGATTTATTTTAATCTCTATTATGAAGAATATTCAACTTGTGAAAATAATAAAGCTCTTTATGATGAGACAATGAGTGAAGAATGTCAGTCATTGTGGACTGATATTACACCAAAACTCATACAAGATGCTGATTGTCCAGATCTTTTGTTTTAGAACAAAATAGATAATGTGAAGCCTTTAAAGAAATCTTTTTGTGTTTGTGATCCTCCAAAGCTTGGGAATCCAGTGTCCCTGAAGGATTTTAACCACAAGCTTCAGGGTATAGGTCAAAAGCTTAAAATGTAACATTCCTTTGTGTTTCTATGTACACATTGTTTTTTCACATCTCACAATTTCTTTAGCAGACTTGTTACACATTTTGGTCCCAGACAAATTGATGCATACAATTTTTGTTTTCTTCCACTGGTAGAACACGTAAATAAAAAGTCAAACAAAATTAAGTTATTATTACAGCAAAGCACAGTATGTTATATTTAGATAAAAACAGTTGGACGAAAGACGAAACGTTTCAACTTTTTTGTTTTGTTTTTTGAATGTCCAGAGGACCAGACTCAGCTTTTTTAGATTAACACAGATACGCTTTTCCTTTTGCTTTTTGAGCTAATCTGACAATAGCAAACATTCAAAGGACAAAGTGACAACTCAAGGAACAGGTAGTATACATAACAAAAGAAAAGGTGCTTTTTCGATCAACTTACCTTTCTCTGTTTTCTCTTCCACTCTCTTTCTGTGACAGTCAATCAGTCCAGAGTCACTCTGTGGAGTCAGACAGGGTTACCTTGAGTTTACCTGAAAAACAAATTTAAAGTTAGATCAGACTGACTGCATTTATAGCTAGGCCTGTCACAATAAACAATAAATCAATTAATCGCATGATAAATTAAAATTATCGACCTCATTTTCATTTAT
>JARVGS010000672.1:21353990-21365052 GCA_031762315.1 Hypsolebias antenori
CTGTCAATGCAGATTCATTATATTTCAAACATACAACTTAATCTAATTGCGTTGCCAAAATTATATTACTTGCATTGGATTTTAGTTAAAATGTATTGATCATTTCAAAAATCACTGCACAATAGGGCTGCACAATAGTAAAAAAAAAAAAACTTGCAATGTTTTTTCTATTATTGTGATGAGCCAACTTTTCCTCACTTCATACTTTCATTACTGTCATCATCACAGCAGGTGTAAAAGTCTGCTGGACCAAACTTACAGAACATGAATACTTGAAATATAATAATCTACGACATACTACAGTCCAAGAAGTCCTTTAGGATATTGGTATTGTACAGATATTGCAGTAACAATAAATTTGTGATGCATTGTGTATTACTATCCAGCAAAAGTTGTTAATCCCTTATGACAGTTTGGTCAGATTAGCAGAGGCTGGCTTCTCATCCCACAGGGTGAGCAGTAACAGAGGTGAATGTCGGCTAATTTTATCCACAATCATGACAGGATGTCACTGGTTTGCCACTTTATATGCACACAAACTCAGTCTGCAAGCTAAAGTAGGTACAGTGTGCTTCCCTTCCTGACAGTATCAGGGAGTCTGATGTTTGTTTGCAGTATAACTCATTGTTTGTGGTAAAATAGCTTCCTATTTATAGTAACTTCAAACTGAGCCAGACCTTCACAGAATTTGTCAGCTGAGTTTCTGATCACAGGTGCGTGCTCAAGCCTGCAGTGTGTTTTAAAAAGGTAAGAAACAACTTGGTGTAAGCCATTTGAGAGCTGTCAGACTCCAGCTCTGCTGATGAAGAGTTTGACGAGTTTGTTATATGGACATGAGGTTGAAATTCAGACTCCAATGACAAAATCAAGCCTGTAACAACTTAAAATGAGCAGTTTAGTGATAAAACATTGTTTACTGTTGATTTAAAAACATTCATACTGCTTTAACGATCATCAAACTTTACCACGTTTAACCGCAATTTAGAAATTAATTTTACTTTAAAACTTTAACACTTTGATTTTTGGTGTTTAAACACAAGAACCTTGACGATTAAAGCTGATCTCATTTTATCAAACTACAGATTAAATAGTTGTACGTCTAAAAAAAACGTAATCAAAAACAAATTCACATTATTACATTTAGTTTATTTTTCTGAGTTTTATACCCTAGGCTGCTGGCATTTCAACATCTTGTTACTCAAAATAATAAGATGAAAAAGAAGCTTCATGCCAAAAGTTAATAATGATTAACAATTTGATTAGGTAGGAAAAGGCATGGACATGGCTTAATAGATCTGACACAAACAGATTTTTGCACATGAACCTATACCCTCCTCTTTTGTCCTTCCCTTCTTATTCACAGCTTCAGACGCACGTACACGTGCACACACAGAGCTGACTGAGAGGTGGCTGTGCATACAGTCAGGCAGACTGATGTGTCTGCTGGAGTGAGAAGATGAAAAGATCTCAGAGGAAATATGGTGGCGCTTCACAGCGAGCGCTGTGTGTCAGCTCTCTAGCATGTATGATTGTCAGGAAGAGTTCACTGCTCTGCTGCATCTTCTGCTTTTCACCCCGGTCTTCCCAGCCAGCACGCCAAACATGCTTGGATACAGTTAAGCAGCTTAACGGCAAATAACAGGAATGTCTTTGACTCCATAAACACACTGACCTGACTACGCATAATATCCATCCATCAATCTTCTATTGCTTATCTGTAATCAGGTCGCAGAGGCAACAGGTCCAGGAGAGAAACCCAGACATCCCCAGCGACACTTTTCAGCGCATTCTGGGAGACCCTGAAGTGTTCCCAAACCATAGAAGACACACAATCCCTCTGATTCTGGGTCTTCCCCAGAGCCTCCTACCAGTGGGACGTGTCTGGAAATCCTCTAAAGGGAGGTGTCCAGGAGGCGTCCTAATCAAATGCCTGAACCGCCTTAACTGACTCATTTCGATGTGGAGGAGCAGAGGCTCTACTCAGAGCTCCCCCAGGATGATGGAGCTCCTCATCCTACCTCTAAAGCTGAGCCTGGACACCCTACGAAGTCCATTTTGATCCAGGATCTCGTTCTTTCGGTCATGATCCAAACCTCATGACCATAGCTGAGGGTTGGAACATAGACAGCCCAGTAAATCGAGAGATTTTCCTTTCGAGTCAGCTCTCTTTTCACCACAACAGACCGAAGCAACGCCCTTATTACTGAAGACGAGGTGCCAATCTGTCCACCCATCTCCCACTCCATCCTATCATCACTCGTGAACAAGACGTCCAGAAACTTGAAATCCTCCACCTGAGGCAAACTCTCTCCCACGACCTGGAGCATTATATCTGTTTATAAATGATAAGTGCAGGTGTTTTATCTTTTGTCCTGAGGTCATTATGTCGACTTGGGCATACCTGAGTGTTGGAGTTGGTCAATAAGAAGTTGCTCAACTGAGATAAGCATTCACTTTCATTAGTGATTCTGCATGAGCTGCTGGGTGTGCAGAGAGAATCCCTTATAACCCTTTTCATTAAAGAAACACCCAATTCTGAAATCTCACACAGCATCTCCCAGATAATCTCCATAACAGAGTGATATGCCACTGCTTAACACCAAAGTAAGAATGTATCTGATAACCCCAGTCAATGGGTCATTATAGTAGAGAGACATACTCTACAAAAAGTAAGAATAATCACAAAGGGTGTTTCTGTTCAGCACAACGATTTTCCCCAGTTTACTCTGAGACAGCTGATGGCTTTCATGATGTGTAATTGAAACAAATATGTGAAGGGATAAACAATTCAATTTAAATTATCTATTAAAATTATGACGAAATGAAGGTTTTTCTTCTTTGACTTTATAAAGGGAAAAAACATTTTGTAAGCAAAAGTTCAGTTGGGACTGATGAGTGTAGGCCTGTCATGATAACAAATTTTGTTGGGCGATTAATTGTCTCAGAAATTATTGTGATAAACTATAATGCGGTTTGAAATTTGACAATAATTAGTAATTATTGTCAAATTTAAGAAGAAATTTTTGTAAATTTTTGTGTGTGGTACCTTTTTTCACCACTGGATGGCAGTATAAAACCAGTTGAACCAAAGGAAGGATAGTAAGGGAGCGAGAAGCGTGTCTGTTTAAGAAAAATGGGAGGGAGGCCCCTTGACGTGACATGGGCTGTCTCTCTTGGGTTCCCAAAATGGCAGCTGCTCGGTGTGGTTTGAACTCTTTAGCATAGCATTTTTCACACAAAGTTTTTAATAAAAATTTTAAAAAATCAGTAGTTCTCAGCTACTTTTTGCAGAGAAAAACTTTTTACACAAAGGCACAGGTTTCAACTGTGAATTATGGAGCTTCAACAAAACGGACATTTTTTCCCAAGGTTGGGTTGTTAGCTTAGCTTGAACTTAGCTTCTCAGCTTAGCTACTTTTAACCATCCAAAAATGCAATTTTGGATGGTTAAAATAGATTTTAAAGAGAAAGAGAGGGGTCAGTGAAGAGCACCGGAGTTGAGCTTTTTGTCATCCAGTGCCTTCAGTAGAAACAAAGAAACGACAAAGCCGATAAATGAACATGAGGTTGATAATTTTCATTTATCATGTGATTGATTTATTGTTTATCGCAACAGGCCTAGTTGAGTGTTCGCCTTCTTTCATCATTGCCGGTCCAATTCTCTTTCAGCAGTGTGTTGCTCAGAGAACAGTCAGCTTTCTGTCAGGTGCCTGTTTGCCCGCTGATGCTAACCTACCAACTGACTGGAAAACCACCACCAGCTGGCAGTTTTTGATGGGGACGTAAAGGTCATGGATGTTTATCACTTACTAATGTCAAATTGATATTGAACCATGTTTGTGAAGACGAGAGTCTGTCAACTTAAAGAGGAGCCTGATAGCCGAAACTGATAGCTGATAAACTGACTTCAACTACTGTGAGAAGCAGAGGTCGATTATCCAACTTGTTTTTGTTGTGTTTTCTTTTTTACTTAAAATTGAAAAATTCCTCATTGTAACTCATTTTGCCAGCTCGGGTTACATACGTCCCTCTAGACTGGGTAGCAAGCCACATTTGATCTGCTGATGATGATGCTGATTTGATCAAAAACATCTAAACAAAAAGGTACATTTAATTAAAACTTACAATTCTGGTTTCATTGGGACTACAAAAGCAATATCCTGATGAGCAGCAAAGAACATTTGTCTGCTAAAAGTCAATTTAACCTCTTTTAAATACTGTAAATAAAACTTTAAACTACTGTATAACAGTAGCAAACTGAAATCTATTAAATGCACAAAATGTCACCAGCAAAACTTTTTTCCACTTGTTCTTAACCCAAATGACTTATCTATTTGTTTTAAAGCAAAATTTAACAATACACTACTAACAGAGATTTGCAGTCCTAGAACTGTAGCTTTACTTCACATTGTTAATTCAGCCAGTTTTGTTAAACCGTACCAGGTTTCTGATTGGCAGTGTTTCACTCGCTCCTCCAACATGATCTGCTTGGTTTGAATAAATAGCTTGATCTTCCTGGAACTCTGAATGAGGTCAAGCTATAGTTTCCCTGATCTAAGCTCTTTTTGACACAGTAAGCAGAGCCGGGACATGAGGAGGAGCGAAGGGACTACAGACGGCTGTGACTTTCTGTGAGTGTGAGCTCGAATAGGAATGAATATGAGGAAATATTTGAGAGAATGAAAAGAAATGAAATGAGGATGTGCAAATGTGGCTGTTAAAATGTGTGTTTCATTAATAGAAGGGCACCACATTTCAACTTGGAGAAGAATCACATCTAGCTAGAATCTAGCTATAAACTTTTGCTTATCTCCAAAAGAGTGGAAAAAAATTAGGAAGTGTCTGTTTTATTTCTTCATTTATCGCCAGTCACCAAAAGCAAAGGCAGACGTTAAGGCTTATGTCTGTTCAAGTTTCTGTTAGCAGAGTATCTCATAAACCAATGGACAAACTTCAATAAAACTTGCAGATAAATCACTGAATGTCTACAACAGTCCTTTTTAGTCGTCATTTACATCCTTCCTTGTTTACATTCTTTTCTTATTTCTTTTTCTCCCAAAGGTCATTTTGGTCAGTCTCCTGTCTGCTGGACATTTCCTGTTTAGTTTCAGTTTCTTCTATGTAATACAGCCAGTAAGGATGAAACAGCCAAAAGCAAAATTGATACATAAAATGACAGCAGCAAACAACGTGAGTAAATAGGAATGACGAGATACCAAAGGCGTCAGTGTCCGGGTGTGTGAAATCACAGTTCGCAATGAGAAAGGGAACATGCTGTGTAGGAGAAAGATGGATCCGTGTTCAGAGTCTGAGATTGAAAACGTAAGATCACGCTCACAATGATGTGATGAGATGAGTGCACACCGTGTCATCGTATTGTTTCACTCGCGACAGCAGGGACTGTAATCACACGTTTTCAATATCCAATAGAGCAAAAGGCATCTGTCTTTCTTTTGGAGCATGGTGCGTTTCTGATGATAAACAGATACCTCATGCATCTGAATACTGATGTTCTCATGCAGTGAAGAACATTCAGTTTGCTCTGAGAATACCCTCAGATGAACCGTTTAGTCTGCTTGTGTACTCAACGTGCAGTTACCATCTAAAACCGTTAGTTTATCCTCGGCTAAATAATCTTCAAGATGTGGTATCTTAACTTATGGTAATAAGTGAGGCTTTGTGCTTTAACAAACTGAAAATAAAAGCAAAATCAATAAAAAAGGCACATCAATCATCCTTCACGGTCCCTCATTATACGAGGAAGAAAAACTGAAAATCCAGTGAGCAGACAAAGAATATATTTTTATTCAAAAGGAGGCAATTGAGAAGTGAAGTTTAACAGAGCAATTTTTAGCTCAGGTTTATCAAAATTCCACAAAAACTTTTTAAAAAGCACACATTTGAATTTATTCAATATAATCTGCAAATCTATTTGCAATCATATGGGATTTTGTCCAATCTGAAGTAGACTACAGTTACTCTGGTTTACTTGAAATTATATTTTTGCTTTAATGGTCAATATAAAACAAGCTTCTTGCAAATTAATGTCAGTTTGGACCCCAGAGATTCTGACAAACCAGTAAACCACACTGCCATCTGGAGCATTTTTCCTCAAAAAATTAAACGAAAAAAGCAGTAGATTTCTCCTGTTGCGAACGAACACACGCTAGTGCTTTGCATTTTATTTTTCATGAGACAAAAAAAAAATGTAACTAGAAAAACTGAACTCAGTCTCTACAAAAGCAACAAACTGAGCAGCTCCTTTTTAGCATTCACGGTTTATACAAAGACAAATCAGAACAATCGCTGCAGACAAAGACAAAAATTACACTCCGAAAAAATCCAATTCATTCTTAAATATAGTAGTCAGAGAATCAATTTGTACCCAAGAAATAATGCTTCAATAACGGCCATAGACACTAACAGAAACTAATATTTCTCTAACAAAAATTTGGAGTTAGGCCTCAGGACCCCACTGTGGGTTACACCATGTGAAGGTCCTGAGATCAAGTAATCAAGTCAAATTTCAAAACTGTTCCTCACTTCATATTTTCACTACGCACTAAGGACTGCTGGGTTATTTTGATAATTAAATTGCTGGGTTAAAGTTGTTGTGTTCGGTTGCTTTGACCAAACCTTTTGTCAGAAAGTTTGACCCAGTGGTTGGGTCGGCGATGAGTTGGGTCATTCTTCGCTGTCCGCCATTCTACTCCAGATATGACCACATCAGGACTGTCTGGACCTCTTCTTTACAAACAAAATAAGTAAAGGTAATACAGTAAAAATGTATTGAAATAATACGTTTGACCTGTTTGGCTTTGCTAAGAACATCATCTTGTCCTAGACAGTGAGTTTGGTTTCCTAAAATAATTAATGTATAACATTCCCAGGTCCACTTTGCAAATAAGATCTCAATCTCAATTATGCGTTTAATCTGTTTAAATAAAGGGGAGAAAGTTGTGGCTGGCCAGATGATGCTAGCGGTTAGCACGAGCTAGGTAGCGTTAACCCAAGTTGTACTAACAATCCAGATTCTGACTAGGGCTGAACGATTTTGGAAAATCTTCTAATTGCGATCTTTTACCTCAATATTGCGATTTAATATGCAATTATTTTTCAATGTCTCCTTCTCATGTATTTTTCAATGAACACAATCAATACATCAATCTGTTTCAGTTGCAAAAAACTCCACTGTTTTCAGCTCCGCTACAACTCTGTTTCTGCATTTTTTGTACATAGGATAGCAACTTGGCGTGTGCGCAAGGGCATTCTGTACCGCTTATCCATTGTGGTTACCAAAGCCATAAACCCAGGATTGGTCACTATTTTAATGGGCATCATATATTTGGCTATGAACTCCATTATTGCTCGATTTATTTCTGTGTGCCGTTTTGAATTACTGTATGTTCATACGGAGTAATACCTTCAAACAGTTCGGTCAGTGATCCCTGTCAGCTGGTATGTTGCTTACTTTAAGTTGAAGCATTGACTGTTGGTATTCTAGCCATGCAACTATCGTGCATAGCTTTGTGGCAAGGCAGGTTCTGCACAATACATGTCATTGTGCAGTGCCTTCTTTTTTATAGCCAATATAATACCAAACGACGGACGTGCTGCCCCTCATTGGTATCAAACTTTCAGATGTGTCAGCTTCTGTCGAGCCTGAAGCGATTGTGCAACCAGCTAAAACACAGTGTTGACTTCTCCCGCTCCCTGCTCTGCTTGGCTCTGCTTCGCTCACTTGCAAGTCACGTCACCACATCACGTAACCAATCAAATTTCAGCCTTTGCTATTAGATAATCTTGTTTTATCAAATTGCAATATTATTGCAAATGCAATACATTGTTCAGTCCTAATTCTGACCCAGTGCTAAGTTACAACTTGGGTTGTTTTGAACGATTTTTTTAGTTTGAATAATTGGGAGAAAAACAGTACCTGTATTTATAAATTAATAACAATATAATGATCTTTAGGGTTGTGTTGTCATTATGCCCTTATTTAGTCAGCTTAGAGATATTTGAAGGCTTCAACCAGCTCACATATTTCTTCAACTGTTATTTTATGGGTCAGTAGCTGGAAGGGTTGAGAAACCATGGCTCTCTTGCATCTTATGTGACAGGTGTTTTTGCTTTGTTGTAAAGCAGCCACACAAAGTTGCATTTGAAGTTACTTGAACGACCAATCTCTGAAAGGTTCGTTTCAGGGTCAGTTTTGATGTAAGTGGTGTGAGCTGTGATACAGAAACCCTTACATGGTTATCTCTCCGACTCTCTCCCTCCGTCTTACTGTCTTTGTTTCTCTGTTTTCTATCTTGTGCCTCTGTCACTCTGACCTATTGCTGGATTCCACAGAGGTGAAAGGAAACAGGAACGACTGCAGTGGATGTTGGCAGCCCAATTTTATGTCTGTTTAATAAGAAAAACAAGACTTCATCACGTGTGCACACGTGTACCACAATCGCACGAGCTCATATTCCTGTTTTCATGTCTTTGTTATTTTGCCAGCCCAGAAGATGTTTCCTCAAACATGATGAAAGCCATTCCTGTTCCTGCAGATGACATGCTGGTGGGAGTGTGTGTGTGTTTGCATGTGTATTTGCATGTGTGCGTGGTAAACAACACAAGCAGATATGGTCAGCTGGATGGATTTGAATCAGCAGAGTGCAGATGGGTTCTTTATTATGGTGCATTTAAAACATTGGCACATTCTGTTGCTGTCTGCCCCACAGAACCACTGGGACTCCCAGCTCCCCGTTGTGCTTACAGAAACCTTGGCGTCCAGTTTCCTTATCACCCAATAAGGAAAGCTTTTACTAAAGCTTCAGCCAATTGGATTAGAGCTACATTTCCTTGCCAGACAGGACTCTAAATGTGCTGCTGTAAGCTCAAATCTGAGAGACTCATGTTTCACCGATAAGCACTGGGCACCAGAACAGATACGCAGCAGGGCGGTGAAAAAGACATCCTATGAGATTATTGTTTCTCCTCAGCTGCTGAGAGTGTTACTGAGATTCTAAACTGTTTAAAGAGCAAGCAAAACATAAACTAAACCGGCAGCTGAGGTACCATGATGACACTGTTCCAATAATGATGTAAAACAGACACTCAGGGAGCCTCAGTCCTAATTAATATGGTTGATGTAAAGAAGACAGCAAACAGACAAGAAGAGGAAAATTTAAGTGCAAAAACACTTGCATCAATTATGCAATTATTTTTTAAAGCTTTTCCTGAAATTTTTATTATTATTATTATTATTCTCACATTTGTAGAAGTCTTCTGATGTAAGGACAACCAAAGAACATTACTGCAGATTGTTTTTACTTTGCTTAGTCTCATTTGGGACCATGAGTCAAATCTACATGACCTAAAACCGACACATTTTGATTCTTTATTTGATAAAATAATAAGAAATGGTCACTCTGTGTTGTCATGCATGATCAGTGAAGCAGTCGTCCCTGTGTCCTTAATCTGGGTACACGAACAAGTAGGATCCATTAGTGAAAATTAAATCCACATCTAAAGCTATTGAAGCAAATTCTGGCTTCAGTCGCCCGACTGACACAAAGACCATCAAACACAGATGACTCAGTACAGTGAGACAAAAAGGATTAAACATTTTGTTTTTGAAAAAGTAAGGTTGAATTAATTGTATGTCTTACAAGTGTGAGATTTGCTAAAGGTAAAACATTTCACATTTTTGTCTCCCATCACCAAAATGCATTATTTATTTTGCCAACTGACCTTAAAAATTCAATTCAATTCAGTTTATTTATATAGCACCAATTCACAACAAATGTTGTCTCAGGGCATTTTGTAGAAACATTAACATATTTTAAAAAAAAAAAGCAAATTAGTAAAGTTATCTAAGGAAGAAAATGGCTACAACTCTCAAGGTACTCACCTAAAAATTGGTATGGCAATTTCAGTCATTCCCATCAAATGCTATACGTATCAACATCCATCTATAATCTTTATCCGCATTTTTCTCTTTTGGAACATGCAAGTCACTGGTGCCCATATCAACCAGTCACTCTGCAAGAGGCAAAGGACACCCTGAACAGGTCGCAAGTCCGACACAAGGACACAGAGATGGTAAATGGTAAATGGACTGTCCTTATATCACCATTCCATCTATGAAGAGACTGAAAGCTCTTTACACTACAATCTGTGCCTCATTTACCCACTCATCTACTAGATCTAAACAAAGAATAATCAGTGCTTTATCACAGTCATACACTGATAGGACCCACATTGGAGGCAACGAGGGGTTCAGTGTTTTGCCCAGGGACACTTCGGCATGTGACCGCTGGTGGAATCGAACCCCTAACTCTTACATTAGAGGGTGACTGCTCTAACCACTCATCCACAGCCGGCAGAGGGACACACGAGACAAACAACCATTCATTCTCTCACTCACACCTAGGGATGATTTAGTTACCAATCAGCCTAACATTCATGTTTTTGGTCTGTGGGAGGAAACCAGAGTACCCTGAGAAAACCCACTTATGCACGGAGAGAACATGTAAACTCCACCAAGAAAGGCCCCTGGCCGAGATTCAATCTGGCAACCTTTCTTGTCAAGAGGCAACTAATAGATTGTGCAAAATAATTGTTCAAAATTGTAATATTTAGAGGCTATCTGTTAGCAAAAACTCATCATACACAAGATTATTTTTAATAAAACTACCAGGAAGCAATTACTTTACGTACCTCTACAAGTGACTAACATTTGGAATCGACCCAATGGCCATCACAGATAACTGACCTTAGAAAATACAAAAATGCGCAGTCAATTTTACAGATACTGAGCTGATAGTTGGTGCAGTAGTAGCCGAGAGTAATCTACAATTGTATTGCGTGAGATTTCTATGATTATTCATTTCTTGAATGCGCTCAACCTAAACTATGGCATGAAAGGTGCAGGGTGATGTTAACTCCTTTAGAATAGACTAGGCCTGTCACGATAACAAATTTTGCTGGGCGATTGTCTCAGAAATTATTGCGATAAATGATAATATTGTTTGAAATTTGACAATAATTAGTAATTATTGTCAAATTTAAG
>JARVGS010000672.1:21442244-21454364 GCA_031762315.1 Hypsolebias antenori
ATATTGAGCACTACCATTTTCAGCCACTAGAGGGCCCTCAACTAATATGGCAAGCCAAGTGTCTCATTAATAGGTAAAAGTTGCTATTAATGAGACACTTGGCTTGCCACACCAAAGCCACCTTCTTCTCATTCCGGAACTCCTTGAGCTTCACTTCGCCGCACCACCCAGGCGAAATGCAGCTTATTTGACCATTAAAGTGCATTTATTAAGTAAACGTTCAACTGAGACACACCTTTACTGTAACGTCAAGCAAAGAAATAACTGGTTTTTCAGTGTTAAATCCTATTAAATTCTTGTTAAAGTCCTCACACGCATGCTCCCGCATCTGCCATTTGGCAGCCAATCGATTTTTGGTACACCGGTCCGCATTTCGGGTGGTCAGTGGTGACGCATAATAGATAAGACATATACGGCCAAGTGGCATATTTATGTTTTCCACTTTATTAGACACATTTGGACTTATGCGACTTATACGGCGGCATGACTTTTAAGGCGGAAAGTACGGTACATGAAGAAATCCCGTGATACCATTACACAGCACACACTATTAAATCATTGGTTTTATTGCATGGATGTCTCTTGTATCTCCGTCTTTACTCCTTGGAGTCGTCTCGCAAGTTAATAACACAAAATTGAACCTTGTAGCATCGCTACAAAGCCTTCTATATGACTTTTCTTATACTCAACACAGCCTTTTCCTTGGCTATATTAGTTTTACCATCAGCAAAAAGTTCTTGCCTCTTGCATGTTTGATGAGCGATGCCGTTGTCTTAAGGTTTATTTTATTAGTTTTACCCACCACTTCACTTGTCAGTGTTAAGTTGGCTGAAGAAGATAAAGCCCTGCTAATACCTTTTGTGCGTTTGTGTGTCATTTCATGCCAAAAAGGGGAATCCAAACCAATTGGTATGTTTTAGTATTGAAATATTCACCATGTAATCCCCTCTTCTCTGCTCCTCCATATCTCTCACTCTCCTTCTCCTCCCCGAAGCTTTTCTCTGCAAATCCTCTTCTGGCGTGCCTGCCTGTCACACCCTGCAGGCTCATAGTGTGAAGGGCAGCTGCGCACGTGTGTGTGGGTGGATGTGTGTGTGCTTGCTTGAATTGCCTTGTTCCAGAGTCCATATTCTCATTAAAGCTCTGTGAATGGTTTTTGGCACTAATGAGGAGCAGGGCTGCTGGTTGTGTGTGTGTGTGTGTGTATGTGTGTGAGCGAGAGAGATGTGTGTGTGCGTATGCATGTTTCTGATTCGTCAGATTGTAACGTACTGGTTTGTAATGAGCATTTTAACAGATTATTATTTTGGCATTAGCTTAAGAGAGGGCTCAGTTTAAGCCACTCTAATTGATCAGCCTTTCTGAAGTAACAGCTTTTTAACATTTCTTTATTTCTTTCTTTATTTTTTTTTTGCTCAACCTTTTTTGATTTCCTTGGAGAGATTTTTTCAGTCAGAGCCAGTGGGTCTCCTTTCAAATCAAGTAAAGAAAAATATGCTTCCCCTCACCCCTTCTTTGTTTACTTGCTTAATATTGCTCGATTCAGAAAAGCCTTTGGGATCAAGGCTACACACTTTGATCCCATTTGTGCAAAAACTGCTGTTTGATATAAGATCAGACGATCAGGCTTAATGAGTAAAGAAAAACTCCATCCAACCAAATTTATTAGTTTCTGAATATTGGAAAAATTAAAGTAAAGTAATATTCCCCAAAGATGACTTTTTAAACAAAATTCCATACATTTAATAATTTTTAATCTACAGTAGTCCCTCACTTATTGCAGGGGATCCGTACCCTGAAGCCCCACGATAAATGAAAAACTGCGAAGTAGGAATAGTACAAGTATTTTAGTACAGTATATTAAAAAGGCGTTTTAAACCCTTCCCACACTTTTGCAATATTCTAAAGAGCACAGCATGTCATGATTTGGGCTCTGTCACCTGCCAGCGCTATCGGCTATGCCTACTTCTCCGCTGCAGCAGAGTGGAGATCAGCTGATCAGCTGCAGAAAGGAGCTTCTCCCAGCTGTGGGCTGTACACTGGTGGTAATTCATTTCAAATTATTTATTTTAAATAAAAAAAAATCCATGCCAATCGTGCGGCTTGTGTCACATCCAATCTTACTTTGAAAAACCGCGATAGAGCAAGTCCACGAAAAACGGACCATGAAGTAGCGAGGGACTACTGTACCTCCTGTTGATAAACCATGCTAACATTTCTTTTTCAGTCGCTCTTCCTTTAAGTGAAACTGACAGAAGACCCTCCTCTCACTTTCAAAATGAGCTTTTCCCTATGTCTTTTTTTAATTAACAAAACGTTTCAACAGTGCAAAGCAAAGCTGCCTCTGGAATTCAGAGCTATAAATACATCACTTGAGCGAAGTCATGTGACCATGCATGCTTTCATAAAACAGACCGTCTGCCGTCACTACACAACGACAAACTGCTATGCTGCCTTACACATATGCACAGTTTCAGCTCTGTGACTACCTTGCTTGACATTTCAGAGGCATAACAGCAGTGGGTTGATTTTACCTCTCTATGCCTCCTCAGGAAAGTGCTTTATTATCATTGCTACATTCTTATTTTTAATACAGCATTGTTGCCTAAACTGTAACGAATCACTCCTTCAGTGAAATTACAGGTAGTCCTCGACTTACGACGTAGATCCGTTCCTACGCGGCGGCGTAAACCGATTTTCGATGTAAGGCAGAACGTATGTAATTACCATACCATATACATGTACGGTACCTGTTTTACCAAGCACTTAGTCTATCCTAACACATTACCATACATAATTATCAAAAAACACATAAAATACTGTACAGTACGTTTAATAATAAAATACAATACTGTATTCTTCCGCTGCTGCACCGCAGTTTTACGATGTAAAACTAACGTAAAACCAACGTAAAACCGTGTAACTCGAAATAAGGAGATGCGTTGCAACCTCGAATCGTCGTACCTCGAGACCGTCGTAACCCGAGGACTACCTGTATACACAAACATTAAAAACTTAGACCAAATGCGTGGTTCTAAGAAACTCTGTAGAAGATGAGGTGACTTGTTTGTTGTCAAAACAGATGATTTGTGTGATTAACCATTATCTTTGATCGGTTCTTGATTAGGGTTTGACCTTCAAACTGCATAAAAAGCTGCTTTCTGAGAGAACAACACATTTGTTATTAGCTGTCATCAAAATTGGTTCGTGAACACTTTGGGAAGCTGAAGAAATATGAAAATGATTTGGCTGCCTACGAATTCTTCTTTATGTATATGAAATCATTGTTAATATTCATGCTGTTGTGAAAGAGTCAGGGAATATAACAATGAATGTAACAGAAGCTGCAAATCAACCGAGACAAAAAAAGTGCCATTACTGTGGCTTCAAAAAACACTTGAAGTCGTAATAGTGCGAGTTAACACAACCAAATCATGCCTGCAAAACTTTATTGGATCCTACTATTTATTCCTCATATTTCTTGTCCATGACTGGCAGAATACAATAAAAACAACAACAACGTGAAAAACAATCAGTAACATTTATAGTTTTAATGCATATTTGCTTGAAAGCTTTGAGTCATTGAGCATCCAGTGATCAACCAGGAGAAAGCGTTCACTGGCAATTAATTCTTTTGACCCACTCATACAAAGTTCTCAGACGCTCGTTAGGTCCTCAGCATGAAAGTCAGATCCTCCGTGCTCCGAGCGCTCAGACTCATCCGCTTTGCGAGCTGAACCGTAAGCTGGACGCGATTTCTGAGAATCGTGGGCCACTTGCAGCTCCTAAGACTTGCGGCATGAAGGACTCGACCTTGGAGAAGGCTAACAAGCACGGCCTGGCGGAAAGTCCATAAATCTGGCTGTTTGGATTCGCCATTGACTGTGGCAGCAGAACTGACATGCAGACATGAAATCAGTAGAGTCGGCCTGCCCAAAAATCAATTGTGTATCTGAATCTGGCCTCCTCGCTGGCCTTAGATAGGCCAACTTATCTCAAATTGCTTCTTGTAGATACATAAATTAAGAAGCTCTCCTCTGCTGTCCCCCTCCCCCTGAGAACATCTGTGGACCCTTATCAGAGTGGACCAGCTGAGAGACACTGTAACATATTTGTCAGGACTATGGAAACTATCCGGAAGTGTTCATGGACAATCTCACCGTCTTGTCATCGTTCTCCTCCCCCCACTGCAAAATGTATTATGTCTCTCCATGCTGCTTGCTGAGGTAGATTTTTTTACTACCTTACACCGTGCCCTGTGTCAAGGACACGGTGTGAGAGATCTTTTTTCTTTTAAACACATTCTCTCCTCGTGTTTTCTTCTACTTTTCTTGTCCAAGCGATAAAGGCAGCATTCATAGGAAGCCGCAGTCCAGTACACTTCTGTCAGACGGCTGTACGGGATGAAATTTCGCTGTACTTAACTGTGCAATGACATTAAAGTTGATTCTGAGTCTGATTTAGGAGGAGTTCAGATAAAGCACTAAGAATTAAATGGTTCTCTGGTTGCATGTCACTGTTAGGCAGGTTGCTTTCAAAGGTAAAGAGTCCATTCAGTTCTAAAAGGATCAAATGAGAATTGGACTATGGCTTATTGTGCATCCTATCAAATAATTCTGACTTGTTTTCAAAGTGGATTGAACAGATTAAAAGCTCAGCACAGATACAAGATCAGTCTTTAGACCTAAAGTCAATCAGAAGAAGTCATTTGAAGTGGAGTTTAAATAAATCTACCCACGCTTTATCTAAGCGCAGAGTGCCGTGCAGAAATGGACCTTCAGGCATTTCTGTGGTTCAGCGTGTAACATGCTCCCCATTCAAACAAGTAAAAATGCAAAATGGTCTCTTTTTATTATGACTTTTAGCTGCAGGCCAGGATCATAAAGCTTTCCAGATCAGTGCTTCGTGTAATCATCTGCTCTCCGGACAAGGCAGAAGTAAGCTTTAATGTGGAAGAACACAAAAACATAAACTGGTGGTGAATACTTCTGCGCATTTAATCATAGGTAAAACTCTTTAAACAGAAGCTGGGGAAGAAGAGACCAAACTAAATAATACATTTAGCAGCTATGCATTTGCCTTAGACGCCATTCGATTAGGGACCATCTGCTTCTGGCTCTTTGTACTTTAAGGATTCTAGCAGTTAATAAAAGAGTGATTTCATTCTGAACCTATTTATCATTCTGTTTTTGCTTTAAAAAAAACAAACAAACGTGAAAATAAGGTTTCATGAAGAATAGTGCAATATGACTTTCAGTAGTGGTATATTGGGCCAAATATGCAAAATATCTGAGAAATTATTCATACAGAACAATGGAGAAAACAAGTGAGATAACACAGTCCTCCTGATAGTTCAGGCATACTTTGCTGCTGAAACATCATTTAAAGTTTAAATGGATCGAGGTAAGTTGGACTTTACATAACTAAAGTAGCATTTCAAAATCTTGCATAGTTTTTACATAACCGGAGTTTACAATTCATGCATTTTATCAATTTTTCTCCACGAATGTTGATGAAAACAGTTGACTGTATTGCACTTTGATTTTTGAGGTAACTATTCAAAATTCTTCTTACGCACATTTTTCTAATATATGTGTGACTTATACTTCAAAACACAGGCATTTTTGTCTTCATTAACCCATTTATTTTCCTCTCACTTCAGATAATGCATGTCCAAGCTTTACTAGGCTTCAATAATATTTAAGCTAAAAAAAATGCTTTTAAAACTGCACAGAATGGGTCTTTTTAACATGCCATATCTCCCATATAAAACAATTTAAAAACAAACAAAAAAAACATACGTGTGATTGTTGTATAATTTAATTATCTTATCATAACTCATTAATCAAATAGCCACAAAGAGGATATGAGAAGATCTTGTCAACCCAGGTTTAATCTTGCAATGGTGCAGTGCTGAAAAACAAGCATACAAGATGTTCGCTCCGTCTCCAAGGTTTGCCCACAGAGAAAAAAGTTAGCAAAAGCTTAAATACCGGCACCTGTCATCAGACAGAGGCGAGGTCAAGACCACCTCTGCTCTACAGCTCAAAGTTCTTGAAGGCTCCTATCAGGCTCCTCTCTGAGTAGACAGAATGACTCTCTTGTCTTCACATACATGGTTCTATATTTATTTGACATTAGTAAGTTAAAACATCCATGACCTTTACGTCAGTGATCATCAGGGTCTTCTGCTGCTCATGGTTCAAGGATTTTTAAGTTCAAACTTACAGTTTTTGCTAAGCAATTGTTTGTCTGAGGCTTACTTTTTAGTCTGTCTTTCAGTCTACCTGTCCTATAGGTGTGTTATCCTGGATGGAGGTAGAGACACAGGTGTGTTGTTACCATGGTGACCCTAAGGAGCCAATATCAGCAGTTTTAACATTTATTTTGATGCTGATTCTCTTTGCTCTTCTTATAAATATTGAACAACAAAATGCCGACATTTTGTCTTGACGTTGAAATTTTGGGGAATTGTTGCGTCGGCACCCTTCAAAATGTCTCGAGAAAGTTTCTTATTTTTAGGTGTTACACCCACAGCATTCACCATCATTTGCTGTTGACTAGTGAATGAAGTCAACTGTCTCGGTTTTCGCCAACAAACTTTTAGAACTGACACCGAGGGCTGAAACTCTGTGTGCGAGACTCAGTCCTCTGAAGCCTCTTCAGCAGAGCCTCGCCAAAAAAAAGTTGCACATAGCGGCGGATCCTTGACGCCTACACTCGCACAAACACACCATGTTCTCACATACTGGGAGAGACGCAGCGTGGCATGGCGTGGGGGATTGGGAGCAGGAGATTGGCAATTGTTTGCTCTCTTCGTCTTTGACCTCTCCCGACCGCGGAGAATGCAGAGGTTATTGAACGTCTATAATAAAGTCTCAGCGCTCCCAATTGAAATGAACAGGCATTCCGGCAAAGGGGCAGCTTAGCTCTAATGCTTTTAATGCTCAGTGTAGGAACAAAAAGCTGAATTTTCTGGCTTGAAAAGATATGCAAGGGCTGTCGTTAGAAATATGGCACCTGCTTGTTTAAAATATTCTCATCAAATCATTCAAGCAACGTCCATTTATTTTTTGCAAGATCTGAATATTCAGTGCAAGAAAAACACAAAACAAGTCTTATGTTTTAAAACTCTCTCGCTCTTCTGTCATTCCAGTTCTGCTCAGATTCTAAAGAATCCCACTGGGTAAAATGTGTTTGAGTTACAGAAAGCAACGGGTCTACGGAGAGTTTTTAATGCGCCGTTTCCCCTTTATGAAAAGACCCCGGGGCAGTTAAAGCGTCTCTGGGTGATTTGCAGAGAGCAGCTGAGAATGGCAGTGAACACTCTTGTGCACGCTTGCCTAATCTACATCCTTCCCACACCCATAGCTGAAGGACTGACGCCCTGCCATGCATATCATGCCTGAACATTAGTGCATGTGTGCACCTACAGTTCAGAGCTGCAACTGATGGCTAAATCTGCTGCAGCGCAGGTAAACACCAAGACCACGCAACAAGTGCTGATAACATCTTAATGCTGCAGACTGGCGTGTTAATGTGAACCAGAACCTGAGACTGATGAGAGATTAAACTGATTATGTTCACAGAATATTGACAGCGTTGTCGTATTCACATCAGATTAGATCAGATTGTTATTTCGACCAATAAAACTGGAATTCGTGCAGCTTGGCCACAGTTCATGCACCGGAGCTCATGTGACTCGTGCACACACACACGGCGACAGACGTTTAATGGCAGTGATTAGTTTAAGCAGGAAGAAACAGATGGAGAAACTCAGTTGATCGAGCGGTAGATGGCCGTAAATGCGTTTCCAGAGTGTCATAAGTAAGGGATAGGAACCTCCACATAGAAGAGAGTGCTGGTTAAGCCACAGATGGAGCGCATCCTCCACCGCGCCTTTTTATTTTCTGTATTCTGACATGTAGACGTGCATTATTAAGCTTGGTTGAATGGCTTTCAGAGCGTGATGTCTGTGTCTATCTTTAAGATGTGCATTCAGATTCTATCATATAGGAGCATGGCAGATGCAGGGATGCATCTTTCATGAAGTGTTTGACAAATAGTGACATCATACGCTAAAAATGGAGAGCGAAGCTGAAGGTTATGCGCAACAAGCCGTGCAGGAATATCACCTGCTGCCTTAGTTTTAGACTAAAATCATCTTATGTTAAGAAAACAAAGCTGTTTTAGTCAAACCCTAAAATATAATGTTACATGCAATAAGATGTCTAACTCTGGGTTTGAGTCATTTTTTTTGTTTCCTAGGCAAAAACATTATCGCCTGCCTGAGTGTATGTGTATCGCCTTTCGTCTGCTGGCAGTAAAGATGAAGGTGAAGCGTGCAGCCGGCTGTTAGAGGCAAACACAAGCTAATTTCTCATCAGCACCTCTTTGAGCCTCTCCTGGGAGTGTTTACACTCTCCCACCCTGACGCTCACACGCACAAACACCTTCACGGTCTTGTTTCCTGTGGTTCCTTGAAAGCAGCTGTGAAGCCAAGGCTTCTGTGGACACGTGAGCATTGATAAAAAGTGGTTTGTGTGTGTGTGTGTGTGTGTGTGGGTCCTAGCAAAATGAGGGTCCTAGTGTGCAAAAAATAAAAAATGTAGCTCCATCTGCATCACTATGACAACGGCTTGGTAACAACAGAGAGACAACACCCATCTCCCAACCCCCATCAGCTGTGCATGTATGCATGTGAGTGTGCACACACGAGTGCATTCATATCTGTATTTGTGTTGTAGAGGATTGGAGTATCCTAGCAGGTAAAACCTATACCTCAGAGTGATGGACGCAACCCTAATAGCCTAATAACAATACCCTAATAATGTGCCTCAGCAGGACGTGTTCACATAAACACACACACATGCACACACACACTCAGAGAAGCACACTAACAAGCTTCACTGCTGCCTCTGTATGAATAGAAGTGATACCTCAGCAGCACTTTGCCTCTGTGCCTCAGCCAGCCAATCGTACAGCTCGCTGCTCTACCTCCAGGAAGAGATGACATCATCTCTGGCCAATAGCATCGCAGCTGAAGGGCGTTCTTCTTTCTGCTGGCTACATGTCCAGGGTGATGATGATGAGGTTGAAACTGATGGACATTCATCCACCGTCTATTGGATCAAACATTCTTGTCCTCTGCCTCGGTTTTCTCTTTTCTTGGTATTTTTATTTTCTTTACTATCAAATCTTTGTATTCAGATTTTTTTTCTCGACTCGTATTCATCTAAAATAATTCATCTTCAGCTAGATTTCCAGTGACATCATTTTAATTTTTTTAAATTCTGTATCAAGTTATAAAACCAGTCAATAGGGCAAAATATGAGCTGGCAAAATGTATTTATGTTCTGTTTGCTGACACAGCAGGGAGTAGGATGTCACCACGACAAGGCTACAAACGAGCATGATGGGATAGCTCAGTAAAACATGAGTGTGTGGCTTTAGTGTGTTCATTTATACAATTAAAGTACAAAGTAACTGTAGATCAGAAGATAGTTCAAATTAAAGTGCAATATTAGTTCAATCTGTTACTTTTTAGCAGTTTGCTAGGCTAAGCTGCTTTGCGCCTTCAAAAGCTTGGCAATTTTTTAATTTGTACATATCCTTAACAAGCTTCAGGTCATTTTGATTGACAAACAATAGTAATGTTTACTTCTTATTTTGTAAGAAAGTAAATAAAATGTACAACAGCAACTTTGCATGTTGCGCTAAGTGTTAGGACATTGTATAAAATGCATTTTAAAGCACAAAGAGGACAAAAAGAAAAGCTCCGGTCCAGTCCAGCAGACTTACAGCACATTTTCAGGAAGTTTTTCAAATTGTTCTTGTGTTTGTCAGTGAGTCCCATTTGATCCAGTCTGTGTTTTCTTGCTTAAAACATTAGTTCAGACTTTTTCAATAGGTGTTTTGTTAAGGAGTTATGAAGAATGAATATATTACCAGTTGTATAAATCTTTTTGATTGACCTCAGTTGGAAGAAGAAGTTTATCCTGACCATGACTAGCTAATAGCTAGTCCCAGTCAAACTACGACCCAAGTGGTTTACTATACAACTCTAAAAACAACATTGTTCATGTAAACGCTATTTTAAAACTTTTACATCACTGCCAAGTTTGCTACTATTCACACATAATTATACAATTATTTTTAAACCTAAATAGCAGCAGCAGCTAGCTGTAGCACTTTAGATGCAGCTCTGGGACACTTATATGAATCTCATAAAGTTGTCACAGACAGTTGGTGTTGGTGAACCCAATGGTGCAGGCAGACAGGCAAGGACTCGGGATAGATATATATAAAATAAAGAATTTATTAACAAAACAAAAGAGCTGAAAGGGCAGCAAACAAACAGAATGATCAGGAGGTATTCACAATACAGACAGGTCAGGAACAAGACAATGCCAGGATGAGAACTAACACACAGACACAGACTTATATACAGGAAACACCAATTAGACAAAGTGAAGGCACCTGTGAGTAATCACAGACGCCAAAGAAACAGACAGAGGATGCAAGACATGAACACGACACAAGATGGAGCTAGATACTAAAGAAACTCAAAGCCTATGACGATAGAAACAGAGGACCAGGGTAACGCAGACATAAACACAACACCAGGGACAAAACCACAACTCCTACAGTAGTATTTATGTTAGAATAGCTATCTAAAGCAAAACCAATGAAGGAATAAAGGTTTATAAAATAGTGTTTGTGTATATCATAATTACATTCTTAAGATTGGAAATTAGCCACATTTGGGTTACCTGTTAGCTCATAAGTTCTTTAAGTACTAAACTCTCTTTCTCCAAACTGAAGTCATTAAAGGAGCCATCTACAACAGGTAAGATGTTACTTATTTAAAACCATTTCACAGAACCCAGCTTCAAAATGTCTGAATTATTACTTTAAAGATGATTTTAATAACTTATTCCTTGTCTATAAGCTGAGGCATTTTCAGTCAGGACTGTGAAGACCAAAAACAAAGAAACACAATAAGCTGATGGACAAATAATCAGAGAAAAACATTAGAAAGGCTGTAGTAGTTGTAAGACACGTGTCCATGTATCTTGGCTGCGTTTCAACTTACGAAGATGATTAATCCTCTGCTGTCACTCAATGATTAATTAATTAGATGCTGTGTCACCATATGTGTCTCCTTGGTAACAAGGCTGCAGCTTCTGGTCACAGTCATTGTTTAAAGTCTCTGGGTTGATCATCATTGCTATTTCTTTAAGTTGGGATGTTTGATTTGACTTGTCATATCACAGTTTTTGGTATTTGTGCCACATCATTTTCCACATTTTGTTCTGAATTACACATACTCCAGTGCTGAGCCGTTTCATCATTAATGATACATTTATCACTGATGGCTCAGCAGTATATCATCAATATTGTGGAAATTTGGTTAATAAGTAATAACCCAAGCTGTCTGTCTTTACCAGTCACCCACCCCCCATTTCTCCTCATTGCCTCCGTGCCGTGTGTCCCTCAGATGCTGCTTCCTCCTCGTCCTCTTTAACTGTGTTGGCGAAATGCATTTTAGATTTGTGGTTTTGCCTTCACACCTGTCACTGTCGAGATATATGGTCCTGCCGCAGATAGTAGAGCTACCAGCTTGTGGTTAAATGGCAAATGAGGAATAGATGAACAGCATGTCTGTTTGCTGTGTTTTAAATGACTTCCTTCGTGCCCACACCTCACAGAATAAATGTGTGTGTTCACTTTGGGGGCGTTAATAGAGAAAGGTTGCAGTTGTCCTGAGCCCTTTCATCCATCAGGGTGATGACCTTTTACCTCTAAAAGCCAGAAAATTAGCTATTAATGGTTAAACCCAGAGAAATGCGGACGACAATGACATCACCTTCAAAAGAAATGTCAAGTCTTTTTTTTTAAGGGGCAGAAGACATGATAATTAAAGTATTGTTTTATTGTGACTAGACTTAACCATAATTGGCACATTTTTCATAATGAGGTATTTTTAAGGACAGCACAGTGCGGTGACATTGGATCTTTTGCTCCTCCAAATGCAAGTTCTGACAAAATTAAAGGTTAGATGGACATTTCCAGCTGGGGGGAACTGAAGTGCCTCGAGCATTTTTGAGTCATCCCAGC
>JARVGS010000672.1:21612680-21633513 GCA_031762315.1 Hypsolebias antenori
CTATCTATCATTCACCATATTTCTTCTAGGCAATTGTCTTAAGACTTTCCAAATTCTGGTGGATTTGATGGAAAGATGCAACTTTAAGGCCAGAAGTTGGAAAAATGAAGTAGCTAAAACTAATCAAACATTTTTTTCTCCTTGGTTTATTTTTGTTCTTCTTTATATTTGCATAAAAACTGCTAAAACTTGTCATTTCTCTTTACTGTAGGTATAAAAACCAATGAACTCACATTTTGCATTAAGTTTGGTCAAAGCTTCAAAGAGCCACATACCAAGAACCAAAGAGCCGTGTGTGGTCCCAGAGCCGCAGGTTGCAAACCTCTGGTCTGGACCATATTCATGAATAAAATGTGATGGTTTGATTAAACTTCTGTGGCTGTTGGCACGGTGGTGAAGAGGCTAGAGCTGTTGCCGAAGGAGCAAGACGGTTTAATTTGATGCTTAGCTGCAGGATTTCTGTGTGCAGTTCACATGTTCTCCTCGTACATGCATGCATTCGCCTTCCTCTCAAAGACAAAAATATATATGTGATGGGTTGATTGCTGTTTTGTGTCAGTTTCTGGCTAATATTTCATGTTTTATTTTGCTGTGGGTTTCCAAAACCAGATCATTGCACCTGTAAGTCAACTGTTAGATACAGTGTTTCCTGCATGCAGACCAGGAAGAAGGGAGGACACTTCACTGATTGCATCCTCAACTGTTAAACTCATGGGGAAGGCCTCCCCTCCACCCTCTGAATAAAAGGCGAGCTGCAGGGACAAACAGCATCACTCTGAGAAGAACTCTGCAAAGACACAGGTATCAACTTGATATTTTAATCTGCTTCTTTTAAATACTTTCTGACTGTGATTTTATGTTTTTTCAGGGATGCTTTTCTCTGTCCTTCTTGTGCTGGGTGTCAGCCTGGTGCCCACTCACCCCAAACGCATTGGTAAATCCCTCCTTTGCACGTTTGCTTGTTTTATTTATTTAAGTTCTTACATTTCTATCCCTACTTTGAAGTGGGGAATCTTGGCAGTCCTTTTCTTCACCAATGCTTTGAGGAGGCAAAGAAAATAGTAGACGATGCGTACAAATACTCCAGAGAAGAGTAAGTTCACTACATCACATCCATATTTATAGAGATGAGTTTCATTTAAAAAGTCATAAAGTTTGAGAGTAAAAATAGCACAAATGATCTAAAAAGGTTCAGATTTTCTTGTTCAACATTTCGATCTCCAGGAGTCTGAGACGGGTCCGCAAGGATGTGGTGCAACCCCACGACGCCCTTCGTCTCCTGAAGCAGCCCCGGGGTGACACTCGCTCAGCTGTTCGCTCTGCAGACTACATGGCACAAACCCTCCGTCTGGTCCACGACAAGGTCCATCGTGTGCACAAGCGTTCTCTGAACGCAACAGGTCAGACGTGAAGCATTGTTTTTATGTCTTTCTCATCAGTGGATGAAGTGTACTGGTCCAGTGTCATGGCTCAAAGCTACATTTAATGTAAATTCTTGAACTGTGTCTTTTAGATTTGCTCTCTGGAGAAGACCTGATGAAACTTGCACAGTTAACTGGGTGTGCGACTCGAGTCAGTCTTCCAAACTGTGGCACCACACCAAACCTGAACAAGTATCGCACAGCCACCAGCGTCTGCAACAACCTGTCAGTTTCCTTTATTTATTTATTTTATTCCAAATTGTATTTTTCCTCCTGTATTTGAACTTCAAATTTTATACGATGCCCCCGTCTCTCTGCAATTTGTCACCAGGGTAGCAGACTTTCATTTATTTTTTACTTTTTTTTTAAATGGTCTTGAGTTACATTTTTGTTTCAGAAGATCTATTTGGAATTTCGTACCTGATTATTTTCAGAAGAAATCCTTTAAAATGTATGTTTTTTTTGTAAAATAAATAAATAGCTATCTTATTTCTACAAAAGCAGCTGATTGAGAAGTTCACCTTCAGACTCGATGAGCTGAACTTACTTTCAAAAGAAGTTCTTGTGAAATGCACCTGAACATCTTGGGCCATAAACCACAGAAGATGTGTTCACTTCTGGGGGGATTTCTCAAGCACAGCTCAAACTGGAATGTTTCTCATTTGCTTTTAGAAAAAGCCCTCGCCTCGGAGCCTCCAACACCCCCTTCGCCCGCTGGCGGCCCGCTGAATACGACGACGGCATCTCCCAACCCAAAGGATGGGACAAAAACCGACGATTCAACAACTTTGTGCTTCCGCTGGTACGTCCCAGATCCTGACCGCTACACAAGTCTTTATTTGGATCTGATGAACCACTCTTCTCCGTTCTCAGGTGCGACAGGTGTCCAACAACATTTTGAGCACAACAGACGCCGACGTTGTCAGCGACAGAGATTTCACGCACATGGTGACCTTTTTCGGCCAGTGGAACGATCACGACCTCTCCTTCACGCCCTTCTCGCCCAGCATCCGCTCTTTCAGCAACGGAGTGAACTGCGACGAGAGCTGCGAGCAAACCGAGCCGTGCACCCCCATCCCGGTTGGTTTGAAAACTCGGACGTGTAAAACTTTATTTCTACCCTTCCTAATTGTCTCATCCTCCACCTGTCTGTCTGCAAACAGATCCCTCCTGGTGACCCCCGCCTGCCTTCCCGCCCTGACAGCTGCATCCCTGCCTTTAGGTCTGCACCTGCTTGTGGAACGGGATACTCTGCATATAATTTTGGTGGGGAGCCCAACAGGAGAGAGCAGATCAACGCCCTGACAGCCTTCCTGGACCTGGGGCAGGTGTACGGCTCCGAGGAGAAGCTTGCACTGAGTCTTCGTAACCTCACGAGCGATGGTGGCCTGCTCGCTGTCAACACCGAGTTCAGGGACAACGGCCGAGAGCTGCTGCCCTTCCACCCCATGCAGGTGCAAATGTGTGCAACTCGCAAGAGAGTGACCAACGACATCAACGCCAGAGAGGTGCCCTGTTTCATAGCAGGTGAGCTTTACAAGACATATTCATTGAATAAACAAGTTTGTGTGTGAGCTTGGTGTCATTTTTCTTTTTTCTGAGCAGGTGATGTGCGCGTGGATGAAAACACCGCTCTGACCTCCATCCACACTTTGTTTGTACGCGAGCACAACCGTCTGGCTCGTGAGCTGAAGAGAATTAACCCCCAATGGGACAGTGAGACCATCTACCAGGAGGCCCGCAAGATCATGGGAGCTTACACGCAGGTTGAGACACCTGAGTGTCAGCGTGTCGTTTCTTTAAAACCTGCACCACTTCCTAGAGCTGTCGTTTCCCGAAACCCGGCCGTGATAATGTGCTGGATGGGCAGTGTTAGGTTTTGATTGTGTCAGCGAATGCGCGCAGCTGACTATCCAATTATATGGCAACATGGCTTGCCATACAGTCACCAGCCGCACTGGGCCATTTGAGGTAAAACTTTTTTTTAAAAAGTTCAAGTTAAGCTTCAGATGGGACTATACTGCCAGGCAGCGATCCATCAAAGCCCAAATGGTCGTTGAGCCGCTGCACTCAGCGGACGTGCTGGGCTGACGACCCAAACAGGTGAGATCCAAAAATATCCTTGCAGACATGTCAAAGCATGGTCCGTGTTTGAATAATGCAGAATGCAGGCAGAAGCAGGGATTTAATGCACTTTGATGGCCATGAAAGGACAAACACCCCCTCAGCTCAGATGTTCTGCTCCCTTAGCCGCTCACGTCCACTGACCATTTATTACTATATAAGCAGTCAACTCTTAATTAAAAATGTTGGGGGTGGGGTGGAGTTTGGACCTGTGATTACTGTTAATTCGTCGGGTCGGGTGGGGTTCGGAAATGATGGCTACGGGTTGGGGCCGGTTCAGATTATTTGGGCCCCAATGCAACTTTACCGCTTCCTCATTTGACATCTGTTTGTCCCTCAGGTGTTTGTGTTGAGGGACTACCTGCCACACATCGTTGGTGATGAAGCAATGCGCAGACAGCTCGGCCCTTACCCAGGCTACAACCCCAATGTTGACCCCAGCATCGCCAACGTCTTTGCAACCGCTGCTTACCGCTTTGCCCACTTGGCAATCCAGCCAGTTTTGTCCCGACTGGATGAGAACTACAGAGAGCACCCTCGCTTCCCAAGTGTCCCCCTGTTCATGTCCTTCTTCACCCCCTGGAGGGTCGTCTTTGAGGGTGAGCTGCGCAAAGACAAGCTGGAGTTCTGTCTTGAAATGTCGCGCTTATGGATTCCTGTCTTGTTCCAGGTGGGATTGACCCATACCTGCGTGGTCTAATCGCACGTCCGGCTAAACTGAGCACCCAGGATCACATGTTGGTCAACGCTCTGAGGGAGAGGTTGTTCCAGTTTGTGCAGCATCTGGCTCTGGATCTGGGCTCTCTCAACATGCAGCGCAGTCGTGAACACGGCCTGCCCGGTACCCACCTCGCACGTTTCCACCCTTCTCCCTCTAATTTCTCCTCTCCCTCATATTTGACCTCACTGTCTTTGCGTGCGGTTGACTCCCCCAGGCTACAACGAGTGGCGCAGGTTCTGTGGTCTGTCTCAGCCTCGTAACCAGGCGGAGCTGGGTCAGGTCCTGAACAACAACAACCTGGCTAGCAAACTGCTGCAGCTCTACGGTACGCCCGACAACATAGACGTGTGGCTTGGAGGCGTTGCAGAGCCGTTTGTGGGCGGCGGCCGTGTGGGGCCTCTGTTCTCCTGCCTCATTGCAACCCAGTTCCAGAGGATCCGCCAGGGTGACAGGTACCTGCACTAAACATCAAGCAGGCTCGGACGTGTTCTGGAAAACCGTAACTCGATGCAGCGTTTAATTTCCATTCTTTGTTGCTTTGTTTCTGGTGGATTTTTGTGACGTATGAAATCCACCTGCAGCAAAACGTTATTTATTTAATGTCCATTTGCCTTTTTGTCGTCTTATGAACATTTCAGATTTTGGTACCAGAACCCGGGTGTCTTTACCTCCAGCCAGAGAGCTGCTCTTTCCTCTGCCTCGTTGGCCAGAATCATCTGTGACAACACCGGCATCACATCTGTGCCCCGAGATGTTTTCAGCGCGGTCTCAAGCAGGAACCCGCAAGTGCAGTGCTCCAGCATCCCTCAGATGAGCCTGTCCGCCTGGAGGGAGAGACCCGCCTCCTTCGGTCAGGAAACAAACTTTCACTCATTCACCTCACTTGAGTTTGGCGTTCGAGTCTTCTTTGTATGAAACGTGTACATGTTGTTTGACATTACAGGCGCTCCTGATCACCATTCAAAGTCCAGTGAGGGAGAGGTCAGTTTTTGGCACCAGCTTTAAAGGAAAAACATTGTAAAAATTCTACAAATTTGAAGTTTGACTTAATATTTTTACTTTGTTGCTCTACAGAATGTGAACCAGGTGGACAATATGAAGCTGCAGGATCTTCTGAACCTCCAGAACAACAAGGTTTACTATTAACGTCATTAATTTTTTATTTGTTTTCGCCCATTTTTGTTTCCAGTTCACACAGAAGTTTGAGATAAATCAAATGTCAGACGGTAATAAAGTAAAATAAAAGCCAAAACTATTTGGAAAAATAAGGTAACAAAGCTGATTTATAAACAAAATCAGAGGATTTAAAGTGCCCTTTTTTCCGCCGTATAAGTCGCATCAGTCCAAATATGTCTAACAAAGTGGAAAAAACATAAATAAGTCATTTTGCCATATAAGTCACATCAATTATGCATCAACGCTGATGCGTCGCATTTGTTATCCATCACTGCTGACCACCCGGAAACGTAGGCCGGTGTGCCAAAAGTTGATTGGCTGCCAAATGGCGGCCGGGGGAGTGTGCATTGGAGGATTTTAACTAGAATTTAACAAGATTAACACTTGAAAACAATTATTTGTTTGCTTGACATTATAGTAAAGGTGTGTCTCAGTCTAACTTTTCTTTAATAAATGCACTTTAATGGTCAAATCAGCTGCATTTCACCTGGGCGGCGCAGTGAAATGTGACGTTTGCTCCAGGAGTTCCAGTTGTTGATGAAGGTGCCTGTATGGCAAGCCAAGTGTCTCATTAATAGCCACTTTTAGCTATTAATGAGACACTTGGCTTGCCATATTGCTCAAGCACCCTCTAGTGGCTGAAAATGGTAGTGTTCAACATTTTCCATGTCAGAATGGATGTACTTGTCAGCTCAGCCAAAAAACTGGGTTATAAATATGGGAAAAACATAAATACATCACTTTGCGGTTTAAGTCACAGGCATGCTAATTTATGCAAAAAGGTGTAACTTATACAGCGAAAAATATGGTAATAGGTCATCAGCTTCCTCTTGCAGATTGTTCTCAGTGTTTTTTAATGATACTTTTAAGCCTAATCATTTAAAAACTCATTTATGTTCCTCCTCAGATCCTGTAGAACCACTTCTTGGGCCACCGGTGTTACACAGCATCACTAGAGATTCATTTTTCAGTCCTTTTTTGACGAGTACAACCCATCTTCGGAGAGAATCATTTGTCTCTGTCAGGTCGTTTACACCCAACAAAAATATTACAGCAGGCAGACATGCCTGTTTACATCTGTAGTGTTTGTCAGCCTCTGCACGCCATTCGTCGGTGCAGCAAGTGTGGATTGTGTCATGACAGTGAGCTGCTGCTGTGCAGAGTCAATAATCTCTGTCAGGTAGCACTAACAGTCAGGAGACGGGGTGATGACGGGGTGCTCCAGCTGGAGAGAGGAGATAAGAAATGAGAACTTCAGGCTGAGCAGAAGCTTCTGGTCGTTGCTGTGTGACACAAACACACCTTCAGTTTCAAGCTCCACCTCAGACACCGTCAGTGACAGCATGTGTCTGCAGACGTCAGCTTCTGCACATTACAGTAATTGTACTGTATTTTCATTTTGGCCAACAGAAAAGACAAAGATCAATGCAACTGAATCCTCTATTTTTTACTGTGTAATCAACACTTCTTTTTTTTTTTTTTTTCTAGTGTAGTGAATTCAAATTACTCTGTATGTTCTGTTACATCATGCTGGCTTTTAAACTTTTGCAATGCAATTGCAAATATTTTGCAATAATAACATATTATTAAAAATAATAATATATTTTTATGTACTGATAAAATTAAAAGTTATGCTTTGCCTGCTTTTTTAAGCAGAGATATTTACATTCTTATTTTGCATTTTGCATTCAATAAATAATTTTAACAAATGTGGATGAAGTGATTTTTATTTTTAAAACTTAAAGTAATGGTTTTTAGCTCAACAAAAACAAAAACAGCTGGTGTACAACTCACCTTATTTGTTCAATGAAAATAGGTTAATTAAAAATAAAATTAAAACAGCAGAAAATTGCTTGAGCTTTACTTGTGCCATGACATGACAGAATCTGCAGAACATTTTCATTTAAATAATTTTTGCTACTTTTTTTATATCATTACTGTCAAAACAAATTTTGCACATAACTTAAATCATTATAGTATTTTAGGTTTCAACAAGCAAAATAACTTATAATGTGTTGTTTTTCTTTTCTTTTAATGACGTGCATTATGCAGCAAGTTATTTAACATTTAGACTAAAGCAAACGGTTGTTGCACTATTGGATTTATTTCAGGCAGAGATCCCAAACTTTTCATCTTCATTAAGAATGTCTTTTTTTTTTTTTTTTCTGATTTTAGCAACCATGCAAATCAAAATCAGTAAACCTGTATTAAAATGAATCTCCAATAGATGGGGCCAATGTTCTAAAAAAAAATATGTATACGTGTGTAAGCTACAGCTAAATAATAAATAAATAAATAATATGTATCAGTCATTCTTGCCTTGTTTTTTTTTTTAATAAAATTTGGCAATTAAATAGTCCATTTAGTTAAAAATAAAAGTTAATTTAAAACTTAAAACTTTAAATTAATTTAAAACTTAATTAACTTATCCTCTTTTAAAGAAAAAAATTTGATTTACTGCAAGATTGTTCAGCAAAAAGAACAAAAAGAAATTTGTCTCCCAGTTTCTTTTGATTGGTGTTCTATAATTTGATTGCTTATCATTTAAAACGTTTTAATTAATTTGGCCCCGTTCATCCTCCAGTTTAATAATGTGACTGGCAGATTCATCCCTCCCACCACAAACCAGTCGGACTCAGATCTGTGTTTTCCAGCCCACCTGGGCGGCATGTGTAGGGTTAAAGACAGAGGTGTGTTCAGAGTAAACAGAGGTGAAGACACACATGCAGACAGAACAGACAGACAGATAAAGTCTACCTTTATCATTCATTTTTGCAGCGTGCTTGAGTGTGTTTAATAAAAATTAATTTGTTTTTGCCAAGTGAAAGTCGTCCCACATTTTCAGGAATTCCATGAAATCAGTCCATGACTTACATTTTTAACAATTTTCTTTCCACGGTGTAAAAAACAGCAGAGGAGCAGTCTGATTTTTGTTCCTTTAGTCTGCGCTCACATTAAGTTTGATCCAACTGCATGTTGACCTTAAGTGTGCACCATCGCTCAACATGGCAACCTTTTGGACACAGATTTTGATTCAGCTCGTCGTGTCTCACCTGAAATGGACCATTTTGCCACCATCTCGCAGCTGAAATCGTAAACGCTCTGAAACTGATGACAGACACAGATTTTTAATGGTTTGGATATATTTCGTTAACAACATGGCATATTTGTTTAAAACTTTAACGTTAACAGTTGGCATTGATCCACTGCTGGTTTTAAAGAAACTCTAAAGTGATTATTGGATGTGCAACTAAATAACTTTGGGAGTTGATCCTTTTAAAAATGGCTCCTTCTTCTATAAAACTTCCTGCAACAATTTCATCATGATAATCAATATTTTTCCTTTGCCATCTAAACTCAAAGACTTGTTCCATCATTCCCATTTTTCTAAACCTCCCCTTCTATTCCTAATCCCTCCCCATTCCCTCTGATTTCCTCTCTGCCGTGTCTTTCTCCAAACTCAGGATGAGGGTCTCATCTGAAAAATCTCCTAAATTCTCCAAACAGCTGTTTGCATGGTTCAAACGTTCCTCCTGTGCATTTTGCACATTCTTCTGTTGAGCTTGTTTGTTTTAATCCCGACTTCTACACAAATCAAAACCTAAAGCTGCCGTTTGTATGTGCACTTCTCCACATTGTAGTGTGCCGCTGTGGCAGCCCCAAAGAGGAAACTTTATTCAGAGTACGCAGAGAAAACATCTCGAGCTGGTTCAGAGTCTGTTATGAATCTAATCTGATGGAATTCGATGATACCAACAAATAAACGAAAGGAAAAAAGTACAAGTAATAGAACTGGTGTCCCAGAGACAAACTACTACAGGTGTACTGGGTCTACAAATCTCAAAAAGCTTCATAACAATTCATGTTCATGTGAGTTGGTGCTGTCACAGTACACGTGTTTGCATTTAATTTGATGATAGCTGCAGCACTTCTGGTGAAGCCTGGCATGAATATCAAGTTCAAGTCGGTTTTATTGTCGTTACCATCACATGTGGTACATGAGGTGGAACAAAATTATGTAGACGGGATCCCAGTTACACCCAAGAATAACAAAATATAAAGTATAAAAAGAAACAGTAAATGCGGATTTAAGATACAGTATCAGAATAAGCTTTACTGTCACTGCACAGTGAAGTGCAGCGAGATTATATTCCGTACAGTCATCCAAAAGATGGGTGGCGTGTACGTGGCTGCAGCTCTTATTCTTTAGATAAGAAAAGAAGAAAGACCGTGAGGATCGTGGGTATTAAAAAATATATATATCTTCACGCCTTTTCCTTGGACACAGTTTAAGAAATCAAACAAATCTACCAGGAATCACATTTATAAACACATTATGTATGTATTTGATGACAGGATGGTGAGATTTGTCCACGAAACACTTCCAGATAGCACCATAGTCCTGATGAGACATTAACGTGTCAGCCGGTGATGAGCGCTCACAGAAGTGTAGAGCAGAGCTTTCTGGTTTCCACATCCCCAGGAGCAATTTGATGAGTTGGCCTAGTCAAGGCCGAACAGGGAGGTCAGATTCAGATAAGCCACAGTTGTTTTTGTGCAGGCAGCCTTGAGTTCTGCTGGTACTCTTGATGATCCAAAATGGACAGATTTGAGGGCTTTTCGCTGGTCCGTGCTTATTAACCTTCTCCAAGATCGATTCCAACATGCTGATGAGTTCCAGAAGCTGCAAGTGGCCTGCGAGTCTCATAAATTGCTTCCAGCTTACGGTTGAGCTCGCAAATCAGCTGAGTCTTAGAGCTCGGAGCAAAAATACATTTTTCACATAAGGTAGGCCGCTTTGCCATGGCCGAAACTGCCGATGCCGTCTTCCTTAATAGCCAATAATACTGAATAGGTATCCGCCACTTCCAAAAAGCAGAAATCCTGCTATCATTAATCCAATGGCGTAAATCTTCGACATCCCCAGAATCCATGACTTACCCAGCCACATGCGTCTGTCCAGGGCATGAGGGCTCTCCAGCACCCTGTTGCTTGGTTTAAATTTTTTTTTTCAATTGCGTTGAAAGTCCAGCTGACCAAATCCATAATATTAATTTACGATTCGGAAGGTGTGTAAAAAGAAGCTCCGATACACAGGACAACAACCAAAAGCAGAGGAGGAATGCAGGAGAGGGAAGAAAAAGCATCCGTCTTGCTCAAGGGCAAGTTTATAATAATTAAATAATAATTAAAATAACTTTCTACCTTCTCCTAATTCATTATGTTTAATTATTCACTGAAAGCTAC
Source organism: Hypsolebias antenori (assembly GCA_031762315.1). Classification (NCBI taxonomy): domain Eukaryota; kingdom Metazoa; phylum Chordata; class Actinopteri; order Cyprinodontiformes; family Rivulidae; genus Hypsolebias; species Hypsolebias antenori. The sequence goes on from JARVGS010000672.1 coordinate 21,623,370, forward strand.
TAACTCTGTTGATTAAACAAAACAAATATGGACTTACAGCCACACACTTTGTAGTTTTACAAAACTGTTTGTGTCAAATTTCTCATCTTGAAAAAAAACTTCTTGGAGTTTTTAAAAAGCGAAACTTACTGTTCAACTCATTGATTGACTATCCTTTTACTAACAACACTGAATCCCACTTTTCTTTTTATCTCTTTTTGTTGCCTTCCCTCCATCTCCACTTTCTGCTGACTCCTTAGCATGATCAAGTAGCTAAGCTAAGTGATGAGCGGAGCACAACTCCCAAAAAACGAAAAGCACCTCCACCTCCTATTAGCCCACTGCAGGTAAACGCATGTCTGTCTGCTTGTATCAGTGTGCCGCTCTGCATTAATATAAATGCACGCCTACTGTATTTATTTTAATAAAAATGACCATTATAATCAGTTTGAGGGTGTTTTGGTTCCATCAGTGATTTCTCACCTGAAGACAGTTTATAGTTTGTCAAAGTGCTGCATTTAATTTTTGTGCCATTTTAGAATCCTTTGTGTCAAACTGTGTTTTTGTATATACAGATTTTATACCTGAAACAAAAAAAAAATTAAGCACTGCTAGTACCTTTAAAGCTAAAGAAATAGCATGCCATTGAAGAGTCTTAATTTAGGAAAAAAGTTACTGGTCATCCAAAACCTCTTTCCTTCATCCTTCTGCAGAGTTCTGGACCCTCGTCTCCTTCTGTTGTTACATCTACCAGCACTCCTGCATCCAACGAAGGGGAAACTCCCAAGAGATTTAACTACAAGGTAATACAAACATATGCATTATAACAAATACAATAAGTCAAAAGCACCCAGGCCATTACATTTGTTGTTTTCACATATGATTTGGAATAAATTGCCATTTATCAGCTTGTTAAATCTTGTCTTCAGCCGCAAAAGGATTTCCCCTTTGTCTGTTTTCTCTCTTTCCTGCCAACCTTCACTCGTGTCTCCTCCCCTCTTTTCAAAGGAAGATGACTTCACAGGATCAACACTGAAAGAAGAGGTGGAGAAGCTCCATGAGGAAAGAAACATGTTGCTGGAGACGATCGATGACCTGAAGCAGACAGTGGAGATGGGGGCTGTTCCTGAGCTGAACACAAAGGTAATAACAGCTAACGACTCGACAGAAACACAACTCTTTATTTTACGTGTGCAGATTTTAAACCAATTGTGTCAGCTAGACAAAAGAAGCAACAAATTCTGTGATGTCATATTAATACACAGTATGGAGAACTGCGTCCATTTGGTATGCTTCTAAGTATAAACTAAATATCTACAACTCTTGAGTGGTTTCTAACTAGGTAATTTGTTGCAGTTGTCAGAAAAAAGATTGTAAAAAAAATACTGCTTACAAAATAACTTTTCTAAAGACAACTCTTGTCTAATTACGTACATATTTGTAAATCAACTCTTTTTTTTTTTTTAAGTTTAGTCTCACAATCCTCAGCGTTCTTAAAGGAGGTCTAACCTGTGCTTACAACGTGTCATGACTTGTGTAGCCAGTGGTCCCTAATGCCGCCTTTATGTTTCCCTGTGGCGTTTGAATGTATGTGTGTGTGTGCGCGTGTGTGTTATTGTTGGCAGGTCGAACAAACAACGTCTGCAGCTCTGGTTTCAGCTCTACAATCCAAGATTACTTCTCTTACTTTAGAAAACCAGGAACTTGCAAACAAACTCAGGGTGAGTTTATGCTACGCTTATGTTCAAGGGTTGCAGCTGACCAAACCTGTGCTAATTAAGTTTTATGTTCTCGTTTAAACCAGGTAGTTTCTACAAAGTCATATGCAGACAAAAGAACACAGAAAAACACACAAATCAACATTAACAAACTGGAATTTGTCAGATAAATATCAGCTAAAAGGGTCTTTTCAACCCACATATCAACTTCATGACAGAATGTTATTTATCAAATATAAAGCTCCTGAGCTCCAACAAGAAGAGTCATTAACACAAATGTTCTGAAGCTATGCTATCATGAAAATACTTTTCATCAATGCTGTTTCACTTGTAAAACTCTAAATTATGACTGAAACTTCACAAACTGCTTATTTCTGAGTTTATGACCAGTTAAACTGAATTGCAGCAATTTTTTTCACGTGTTTTTTAATAATATTTATTCAAAAGAAAAATCTTGTCCTGTACTCTTGTCTGGGATAAGGTCTGAAAAATAAAGTTGATGGCTTAGATAAAAATTTTCAACAAAATGCAAACAATCTTAACACAAAATAAGGTCCAATAGTAATGTCTAAATCTGCTCTAATTCAGGTTACATCCATGTTCATATTGTTACACTTCTTTAACAAAGTTAATTAATGGAAATACAGGAGTCCCTTGTTTATTGCGGGGGATCCGTACCCTGAAGCCCCTCAATAAGTGAAAAACGCAAAATAGGAATAGTAGTACAAATAGTAAGTAGTAGTTTGTTTTATTGGCCACGCCCACTTCTCCGCTCTGCACGGAGAACAGCTGATCAGCTGCAGCAGGAAGTTTTTCCTGCAGTATGGGCTGCACAAAGGTGTAACAAGTGTTAAATAATTTAAAGTAATTAATTTTAAATAAAAATTTCATGCCGATCGTGTGGCTCAACCATCAATCAGGAAATTGTGCGTCATGTCCAATCTTATTTTGAAAATCCCCGATAGAGCGAGTCCGTGATAAACGAACCGCAAAGTAGCGAGGGACTACTATACTCAACATCTGACCAAGAATAGTAACACTTAATGTTTTATTTGAATAAGATCAAATTAGTTTTAAAAACTAAGCTGATCGTAGTTTAAAACTTTGACCTAAAAGGTGGCGGGCGATAAGCATTTTTGTTCATAAGTAACTTACAGGGACGTGAAGGACAGGCTTAGCATCATCCTTCTTCATATCGTAACCGTCTAACGGGATGTGCTCTATTCTGCCGCTCTGAGCAAACAGCAGGTGTGTCCCTGGAGGGAGCTGGACGTCGGGTCGGGGCCAGGGCCCAACAGGTGTGGGTGCGATGTTGTGGTCAACACCTAACAGAGTTTACAAACGAGGCAAACAGGCAACAGCTAGTTAAACACGACAACATCGTCCTGGAACGTTGGCAGAGTTGCGTTCTTATCGTGTACTCACACATCGGTCTGCTGCCGGGAGCAGAGCGCGTCCCGTCGATCTCCAGTCCGTTACGGTCCACACACCAGCAGTACCCGGTGCTACCGTGGCACTGGGTGGGCACGTAATCACCGTTAACGTCACACTCAGGGATGTACTGTCCGACAGGAGGTCGGGGGCCCCGTGGTGGACCGAACCCAGCCCCACCAAGAAGACTGTCTCTGTGGGTCTCGCATCGGGTCTTGGTCCTCTCTGAAAGAGGAGTGGGAAATCAAAAAAAAAAAAAAATAAAAAATAATGTTATAAAACTAGTTAAAAAGCTTGTTTTGCTTTAGTTGCATTTCAGCATTAAAATATGTTTTTCAATCTGAACCAAACACCATCGACGAATGTTCTCTGTTTTCTGTGTATCGATGACTCATTTTATAAATTCTTTAAAGAAAACTAAAAACAGACCTGGAACTGAATAAAACGTTCTGAATAATTTTACTGAAATTTAATTAATAAAAAAGCTGAAATTGGGTTGTTAAAGGAAGAGGAACACTGAAAGCTAAAGTTAGCATAATGTTACAAGCAGTAAAACAGTTGTGAAAAGCTTCAAGTGCTGAAAGGCTAACAAGAGGCAAATGGTATCAAAAGACTAGCTAAAAGGTAGAAGTAGCAAAAAGCCAGCTTTAAGTTTTAAAAGTATAGCTAAAAGTTAAAATGGAAAAGTAATAGCTAACCTACAAGCATCAATTAAAAGATAGAAATAGCTAAAGTAGCAAAAGGCTGGCTAAAGGATAAAGGTTTTAAGGGTAATTTAGCAAGAGACTTGCTAAAATCAAACAGTAGAAAAAGTTTAGTTAAAGTATCTAAAACTACCTAAAACATCAAAATGCTAGCAAGACGTTAAAAGCAGGAAAAGGCTGATTAAAAGTTAAAATTATATGTAGCAAAAAGTTAGCAAAAAGCATCAAAAGGCCAGCAAGAAGCTAAAATATACCTAAAAACACTAGCAAAAAATTAAAAGTAGCAAAAACAAATTTAGGTATCAAAAGGCTAGCTAAAAACAAAAAGCAGCAAAAGGATAGTAAGTATCAAAAGGCTAGCTAAGAGCTAAATATTTTATCTAAATATAGCAAATGATTAGCTATGTGAAAGTAGCAAAAAGCTATTTAAAAGTATCAAAAATTAGCAAGATGCTAAAAGTAGCAAAAGGTTGGATAAAAGCTAAAAGTTTAGCTAAAATCTGAAAGTAGGTAATGAAAAGCATCAAAAGCTAGCTAATAGCTTAAGTAGCAAAAGACTAGCTAAAATTAAAAGCAGATAGACAAAAATAAAGCAGTATGCTGAAACAAATGTTTTTTAATTAAAGCCATTTTAATGAATCCTGCTGGAAAAGTTCAATACTGTATTCTGAAATTCTACTGACTGAGCTAAATGTTTTGATATGTGCACAATTAAAACGGCACAACATGTGCAGAAGTTGTTCAACTGCAAAAGTAATAAAAATCAGGAAAATAAAAGTGTGAAAGTCGATTCAGCTTTACCAAACCTGCTGTATGTAGAAAGAACTTGTTTTCTGAACTGTGGCCCTAAGGTGTAAATGAAAAACATTTGGGAAAAAAAAACAAACAAACAGTAAAAACAACTAAAACATATTTGAAAAAACGGAATCACATTTAAAAAAAATGGAAAAACATTAAGCATTACATTAACATTAAGCCAAACCATAAATTTTTTTCAAACGTAATTCTATTTTTAAACGGATTGAAATTCTATTTTTTAAATGTAATTCCGTTTTTTCAAATGTGACTACGTTTTTGGTCAGTGTACCTTTCTTGATTCTCATTGAAAAAAACAATTGAACGAAAGGTACACTGACCGTTTTCTTCAAATGTGATTACTTTTTCAAATGTAATTTAGTTTTTTCAAATACGATTACTTTTTCAAATGTAGTTTAGTTTTTCAAATGCGATTCTGTTTTTTTCCCCCAAATGTGATTCATTTTTTTCAAATGTGATTCTGTTTTTTCAAATGTGATTCCGTTTTTTTTTTTAAATGTAATTCCGTTTTTCCAAATGTACTTGCATTTTTTTTTCAACTGTGATTCCGTTTGTTCAAATGTGAATCCGTTTTTTCAAATGTAATTCCATTTTTCAAATATAATTCAATTTTTTTCAAATGTTGTTGTGTTTATGTTGTTTTCATTGTGTTTTTTCAAACGTAATTCTGTTTTTTACAAATGTTTTTCATGAACACATTAGGGCCACCATAGTTGTGTTACAAGAGAGAAAATCAGCTCAAACCCCTGCAGTGTGTCGTTTGTCAGACAGGTGTCTCACCTGAAGAGCAGTGGATACCATTCCCGCTGTAGCCTGGCTGGCACTGGCAGACAAAAGAACCCTGGGTGTTGATACACACTGCGTTTTGATGGCATCTGCCGGGCTGACACTCGTCTATATCTGAAGGCCGCACATGAAAAGACTGAGAATGCTTTGTTTTGAAGGAAAAATAGTTTAAATTCTGTAAATCCTAAATGTTTTTAGGACATGGGTTAATAGATGATAGATCATGTAGTTGGCTATGTTTGTGGATAATCCAACATTGACGTTCAGTACCTTGGCAGGCGCGTCCATCCCCAACAAAGCCCTGCAGGCAGGAGCAGATGTAGGAGGAGCCTCCAGTGTAGCTGCACTGAGCGCGCTCAGGAATATCACAGGTGTGGGTGCCTTCGTCACAGTGGTCCACAGGTCGATCGACTTCTACAAAGAAGAAGAAGAGCTGTTCATACATCCATCTTGGCGTTCAAACTGTTGTTTTCATGGTTATAGTTTCTTCTGAATGTAACCGGGTTGTTTTTCTATTTTGTTATCATTACACATAATGTCTTTTGTTATACGGATTGTACATACGTGACTGTAAACACTTTTAGAAACCACTGGGATTGATATAAGCGTGTGACTTTAAGATCGGGAACCCCTCCTTTTTATTTCTTCTTCTGTGGTATTATTTTGTTAAATAGTTTGCACCCCTTATTCTTGTACTGTTGTCCTACAGGAGGTGGGTGTTGGTTAATTTTCATCTAAATACATCCTGTTTATTTATATATTTATTAAGTGCATTTTTTGTTATCATCACCATTGTAATGCATAAATCCATCCCATAATGTAAACATTTAAGTAAACTTATGATTGTAAAAGTAGCAGGAATTGACTTTAGTTTTGTTACATGCTTTTCTTTTGTGTAGGACTTGGAGTGGGCAGCCAGTGACGCGGTTGTTCTTTGTTTGTTATTCTTGTCAGAATAAACGGAGGAATCATCCATGTCCAAGATAAAAACCATGTCACGGTTTAATCCTTCACTAATAACCAGCACAACGCAGAAAGGAACCGGCTACACAAACAATTTTTGGACTCTGCTTCAGCGTTCTTTCAGCTAATATGGAAAAAAACAATCTTATTATTTACATTTTTTTACCCTCATAGAAATGCTGGAATCTGTGCATTAACTTTGCGCTCAAAGGTTTCTTTGTGTGAAGTCTTTTCTACCATGCTTCATTTTATTTTATTTTATTTTTTACTTTTAGCAACTGTTTTGCTCATTTTAGCGTTTAAGTATTGTATCCGTTTCATGATTTTAGCGTTCATCTACAGTTTTCCTAGTTTTAGCTTAGAGCTACTGTTCTAACAGGTTTAGCTTTCATGTGCTCTTTTTCTGGTGTTAGCCTTTAGCTACTATTTAACAAACTGTATCTTTTAGCCACAATTGTGACCTTTTTTGCTGTGTTTCTGGATTTATCTCAAAGCTACTGATGAAACACTTCTGTTTTAGCTTTTAACCATGAATTTGCTGATTTTGAGTTCTATGTATCATTTTTCTAATTTAAGATTTTAGTCACTGTTCTATTACTTTTAGCTTTGGCTACGGTTTTAAAATTTTAATTTTGTAGCTACTGTGTTCCTGATTTTAGCATATAGATATTTAGCTACTTATAGCTTTTAGTTAGTGTTGTACAAATTGAAGCTTTGAGCTATTGCTTACTGCTTCTAACTTTTAGCTACATTAGCTTCCAGCTATTACAAAATGCCGCTTTTAGTTACTGTTGAAACTACTTTGGCTTTCCATTATTGTTTTTCTGGTTTTAGCTTTTAGCTATTGTTCCAATAATTTCAGCTTTTACCAACTGTTTTTCTAGTTTTAGCTAATAGCTATTTTTTTAAGCTGGTCTTAGCTTTTACTTATTCTTTTACAAATGTTAGCCTTCAGCTATTGTCTGTATCATTTAAACTTTCATCTATTGTTTTCCTGCTTTTAGCTTTAGCTTGCAGCTATTACAAAATTCTGCTTTTAGTTACTGTTGAAACTATTTTGGCTTTCCACTATTGTTTTTCTGGTTTTAGCTTTTAACTATTGTTCCAATAATTTCAGCTTTTGTCTACTGTTTTTCTAGTTTTAGCTAATAGCAATTTTATCTGGTCTTAGCTTTTAGCTACTCTTTTACCCTTCAGCTATTGTCTGTATCATTTAAACTTTCATCTATTGTTTTCCTGATTTTAGCTTTAGCTTGCAGCTATTACAAAATGCCATTTTAGTTACTGTTGAAACTACTGTATTTTGGCTTTCCACTTTTGTTTTCCTGATTTTAGCTTAGCCACCGTTCTACTGGTTTTAGCTTATAGTTACTGTTCTGCTGGTTTTAGCTATACTGTTCAGTTTTTTATTTTTTTATTTTGAGGATTACAGCTTTTGGCTTTTGTTTAGCTGCTTCTAGCGATTGTTTTTACACAGACTTTTCACATAAAATGCTATTTTTTTTCTAGTTTAACTTGTAAACACAAAAGCATCTGTTACCAATGCAAGTCCGTCCATCGCTGCCGAACTGATACCCCTCCTCACATTCACAGCGGAAAGTCCCAGGCTGATTGTTGCAGACAGCGTTAGACCCACAGATGTGAGGAGTCTCTCTGCACTCATCAACGTCTGACAACAAAAAGAAAGAGATTGGTTACCGCTGGCTAATAATCCCCAAGATTATGTGCAGATTTGACTTCCGGAGTCTGGATTTGTCAGATCAGCTCCTTCACTGTCAGATGAAGTTCAAAGGGAGGAGCTTGATAAGATGCTCTAATTGTTTAACAACAGGATCTGTCTGAAAGATTTCCTTCCTTTCTCCGCTCTGTGTTCTTCCTGTTTGGTCTCTCATGTAAAAGACTGCTGGTTGTGTAGACCATGGGCTGGTAATATGGGACCACAGTGGGTTGGTCAACCCAGCCTTCAAGCGAGGGATTGCCTCTGTCCCCCAGGAGGAAGACTTTAGTAACTCTGGGTTCATTCAGAAACAAAGCATATAAACAGTGCAGGGTTTTATTTGTGTGTGTCATTCTTACCGTAACACGTCCGTCCGTCCCCATTGAACCCAGCAGCACATTGGCAGGTGAAATGGATCCCCTCACCATGTCGACAAACAGCATTGGTGTCACAGCCGTGTCTTCCAGTGAAACATGGGTTCTCCTCTTGCTGACCACCTTAGAAATTACAGCATGAGGCAATTCTGTTACGAATCTGAGTGTCCCTTCATTAGACATGATTGAGGAAGGAAGTGAGCGCAGACCAAAACAGGAAGACTAAACATTTTCCTCGTCCTCACCGTTGACGTCCCCAATCTTGTTGCTCATGGCGTACCGAAGGAGATTGTTATTAGAATCATACAAGACAAAGACTTGGTCCACTTTGAGCATCTGGGTATTCACATCTCGCAAAGAGTCGTCGTGCTGGCAGCTCTGGAAGGTGATGGTCTCGCGATGCTGATAGCTCCTGGTTTCAGTGGACCCATCAGGCATATTCACGAGATAGTTCCGCGTAGAGGACGAGGTGATCACTGAAATGTAGAATTGTCACATAAGTACCTTAAATCAATTAGAGAAAAGGACTGGAGACGTTGCACCTTAGCCATGTCTTACAGTTGTTGTTGTACTGGTAGATGTCAGTGTATGGATCGACCTGAATGGTGGAGCCAAGAGGCACCTCAGGGACCCGGCCGTCCATGGTGGTGCTCACCACCAGGTGGTCCAGCTCATCTGTGCCCTTGAACTCCTGCCTGATTGTCAGCCTCTCGTTCCCAGGGAAAAAGGTCACTTCAGCCTGCCGCGTGAACTCCCCCCCTACAGGAACCAGTGAAGAGAAGACCAACGTTAAAACCCTTGTCTCTGCTACAGCTGAAGTCATGTGAAAAGTATTCGCTGTATGGTGAGTAACAGTGGTATCTCTCTGGGCTACTAAAAACCCTGGTAAATTTTGACAAATTTCACCAGGAGTTAAAAAAAAAAAGCTGTGGAAATAAAGACACTAATTTGACAAAGTACTTTGAGTATTTTGAGAGGAAATTTGTCTCAAAATTCAAGTGAAACAATAACAAGACACTGACATGAAGAACCCTAGTGAATGTTTCAAGTCATGTTCAAAACTCCCTCAAAAAACTCTGTTCACAACTTGTCATCAACAGCCTCAGCCCAGTGAGACAGTCTACTAGCTTAAGGTTGGTATCTCATTGGTTTGCAACACTTGTAGACTAGTTAGGGACTAGAGCCGTCATTTCTAACCCAGGCCTGAAGCCCAGCACAAGCCGAATTTGGGCCAGGCCATAATGTGCTGGATGGGTGGGCCGGGTCGGCGTCGGGCTTTTGATTGCGTCAGCGGATGTGCACGGCTGACAATCCAATTATATGGCTACATGGCTTGCCATACTATCACCAATCGCAAGCGGCCATTTGACTGTGAGCTGCCCGGCCTTGAAAAAGGTAAAATAAAGTTCAGTTATGCTTCAGATGGGACTACCGGTACTGCCGGGAAGCGAGCCATGGCCCTAAATGGATGTTCAGCCACTGCATTCAGCGGATGCTTGTGGTCTACGACCCAAACAGGTGAGATCTAAAAAGCAGACATGTCAGAGCAGGGTCCGTGTCTGGATAATGCAGAATGCAGGCAGAAGCAGGTATTTAATGCGCTTTGACGGCCATGAAAAGAAAAACGCCCCCTCGGCTCCGATCTGCTGCCCCTTT
>JARVGS010000672.1:21633613-21646643 GCA_031762315.1 Hypsolebias antenori
CTTAAAATTCATATTATCGTTATCGAAAAAAAGTATATCGGCGAGATATATCAATATCGAATTATCGTCCAGCTCTAATATATATATATATATATATATATATATATGTATGTATGTATATATATATATATTTTTTTTTTTAACATTTCACAAAGGAAGCCAACCCAAGTGGACATTCAGAACCAAATTAAAATCAATCAAATCGTTAATTGATTCCCCTCTGAAGGAATTGATGGTTAAAGAAACCGACCTATTGCCAGGAAGACGTCTTCCAGGCAGCCAGACATCTCTCGCTTGATGCTTTCCTCGATGTCTTTGCCAGAAATTTTCTGATACTCTTCGAACACTGAAAGCAGGAACAATTCAAGGAATGATAAATATAACAATGATGGAGCAGTAAAATATAGAAAAGGAAGTTGATGATTACAGTTTGAACGAGAGTGTGGTTCTCTAAGTTGCCACAAGGGGGCAGTGAACTCACAATATGGCTCAATATTTCTGAGCCCTGTTTTTTTTATTAAAAAATAAAAAAAGATACCTCGAAGCAGATGGTTTCGGTTCCTAACACACAAAACTGTGAGGAATTTGACTTCATCCGTGCCCCATCGAGCCTCTCCAGCCTCATAGATGTCCTACAATCACAAACAATTATATTTCATGTAAAAGCTTAATCCTGGCAAAAGATTTATTTCTCATTGAAATGAAAAGGTTTTTACTTTGGCATCCTGAACAGCCTGGGCCTCGTTCACGTTGTCACTCTCGTCTCGCCCAGCCTGCCATCCAAACAAACAGAACCGTTAAGAGAAAAAACAAGTAAAGAAATTAATAACGTGGATTAAGAAATATTGAAATAATCAACGTTTCCATTGACTTATTCCTCTTTCGTGGAAAAGATAGTCACCACAAGATCCAAAAAACAGCAACAAAAAAACTGCTTAATAACACTTCTGTCTAGTCAGTGAACATTTGTTTTCATCAGTGTGTATAAAAGTATATGTAGAAATTTGTACTTCAATGAAAAGTACATGCTGAGACTATAAGAACACAGCTGTAGGTACATCTGAACCTAAAGGTGATTGGGTTATGTCACATACAGTATTTAATGTGTACAAAGTACTTTATTTGAATACTTTACGACTGCCTTTAAGACCCAACAGCTGAAGGAACAGGCTGAAACAAGGACAGCGTGTGTTTTAATGTTTGCTCACCGTGAGTAAAGAAACCAAAACCCTTTTAAACATTCCAGATGTGTCGCCACACACTGCGTCCTCCAGGCTCTTCCCATATTCTGCAGAGACATTTTAAAATATAATAACGATTAAGTGTTACAGAGCACATTACCATAATCATTATTATTCATGGAACTAGTATTTATATGACAATTCTGGCCAGATTATTCATTTATTTGTTTCTGGTGGGTGGTTGTGTTATTAAATTAGCACAAAAGCCGTTCGGTGCTGTGCAAAAGATTGAGGCCATGTCCATTTTCTTAATATTTAGTCTCCAAGCAGCCAAACTTTCTTCAAGTTGTAGTTCTATGGGCTTTCTGAAGATCTTACAATTATTTGTTATTATTTTTAACCAACAAATCAAAGATTAACTAAATAAAATCCACAGTGAGTGATGACACAGTGATTTATTCGTACTACCGTATTTTTCACCATATAAGTCGCACCTTTTTGCATAAATTGGCAAGTTCTGCGACTTATACACCAAAACAGCTAATATGTCCCCCCCATATTTATAACTCAATTTTTGGCTGAGATCTGACCATTTCATTCATTCTGACAAGGAAAATATTGAACACTACCATTTTCTGACTTATTTGTTTTTTCCCTTCACTTTATTAGATATGTTTGGACTGATGCGACTTATACGGCGGAAAGTACAGCACATGTGATCAATACAGGTTCATTAACACAAACACTTCCAAAGACATTCACTAAGAACAGAAAAAACAAAAAAAAGAAAACAATGATCTGCCATAAAAAGAGCTGAAACTCATTTTATGAATAATTTAAAGCATCCACTCCTGATAATGGGGCTTTTGTCGCTGCTACACAATATCATGTATCATGTCATACACAGACCGCAGGCAGCAACAGATACAGACATATGAAGTAACCTGATGATGGCATTTCTATTCCTAGAGAAGACAGTTACCTTTCTTGTAGACCGTATTGATGACTTTTATTTCCTCGTTGCTTCTTGAAGCCAGAATATCGATGAGGCAGGCCTCTTCGGTTCCAGCTCCCTGGGAAAACAGTACGCATTCATTTGAAACAGGAAAAAAAAAAGGCAGATTATAAGATGAGTCTGGAGATGGTCTCTGTTTTACAAATTTTAATGATGAGTTTCATTCTGTGCTTTGGCACATTTTCTTAGAAAATAAAATCAACGTCTTAACACCTACTACTTTTCCAAACCAGACTATTGTGCATTTCATAAATACCATTCAAAATGGCCTTAATTACATTTTTTTAAATCTAATATTAAGCTGCACTGCTGAAGGAAATGTTGCACGTATACTCAAATATATATATATACAGTCAAATGACAAAATCATGGCACCCACAAGTGACAAAGTAAGTCTTGGTGGCTGTTTATGGGTGAATTGTACTAGACGAATAAAGTTCATTATTGTTTTTTGTTGTGTGTACAGCACTTTGGTCCTGTGGGTGTTTAAAGTGCTCTATAATTAAAGCTGGTATGGTATGGTATTATTGTTGTTGTTGACTTTGTTTTTTTCTGTGACATTTGCAGACATTGAGACAAACCTTCAACATAAATCAACAGATGTTGGAACAACAGAGTGAGTAAAATAAGAATTTGGACCTTCATCGCATTTTTCAGCTCATGGGCGTCATAGACGGGAGCCAACATCAGCAGACCCAGGACGACACTCCTGAAGTGCCCACTCAGCTCAGCGGTGAGCTCATCAGCCAGATCCTGCAGGGAAGAAACAAGATGGAGGGAGGAGGGCTTAATTAATTACCATATTTTTCAGACTATAAGGCGCACCAGATTATAAGACTTCAATTTTTGAGAAAATTAAAAGAATTTTAAGTGCGCCTTATAGTCCGAAAAATATGGTAAAACTTTCCAGTTCTTTAATAAACTGATAAGAATTTGTAATTAGATGATTTGTGATATTAAATCCAATTAAAATGTCTTTAAGAGTCTTCACTCTTTCCAGCAGATCTCCATGTCTGCTCCCCCAGAGGGTGGGGTTTCTGGAAACGGGTGACCAGAGTAGCCGCCCATGTGACCACATGAGGGTGACTCACTCTTTCTGCCTGCACTCAAACTTTACTTTTCCTGCAGCTTCCTCTCACAAAACTGTATTGACTTCTTACCAGACACTAAATGAGCTATTTATTATCTCGTTGTGTGAACACAGCAGAAATCCTGTTAATATATTGATCTGTGAAACAAAGACATGGACACTTCTCTGTGGGTTCAGTCTGTTAGATAAGAGAAGCTTCCTCTTTCTATCGTACAACATATGGAGCCTTCTCTGTTTTTACAAGAGCTCCTTTCAAAGTCATGTCTGCTTTTTGGTTGATAAGTAACTTGTCGAGACCTTACCTGCGGTTAAACAAAGAATAACATGCACACATCCACCGCTGCTATCAACAATTCATGAAGGCCGCTATTCAGTATTTTATGGTAGTTTAGAGGCTATTTCCCTACTTCCCCTGATTAGTTTTGTTTATTTAAGATAATAATAAAAAAAAAATCTAATTCTCACAAAAAGACAGTGTCTGCTCATTCAAACCTCTCACCTTTCCTACAGTTTGCTTGTAGGCCTCTTTGATGCGCTGCCTCTGAGCAATAGTACGGTGCGCAAGGACATCAATGATAGTTGCCTCGTTCGTCCCTGAAAAGAGCATCACAGTACGATTATAAATAACAAAATACTTCAGTTGCCATTCTTTTAACTCAGCTTAACCAGACTGAGTAAAGCATGAAAGCAGGAATCTATTCGGTGGCCCTGAGGTATAAATGAATATTTGAAAAAACAGAATTCCATGAAAAAAAAAAAAAAAAGAATTACATTAAGTCAAAGCAAAATGGCCGGAATCACATTTGAAAAAAAAAAATAATAATAAATAAATAAATAAATAAATAAATAAATAAATAAATAAATAAAAAATAATAAAAAATAAAAATGGTACTACATTTGAAAAATGGAATCACATTAGAAAAAACGGTATTACATATGAATACCGGTAAATGGTATTACATTTGAATAAACGGTATTACACTAAAAAAAATGGAATTACATTAGAAAAAACTGAATCACATTAGAAAAAATTGAATCATTCAAAAATTCTATAATCTTTTTTCTAATGTGATTCCGTTTTTTTTTTAAATCTCATTCCATTTTTCAAAACGTAATTCCATTTTTCTAATGTGATTCCATTTTTTTCTAAAGTGATTCAGTTTTTTCTAATGTACTGTAATTCCATTTTTTTCCTGTCATTCTGTTTTTTTATAATGTCATTCCATTTTTTTCCTAATGTCATTCCCTTTTCCCCCCAAAAGTAATTCTGTTTTTTTCTAATGTGATTCCACTTTTGCAAATTAATTCCGACCACTTCCGCTTTGGCTTGATGTAATTCCGTTTTTTCAAATGTTGTTTTGGTTGTGTTTTATTTATTTTTTTCTTCAAAATGTTGTTCATTTACACCTTAGGGCCACTGTAGCAATCACTGCTGCAGCCTCAGAGATAATCCTGACATGGTGTTGTTTGTTGCCGTTGGCATAGAAACCATCTGTCAGCAAAAGACCACAAAACTGGAGTCAGGGGCATTTGATTAGACTAAACACTAACAATATCAACATTCCTCACTGCGATATGCTGACAGAGAGAATTTATGTCTGAATGTTTGTCAGCTGAGCTTGAAATCATTCAAGAACTGTGTGACTGCTTACGATTGCCTGATCAGCACCGTTAGGATTAATTTAGCTGCAGACTTACAGAGCGAGAAGTAAAGTGAAAGGTCCAAGAATGAGCAAGCGGTGAAAATGGAAAATTTAAAAGCAGCCATGACAACACAAATGCTGAGCAGCTCTTCTAACTTTCCTCTGGAGCTTGGGAGGAACTGCTTTTTTTTTTTTTTCCCCACACACAGATTTACAGAAATATCCTTAGATGATGTTTTGCCGCTCGTTCGCTCACCAGCTCCCTTCATGGCATCTCTCAGCTTTTGGGCGTCTGCGTCGGCGTTGAAGCCCGCCGCTTCCTTCACAGTGCCACGATTTCCAATCTGCTCATAAATGACATATTTATAATAAGTTTTCTGTAAGATAAAACACCACAAGAGCTTAAGGCCCCACAGCAATCAAACCTTTTTAAGAGTCATTTGCAATAAAACACTGCAGCATTTCAGTTTTCACACACACCGGCTCACCTTTAGTCATTTTAATGCATTTAATTTTGAACATCAATGCGCATCGTCACTGATTAAAAAAAAAATTCAGTTTATTACTCATCTGTTCATGGGTAATAAACTGAAGTTTCTACTTGCACCATTTAAGCCAAGCTTTAAGAACTATGAAATGTATTTTTGACCTATTAGGAAAATATAGAACTTCACACAAGAGAATTAAAAAAAAGGGATAAGGAGTAAGTAAACTCAGAGCGCCCTGTGATGGAAAGACGATCGGTCCAGGGTGTACCCCGTTCCAGGCCCAATGATAGCTGGAGATAGGCACCAGCTCCCCGTGACCCTGTACGGGATCAAGCGGGTAAAGAGATGGATGAATGGATGAATGAACGCGGAGTACTACACTGCAGGTTAAACGGACAACAGCTGCATGTCAGAGGTAAATGAAAATGAGGATGAAATTGACTGAGATTGTGCATTTTGAGCTGACATCACTTCAAAATGACCACACAACCCCCCCCCCCCCCAAAAAAAAAAAAACACGTACAGTATTCCTAACGCTTTAGTTGGAAAAATAATAATTTTGCAGTGTCTGGTCATGCACAAAATAAATCTAGCTAGTGTTTAATGCAGTGAATTATTACTCAAATACATGCAAAAAAAAAAGTTATACATTGCATGAAAATTTTTAATGCACACAACTAGACAGTTTCTACAGGAGAGCCTTACTGCTGCCATCGTAGAAAGATGTTGGAGTTCCACTCAGGAGATCTGAAGAGCTATAAAAGAGCAGAAAAAAAAATTATTAATATTGCATGCAGTCCATGTTCTCAGAAAGGGTTTCCATCACCCTCGCGACCCAAAAAGGAGCGGGTACAGATGGATGATTTCCATCACACTTGTTTGTTCATTCATCAGCGCTGGCATTCCAGGAGTTAATCCCACTAAACACGTGTTTGTTTTGACACACCTGTAATTACTCCACCGAGAGGAAACGTAGTGGGGATACACTCCTACCTACAACCAGCTCCTGATGAATTAATTAAATGTGTGTCAAAGTCCATTTAGAGAGGCAATACATTGTGGAAACAGCCTGATGTTTGAACAAAAGCCTTAACATGACATAACTTCTTTCCAGTGGTCATCGAATACATGAAAGTTTCTAAAGAAAACTGAAAAGAGGTCTTCTGTTCTTGAAATTTATAAGACTAAATTTCGTGTGCTGCAAAAACTAGAAACCTTCAGTTCACACATGATGTCTAAACCAAGCAGCTTGAAACACAACTCCCTGAGGTGCACCATAATGGACACTACAGTATTTGAATTCATGCAAATCTGATCCATTTAGTATGAAGCAAACAAATACAAACCTAAATATTGCAATTTGAAAAAAGCTTTAACAATAATTGTGATCACAGCAGCTGACAGCTTCTTATTTATGTGTCTTGGAAAATGATCACAAAGCAGGAATGTCAGCGTTTTTCATGAAAGTCGAACAACAAGAAGGAATTCTGCCTTTAAATGAAAAAAGATGGAGTCACAACCTTCCTAAAGTCGTTACTACCCGTGAAATGTTTTCATCTAACATACATTTAAGATTCAAACGATCAGAAGGTAATATATAAATTAAACTTTAAGGATAAACCAATAGATTATAGCGGAACTATATTCAGGAAGCGCGGAGCCTAAAGTTGAACTTGGCGTAAAGTTCGTGGTCACACCCTGCAGTCAGACGATGGCCGCCCGTCTGGAGTTTCTTTAGTTAAAGTCAAACGAAGAAACACGACTGGAGACTAAATGAACTTCTAATTTACCTGTTTCGAGGATTATTTAGTCTGCTTGAAGCCTGACAGCCAGGTAGCACAACAACACCCACACACCGACGCTTTTTAACCGTTCGCAATGGCTTTCGCGCCCCGCCCACTGGGATGCTCCTTCTCTCTCTCTCCGCGTGCGCTTCACAACTCACTGCTGCGTTCACGGAACATCGTCACAGTCTGAAAGGGGACATGTTCAATCAAGACGCAAACATTTGCATTTAAAGCGCACTTATTGTTTTATAATCTTCTTCACACAACTACCGTTAAGTTATAATATTAATGACTGTGTTCGAAATTAAAAGTGTTTTTCAAGGTAGGCTATTTCAGTACGTGTTGTAATTTCAGTCATTATCCTAAACAAATACCACAACGACGTAACAGTTGTATTAACAGTTTGTCGACGCCACTGCCTGATGTGGCAGGCTGTTGTAACATATAATCAAACAATTAATCAATACTGTACAGTACTGTATAAATAAATTGAGTAATGTTATATTAGGAAATACTCAGATATTCAACAAACATTCATGAATTTAACTGGTACAGGCAAAAGAGATGTTTTAATCAGGCCTCTCTTATAAATGAGTCCACAAGGCTCAGTGGGATTAACCTGTATAAATAAAAGTTGAATGAAAATGTAATTATTATTATTGTTATAAAGCCACAACATAAGACCCCTTTGACCAATGTCGACTATTGATCAAAACGCAGACGAGACAGGTGTGGTGCCCTGTACTGTACCAAATAAAGAACCCAGAAAAAAAAAAGTTAAAAGTAACTCACCTGGACGAATCACCCAGGAGCAGCTGATTCAGTTTTGCGCACACAGGCAAAGATTTATTAAAAGGGAAAATAATAAAAAAAGGTATGCTTAAAAATTTACATACAGTATAAGTTATATCAAAATCAAAAAAGAAAAATCTGAAGTACTGCTTCCTCTCGAGGGTGCATGTGGCGCTTATAAACTCCTGTGATGATTATTCACATCGATTAAAATATTCTGACTCCTATTGTTTCTAATGAGGACTAGATTTTTAGATTACATCATTTCATGGTTATGCATAATATGATTACCTCTTTTCTCTGGTTATGAAACAAGGAAAAGATGCACTTTAATTTCTGCTTTTCAGTCTCCATTTCTTCTGGTCCATCTTGTTATCTTTAACACGATCTCCTCTCATTAGCTGAAACTGACAACTTCCAAACTTGACAGCTCCAGTCCTCCCAGGCTGGCTGCAGCTGCGTCAGGGAGGATCTGATAACATGTCCAGTTAAGTCAAGTCAAGTCAAGTCAACTTTATTTGTAGAGCACAGTTAAAACAGATAAACTGTTATCAAGGTGCGTCAACACAGGTTGGCCTCTATAGGGATAAACTGGGACCATCTTGATGTGTGGTTCGTGCCTGGTATGGTCCAGTTTAGTTACCAGCAGGAGCAGGTTGACCTGGGACTGACCTCTGATGATCAGTTCCTGGTTGATACATGTGATCAGATGAAGGCTCACCATTTTTCATCTCTCCATGTGATGTTTATTTCATGTAAACGTGGTCTATAAAAGTAAGAGCGTTCTTCAAGTTTCCGCTTCAGGGCCACCCAGGCCTCTTGGCAATTATCAATATCATTATGATTATTATTGTTATAATTATTAAGTTTATTTGTTTTGCTATTTATTTTACTTATTGCTTATTTTTACTTCTGAATAATAATGTAATTTATCACTTGTCCTGTGCTTGTTTGTTTTGTTGTACTGTGCAGCATTTTGGATAGCCTTGTTGATATTTTTAAGTGCTTTATAAATAAAGTTGTATAGTAAATTTAGGTCATTGTTTTAACGTCTAATAGTAGACTAGATAAAGTTATGCAATGTTATGAAAACAAATTTAAAAAAGCAATAAAGCAAACCTCATAATGATGGTTAATGTCCCCTTATATTAAAAACATGTCCATCCAATTGATTAACTACATTTTTTTTATCCATCGGAAACGGTTGAAGTGATTGATATTTAATTAACAAAGGTGATATCCATGAAAGAGCCATTAATGAACAAGTCCAACAGTTTAGACGTATTATACATACAGTATTTACCACAGATTTTGTAAATAAAATGTGCAGATATAAAGGCTGGGTTTCAACTGTAAATTCATTGTTGCAAAAACTGCATGAGCTTGAACTGATGGCACTCCACTGACCTTTGATCCCTGATATTTGTTCTTGACAGCTGTCATTCTTTTAGCATTTAGCAGCAGATTTTCTTTTACGTTTCCATGTAAACGTCTTCTCCAAGGTTTGTCTGAGTCTGCCAAAATAAACCTACAAAAGACTTCAACCAGCCTAAGGTTGGGTCAGCCACGTGGCTCAAGCTTCCACTTGTTTTAGCTGCAGATTCAGCCAAGTGTTTTGTTCACAACCAGTAGCATTTGGGAATAGCAAATCCCCCATTCCATAGAGTTTACGATAGTGTTTTTATGTTAGATTTTATTGTTTGCAATGGAAGTTTGTACTTTCAAAAGTAATATTTCAGATATCTAGAATTCTAGATATCTGAAATATGAAAGAGCTTTTGTTTATTTTCCACGCTTCGTCACTTCTACTATCTCAAATATAATTCTGATAATATCATTCTGTACTGTATTCTAATTCTAAGACTAATAAAATCATCACTAATTTCTGATTTTCTTTAAAAAAAAGTCTACTTCTTTGATAATACTTTCAATAGTCACAACGTTCTTAGGATTATTGAGCATGCATCAGGGTTCTTAGGATATTAAAAATATTTAAAACATCTCAAATAGCACTTTTAATGTCTACATTAAAAATTAGGATTAGTAACTCTTTGAAATGTAACAATTCAATCCGTGCTACTATTATATGCTCAGTCAGCTTGCCCTTACACAAAAGCTTCTTTCTGAACTACAATACCCAGACACCCCTTCGTGCGTCAACAGCAACAGCGAGGATGTTGCGATATCGCAGGCAGCCAAAGATTGCTGTGGTTGCATAGATTAGACCGCTGGGTTGAAATCCCAGCGTAGTTATTGTGCGTGTTACGCTCCGTGGTGACATATGTGTCATGTTTATGTGTAGTAGGCGTTAGTTTCGTGCCAACTAGACGTTTGTTGGCGGTGTCGCGTTAACGCTAACTGAAAATCACAGTTTTTATCTTTAAAAAAAAAAAATGGAAGCAACCAAATAGCCGCACAGCTACGAGGCGTCAAACGTGGCTACAGTGCTTTTTTTTTTAACCGAAGATGGGAACTAAATTTCTGCTGACAAATACCGAAGACATCATCTTCAGAGGATAACCTTACACGAAATGTCATAACGCGTAAGTAGCTAGCAACTCAGCTAGCTTGGTAATGGCTGGCCGAGATGGAGGCGATGGACCTATTTTTTTTTTTCATCAGCAGCCGAGCACGAACAGCTGGATGGCTTGTGAAAGAAACACTTTCTCCGGAGATGCTTTAACCTCCCGGGTGGTGTAATTCACTTGCATAACCCTGCTAGTCGCAACCGCACCACTAGCTACAGGGAACATTTCCACCCCCCAAAAAATCATCAAATCTCTCAACACCATGATAACTGACAAAGGCTACACGTTTTAAAACAGACTTGACAAGTTTACTATTATTTGAGCTGCGTTGTAGATTATATATCAGTGCAATAGCAAGCCTTTTGATCAGGAAAACGGCTGATCGTTTTTGCTGTGTGTGAACGTGAAGCCAAAAAAAATACGCCTCGCTCCTGGTCGTTTATCGACGACATGCGGAAGTTCTTTGATTCTCGCCGGGAGTTGGTCAGCTCCGGGCCCGGTTCTGGAGGAGGTGGCAGCTCCGGGGGGTCCAGTCACGCAGGCGGAAATTTCATCGGGAGAGGCTTCACTGTCGGGCGACACCAAGTCACCGTGGAGGAGATCATTGCTGAAGGTGAGAAGCCCACCTGATGACGTCATTTTAAAAGTTTGCACACTCAGCTCTCAGATGATGATGGGGGATGACTCTCAGCTACAACCACACCACAGTTCAGCTTAAACGCCTTCAACAAAATGCTGAGTTGTAGCTGCTTTTGTGTGGATTCGCTCTGAATGGGTATTGGCCCCAAAATTTAACATCCAATGATTGCTTCCTGAAAGTTTCATTAAAATCCCTCCAGTGGTTCATGAGATATTATGCTAACACACAATTGACTCTAATTGGTAAATGGGAAAGTTTCACACGCTTGGAGTATGTGTTGGGATCGACTCTCTGCTACTGTCACGCCAAATTTTCGCTCATTAGCTATAAATTCATTGTTAGCTTTGTGTTTAAGTTTGCTTAGAGCTGTGGGGGCCATCTTGAACAGTGCTGTCTCCAAAAGTTAATAAGTTGTAGATGTCTATCTAACGATTACTTTGAGTGTTTCCTTGAAATTTGTCCACCGCTGTATGAGATATTTTGCTGCCGGTACAAACGCATACACAAAACACTATTTCCTTTCGTCTTAATAATAATAATGTTGTCAAATTTTAGGACGGACGACACATCCAATAAAGCATAAATGTCAATACATAAATCGTATAGTAATTGTACAAAATATAATGTAGTGACTTAATCCTACAGTTTAGTTGCTGAGCTTGGGTATTTTATTTAAAAGTATGTTAATGTGTTTTTTTGAACCAAAGGTAGGGTAATTCCATTTTCTGATCCTAATTATGGTCAAAATTTCTTTATTGTCATTCGCATCACATGTGGCACATGTGATGGAACGAAATTGTGTACACAGGGTGCCGGTTACATCCACAAAAGTTTAAATTGTAAAAGAAATACAGTAATAAAATCTAGGCCATGAACTAAGAAAGACGCTAAACCAAGAATACGCTAAACACTAATAGTACAGAAACTATACGCCGAACAACAGCAGCACGAACATGAGTCTGTAATCACTTGTATCTTGCTGCCAGTTAAAAAAAATCTAATTGAGTGCCCAAATAATAAAACGGTTAATTAGAATTCATGCATCAGTATGTAATGCACACCCTCCTCCCCGTTCCTAGCCGTTCCTCCCAGACTTGCAGTACCGCTCTGCAATATCGTTGTATTATTAGATATCCAGTTGATTGTGCTGTAAAAGCTGTCTGAAACTGATGATGCTGTCACAGTTAAACACAGCAGAGTGAATTTGTTATCTGAGCTGCACCAGCAGATGGTTAGGCCTCTACGTAAACCCTCCAGCGATGGCATGACTAATAGATAATGCTAAGGCAGCACCATGTCGTCCTGATTGTCTGTACCGATGTAAACTATGAGGATGGACACTAACGGGTTCTGAAGTAATGAGGCAGAAAAGATCAAAGGAACTCATGCCTGCACAAAGGCTACAATAGTGATGTCCTTTTAAGCATGGAAGAGCAGTGTGTCTGTTGTACATCTGATCGACAGTTGTGTTTTCTTTCCTTGTAGGTGGTTTTGCAATCGTGTTTCTCGTGAAAACAAATCAAGGGGTTCGTTGTGCGCTGAAGAGGATGTACGTCAACAATGAGCACGATCTGCAGGTGTGCAAGAGGGAGATTCAGATCATGGTGAGTTGCTGAGATGAAACGGTTGCTGTCTGGATGCTCTTGTGGTTTTGTTGGGTAGCACCATGCACGAAGACCCCCTGCAAAACAAAAGTATTTGGAAGGAAACCTACACGTGTGACGTGCCTTACTTAACACCGACACTGACTTTTAGGACAAATTCAGTTTGTGTCAGTGTTGTTTTCATATACAGGTAACCCCCGGTTTACGGCCGAGTTCCGTTACACCGGCAAGGCCGGATACCGATTCGGCCGGTTACCGGAAC
>JARVGS010000672.1:21710684-21727795 GCA_031762315.1 Hypsolebias antenori
ATGGGTCTAAAAATATGGGAAAAAATCCATAAATATGTCGCTTCGCTCTATAAGTCGCAGGGCATACAAATCTGGAACAAAGGTGCGACTTATACACCGGAAAATACGGTAATGTGAATTGCCCTCTGTATAACAAAACAGCTGAGTTGTTTAACATTGTGTCAGTCATTTGGACGTTTAGAGGAGGTGTCCCATCAACCCTCTGCTAGTTGCAGCTTCTGTTCTTTTTCATAACAATTCAGAATGTTTGATGGCATTTTTTTTTTGGTCAGACTATTCACTTGAAAGCACAAATGCAGCCAAATGACAGCTGGTCTAAACTACCAGCTGAATCTGACACTTGTTAATCCCTCTTTGCTCATTTATTTTAAGACCAGTCAATCTGAGAAACATGAACTATGTGAAACACAGGCAGTGTGATTATGTGCTACATAAAATTCTAAATACCCATCCATCCATTATCTGTACCCACTTTTTCCTTTCCAGGCTGGAAATGTCATTGGTGCCCATGTCCACTCTGGACAGGTTGCATGTCCATCACAGGGACAAATAGAGACAAATAAGACAAACAACCGTTCACACTCTCACAACTTAGGACAATTTGGAGTTACCAATTAGCCTAACATGCATGTTTTTGTTCTGTGGGAGTGCCTGGAGGAAATCAAACTCCATCCAGAACGGTCCTGAACAGAGATTTGATCTGGCAATTCTTTGGCTGAGCGGCAACAGCTCTACTAACTGTGCCACGGTGCTGCCGTTTTAGTCACATTAGATTTGGCACAAATCATTATTGACATTTTTAATCCCATGTGACATTCGAAAGTGAGTTCCATTAAAACGTATAAAGAGAGAAGACGGTAGACAAATGTGATGGGAGGTGTATGCATGAAACCTGATATGAAGCAGCAGGTTATAGGAAAAATGCAAATTTAAACGGCACGCTTGAAATACAGTTGATTTAGATTATTCTTCAACCAATCGGTAGAGGGCAGCAGAGACACGTTTGTTTTCTGCTGGAGCCAAAAAACAAAGCACGCCTTTCATTTAGCAGTGTGTTTGTTATCTGACAGCACTGAAATGGTTTTGATTGCTTAATCTGGCTATTAATAACTAAAATCTAATAAGACTTCACTAGCATTAAATTGATTTGGTATGGATCTAGCTCATATTCCTTGAATTTACCACTTGATAAAACCTGTTTATTTAATTTGTTCATAAACTGGCTGATATTGATCAACAGCTAGGACATTTGATCTATCTTACTCAAATAATTGAACAAAATAATGTTATTGCAACAATAATTGATAGTTCAACAAAAATATGCATGGGTTACAACTTAACACTGATGAGTAAGTAGAGCAAAGTTCACATCTATTAGGAAAGTTGTGAATCATGGCTAAACTGGTTTCCCTCATGACTTTTGACTTGTCTTTCTGTTTATAGTTTGGCTTGTCAGTGTAAAATAAATTTTAGAAAGAAAATTTTAAATTAAGGCTTATTGTGAGGTAAAGCTTTATGCAGCGCAGCAGAGTTGAGATAACGACCTTATTGAACGGAGATGGCATTTCCACTCTGACACAATGTCAGTCTTTCTCTTCACATACACTTACAAGTTCAGTCTCTGTCCACGCCTATGCTTATATTCATACTCGCATGTGCACATGCAGTCAAACACAAACGGTGTCTATCTTCTCTCGTCTCGCTTTCTTTGTCGCTTTTTTCCCCTCAAACACTTACACAAAGATCTGCACTTTGACACTGAGGACTGTTGTACTGTATGTTGTTGTTCTGAGGGAGGTGATTGGTGGGCTGCAGTGGAGTGAGAGATGTCCTGTCCTAAAGACAACTGTCCCTTTGTCTCTGATCATGGCTTTCTGTCTGCAAAAAAAATGAAGCTATTGAAATTTGAACTTGTTCTTTTGTTAATGGTGAGGTTTTATTGTTCAGTTTGTGTAAAATAATTTTCAGGTAAATGCAGGATGGTTTGATGTTTATCCTTGATGTAAAGTTAAAAATTTTAATTTTAAAGGTGAAGATAATAATTTCAGCTAAACAAATGTACTTTTTCTTTCCTGAAAGGCTATTCTGTTTACAATAAAAACTGCTATCTAAGTCATTTTTCTTTTTTTAACTCAAGAAATGATGAAGGCAAAGTTTGCCATTTAGAGTAAAATGTTTACACATTTTTTAAAATAAAATGTTTATTAAGCATGATTAGAAAAAAATCCACATTTTTCCACAAGGATCTTCCTTTTGAAGCCCCTAAGTTATTATAAAAATAGATTATTTTTTAAAAATTATACATTGCAATTAAAATAACTAAGTCTGAAATGCAGGATTTGTGTGCCTCATCAGTAACATGTTGGGCCAACTTTATGAAACATTTGTACCAAGCAGAAGCCCCGTGTTTTAAAGCGATCATGGTCCTTCATACTGGTCTGTTCAGTGTTACGTGGATTGTTTGAAAAGTCGACCAGAGGGAGTTGACCCTGTAATGTGTCTCTGTCTTCCAGCTGCTCTGAGGGGGACCACCACACGAGATCTCTACTCACACTTTGGTCTTGAACTGGATGACTGAAAAGAGAGTAGGGGGTGGGAAAAGATCAGAAGTTCAATGTTGGGAATGCTTTGTCAGACCAATGAAAGCAGGCCAAAGGATGAGGACTGAGTAATTGCATCATCTTCAGAAAGACACTTGCACTTATTGCTTAACTAACCTTGAATATATATAATGTATTTAACAGCTTTTCATAGAGCTATTTGGTCCAACATACTAGCGTGGTATTTAAAACATGGCAACTGTTCAGGTCTTAAGCTGCTTGCAAGTGACAATGAAGATTTTGTCCTTTTTTCCATCCATCTGTCTGGAGTTGTTGGTAACTTTGACTAAATGTTTGTATAATATGTGAGATGACATAAATAGTTTGAGAAAAAATGTGCACAATGACTGGATATATTTTCTCTTCATTTAAAGGTTTTAAGTGTGAAATATTTTTGCACTACATGTGTAATGAATAAACTTGCATACTGTGTATTGAAACAAACTGCACAGTGTCAACATTCAAGTACATTTGTAGATTTATTTAAAGTAGGACAAGATTTTTAGTTGTTGACTTCAACCATAAATTATTTTTCTAACAATAAATTCTTCTTCCTATGCCCCATATTATACACACCCACTTTTAGTAAATAGTCATGGCGGTCAGGGAGGAAATATTTGAGCAAAGTTAACAAATTTTCTGTATTTTTGTTTGCTTTTTATTAAAATTATATACATTATTTGAAAAAGGTGGGTTTGTTAAGGTTTCTTTATTTGTCGTTCGCACCACCTGTGGTACACGTGTATATGAAATTGTGTAGAGTCCCAGTTACATCCAACAAAAGTATAAATTTTAAAGAAAAACTAGTAATAAGATCTAAGATATGAACCAAGAAATATGCTAAATAAGCATGTTCTTGATGTACTGAACAAAATGTTGGATACAAACACTCTTGCTTAATCTCACTTAAAGGAACCGCACTCAACAGAAGTTTTTTAACCGGTTTTTACTTGCAAGGACAGATTTTCAGGACAGGTTACACAGATATGCAGGAAGTACATGAAGCCCAGTCACAAGAATCTGCCACAGGCAGTGTGCAGAGCTTGTTTTTATGCCTTATCACTTCAGCTGAGCTCAGACTCAGGTGACCTTGGAGTGCCAGCTGCACACATCTGCCTTATCCATCTCATTCAGCTTTCTACTAACACAAACATATGGGTCATGGGCTGAGTTATTCTCAACCACAGTTGTTAAAACCTCCACACCTAACACAAAAAGTCAATTGTGTGGGTTTATGTTGCAGGTGTGGCCTAATCTTGTCTGATTATGAGGCTTAACTTTTATCTGCAGAATTTCACAACTACACTGATGGATAAAATTAATTGCATGTGTGTCATTAAGCATCCAACACAGGGAAGGTTTCATTTAATCTCTTATAGGTCATAGTTCGCTGTTATAGTCTGAGGATTGCACAATTACCTGTTTCATTCGTTATCTCACACTGAGTCATACTTTGTTCTTGTATGCTGTTCAAAACACTTTGAATTCTAGGAACTTGTTTGTTTTGCAGGTACAATTAGCAATTTATTTATTTTTATTTTGCCAAAGCAGTTGTTTATTCAATTACTTTCTAGCCAGTGAGGAAGTTCCCTCTGTTGCAGCAGTGATCCTGAGATTTATAACAATTATGAAAAAAAAAATCCTCTTAGGTTATGCAATATGGCTCATACATGTTCCATTGATGTTTTAGTTTGTAAAATGTGAATCTGCTTTTTTCATTCATTCAACCTTTATTTAGGCAGGTTAATCCCATTGAGTCTCGAGGACTCATTTACAAGAGACCTGGTTTCAACAAAGAGTGATGACAACAGCAACAATAGAGAATCATTAGAGAGGCATACAGATTTTTATTTTTTTTTAAACAAATTTAAAAAAGATTTCAAAACAGCATAAGGCAAATCTGCTTGAATCAAACTTTTGGATAAAGTTGTGGAACTCAGTCAGGTGAAAGAAAAAAAAACATCTTTATTGTTGCAGTTTGATGTGGCACAAAAACAATTTTAATTAGATATGTAAGTGTATGACATTGCGCAAAAGCAATTTAAAAAGCCTGCAACTAGATCTGCATTTAATTGGATTCTAATGGGGTTCCATTTTAAAGGCAGTTCTTCTAGTTCTCGTACGACATTCCGTGCCCATCCTCCGGGCTCCTTTTGTCGTTAGGACCGTTTGTGGCTGCGCGGGGCAAACAGAATGATGAATGGGCGAGGCGAGGCGGACTCTGCGAGCAGAGGCAGGGCTCTTTTTGACGCCATAATGGCCTTGTTTCTTTACCGGTGTTGCACCAAATTCTGTGACCTATCATATTCTGTGACCACAGGGGGCGACGCGCATTCAATTGTTGTTTAAACATCTAAACCCAAAATTGTTGTTTAATAAATCCGTAAATGATTAATAAATGTTTCGAAATCTGGGGGCATTTAACATAATATAGTTGTGATGAACTGTGATAATATTTATGGGAAATTACAATAGGGTATTAAAAGAAGGTATTGAATTATTAGAATCCGTTTTGAACCCAATCTCCCTCCCAACAAAGCCCTTGGAAACATTTATTAATCATTTACAGATTTATTAAACAGCAATTTGGGGTTTAAGTGTTACAGAATATGAGAGGTCACAGAATTTGGTGTAACACCAGGTGTTACCGGGCGGGGACTTCGCTAGCCGGTTAGCAAACAGCCGCGCAGCCGCAAACCCCACCCCCTGCCGGAGGTGACGTCAAATGGACTCCTCTCTCGATTGGTTGTAACGCCTGTCTGTCAGAGCTCGTGCCTAATTCACCGAATTCACCGATTCGACGCTAAAGGCAAGTGGGCGGGCTCATCTCAGAAAATTATAAGGTCATTTGAATTACGCCTGCCAGGGGAGCTCACCGGTTACAATAAACCGAAAGATGATATGAATTATTCGGACAATAAACTGTTGACGACCGCGGGGTCAAAGTCGACACGTCTAGCCGGGTCTCTTTCGAGGGCGGGAGGCGGTTGTGGGATTTGAACCCGGGAGCGTGCGTCCGCTTGTGTGCGTTTCTCTGTCAAGCCAAGCTAGCGGCGGCGGAGGGAGAAGGGGAGAAGGAAAGGAGGGCGACCAGGCTGGCCTGTAAGCCGATCAAGGTGGAATCTCACGCGGCGAGTTTCACGTTTGTGGATTTCTGGGCGCCTGTATGCTGTGACGGAGAGAAAGAGGGAGCAAGGTATGTCGGCTAACACTCCGCTCATCCCTGCTAAGCAACCGTCATCGCCCCCGCGATGTTCTGTTGAGCTCAGCGGAAAGATGGTCAGGTTTTATTAAACGGGAGAAAGACGGGTCTGTGTCGGGAATCTAGATTCAAACCACCCTCCCGGTCCTTAAAAGGTAAATTATGCCTCCTTGACAGCTGTCCGCCCAATTCCTTTACCGCTGTGCATCCTGCTCGGCTACAGCACACTGTCCCACCAGGTCACGGATGAAGGCCGTGCCTCACGCGCACATGCTTCTGGG
The DNA here is from genome assembly GCA_031762315.1 of Hypsolebias antenori. Lineage (NCBI taxonomy): Eukaryota > Metazoa > Chordata > Actinopteri > Cyprinodontiformes > Rivulidae > Hypsolebias > Hypsolebias antenori. Next base: position 21,716,768 of record JARVGS010000672.1, read on the forward strand.
GTAACGCCACATTGCCTTTCATCTTCCGATTCCTGCCGCAGTGTGATGCTCATCTGCGCCTTTCTCATTTCCGGGTTCGGCAGCAAACCTTGAGCTGATGGCTTTTTAAGTGACAGCTGTCCTCCTGAAACCTGTCTTTTTGTGGCATTCTGTGTCCCATCAGAAGGATTAAATTAATGGTTTGCTTCATGTTTTGGATGTAAATAGATCATCATTATCAGCACATTCTGGGAGGAAGAGGGGAAAGAATCAGACTCATTAACCCAATGGGCCTTTTTCAGAGCAATAAACAAAAATGAGAGCAAAGCTGATGAATAGATTATGAGTGCACCTATCATTACTGCTCAGGATCAGCTTTCTATCAGGTGGCAACACTTTGCCTGTTCCGAGGTTTCCTCAAGGTTTCTATAGCTTTTCTACTAAGCTGCAAATTAATGGGTCTTCGTGTCAGTTGCGGTGAAACTGATCATTCAAACTCGCTGCAGTTTAAAAGCTTGGATAAGAAGCAAAGTGTCCTTAAATTTTAGAGCCACGCTTTCCTAGAAGGACTGCATATCACCCGCTGCCTTTCACGCAAGAGTCTAAAATAAAAATCATCTTTTGATGCTGATCAGGGACAAAGTTACCGCCGTTTTGGTCAAACTTCAGTAATGATGTGTGCAAAATCTCACAAGATGTATTCGCTCTTGGAGTATTTGTTGTAGTAGATGATTCTCAGCTACTACCACACCAAGCATTTTAGCTTAATAGCTGTAAAATTATCACCTTTTTGTCTTCAGTTTTGAGCAATAACAGACGAAGTCCACTTCTTTCATTTAAACCTTCTAGGATTTGTCTACTTGCTTTTGCGTTCAGTGAGTAATTTCACTTTATTTCACCCTTCCATGCAAAGTATAATACTTGGACTGGCCTGAAAACAGGCCCAGCGTATGTAAACAAATCACTGTAGAAAACATTCTTCAGTTGTTCGCATCACGTCTGCACACTTGAACCAAAAGCAACCTCTGTGCAGACGTATTCAACCTTAAGTTATTATGATCTGGAGCCGGATGAATGTTTCTTTGTTAACGTGCATTCACGGGTTCTTTCAGGATGATGCGTCTTTCGTGTTGCATAGCCCTGCTGTTCGTGCTGAGGCTACTGGCGGGCCTGCCGTGGTACCAGGTTCTCCCGGGCATCCTGATCTTCTACCTCGGAAGTGGAGGATGGAGCTTCCTGGAGATTTTTGCCAAAACCATTGGCAGGGACTTACAGTAAGCTTGGCGATAATATTGTCATACAATTCAGATTATTATTGTAAAAAAATACAACTTTTTTTTTTTTTCTTATTTGGACATCTTTTTACTTTTTTGGTTTAAGTTTTCAAATGTTTAAATTTTTCACTTGAACATTGCACCTCAAGCAAATGATGACACTTTAAAAGTACTATACCTGTTTATTTTTTACATTTCCACTTCATTAGAATAAATAGAGGGAAATTTAACTTAACATGTATTTTAGATTTTACAGTCATTTAATCTTTCCTTTTCTTCGGACGCTTTCTGTAAAATAAAGAGAAAGATTAGGCTTTTGTTCACTTTTATCTCCTCTCAGTGAAATCCTGCACAATAAACAATAATTTGACTTGTACTGACAAACGCTAAATTAATGTTAAAGCTGGAATTTCACGTTTTATTACACTTATCAAGACATTTTAAATCTGCGTCCCTCCTAAAAGAAGAATGTCAGTCTTCAAGAATGCAGGCTTGTTACGTTGAAAGCAGCTTTCAGTTCAAACCTGTTCACCTGGAATATTTTTACAAAAGGAAAATGGAAAGAATGTGGTAAGGAGGACATGTTTTAGGACCCGAACCATCAGTCAATATTTACATTTAGACATTGCCATGGCGATGGATTTTGATGGATTCTGCTAAAAGAGGAAATTGTAAAACACGTGTCTTTCATGGTCCTATTCAGGATTGCTTAGAAAAATACTTAAATTTAACACTTGGGGTTAAAACGGAAGGTTTTCAGGGCTACATTTGTCCGACTTCTCAACAAATAACGTGTTTCCGCTTCCTTAAATGTGTTACTACATCTACTGAGAATTCACAAAGTTTGACCCCGACAAAGGCTAAATTTTCCACAGTGACTCACTGCATGGTTATGTGAAAAGTGGTTTAACTAGATTCTGGTATTTACACTGTAAGAATCACAAAAATTGACGACTCTGCTTTAGTACATCCTAAATCAGTCCTGCCCCCACGTGCTCCAGTGATGCTCCGGCTGCTATCAAAGTAGCTTCAGGAAATGCATTTTAATAAATTTTTTTTTTTTTTTTTTTTTTTTGTTATTTGTTTAGATTTGCGTGGTAGAAAATGATTGTGGTTAAAGCTGTTGATCCACAACAAACTGTAATTATTACACAGATACAGTAAATCTAATCTCTTATGTAATAAGCTTGTTGTAAAGATCATAGTACAATCGTAAGTTACTTGCCTTGCAGTTGTTATCGTGTTCCTCACATCTGTGCAGAGTACCTTCTGTCTGTACCTTTGTGCAATAAATGCAAAAGTCCAGGTTGCTATTTATTTGGACTTTGCCCTGTCGGTCTGCAGGTGTGATGTTTTATGTCTCGTTTTATGTTCTGTAACATGCAGGTATTCAATGTCGTCAGATGGCTGAATATATTTGAAATATTTTGCTTTGATTATCATTTATTTATATAGAGCAAAATAAATGTTCCTGGTTTTAGTGCCACTTGTGAAGCTGAACTGATTGCTTTTTTATTTTATTTTTAATTTTTTTAAGCAATATGTCAGATAGCTTGAAGTGAGTCTTTGTGGAAAAGTTACTCAATCAGTATCTTACCTGTTGTAGATGAGTTTAAGAGTCGAAGTGTTTTATTCTGTAAATCTTGACATTGCATTACATCCATCTGCTCTTATTGCTTTTTTTTTACACCATCTTAGTTTATTTTAATTTATTTTGTTTTTAATTTTCCTTTTTTATGTTTTTATTATTTATTTATTATCAACCTTTATTTAACCAGGCAAATCCCATTGAAATCACAATCTCTTTTGCAAGGGAGGCCTGGGCCTGAAGGCAGCCTAATATGCATGTTTTTGGTCTGGGGGGGAGAAACTGGAGTACCCAGAGAAAACCCACGCATGCACGAAAAGAACATGCAAACTCCACACAGAAAGACCCCAGGTCCATCCAGGATTGAACCCAGGACCTTCTTGCTGTGAGGCAACAGTGCTAACCACTGAGCCGCCGTGCTGCCATTATGTTTGTTACTGCTGTTACAGTTCATTTTATTGTGCCACACTTTGGTTCATCTTGGATGAGCCGTTAGTGGTGGACGATTCTGAATTAAATTTTAAATGTCAAAAATCACTTTTGTCATAGTTAATTTATGCTGCTACTTAAATCAGCAGAGTAGTTGCTACTCTGTGTCAAACTCTTGCCCTAGTAAAGCTACCATAGCTACCTGTACTTTGTTTGATTTGTGTGTACATTTCCAGTGATAACAGGATGCCAATTACGGTACATTAGCTTTCAATGGCATTTTCAGTGTTATCTAGCATCTATGCTAAGTATTGGTCAGCAACTTGTGATTGTTATTGGCTATTGGTCATTCTGCACTCCTTATTAGATATGAAAACATATAAATCAGTGTTTATTTGTGTAAGTCAGTCATTTAATTTTCAAGATGAACAAAATGCTTCGATAATTATATTTATAATCACAATGCAGTCTTCTGAATAAACCAAATAACACTGTGAGGTGCCTAAATGTTCCCACACCCAGCATTTATCTCATCATTAGTAAAGTAAAGTTTCTCATGCTACCTGCTACAGGTAAGATGGTGACTGGAGCTATAAATAATTGCGTTCAAAGACATACAAATTAGAAACACTGCACTCGTCTGCAACATGCTGTAATATTAAAATACAGTATCTGAAAACCTTGTTATGGTAACTGATTGTTTTTATGTTTTCTAATTTAAAGTGGTTTTATTAGTCTGTACTCCTGTTTTAATAAAGTTTTCTTTTTCTTCTTTAGTGCAGCGTATGTCTTGTTGCGGGTGAAAATGAATGTCAGGCGTCATGTCAGAGAGAAGAACACTATACCTAAGATTTTTGCTGAAACGGTGCAGCGTCACGGGGACAAAACGGCGCTCATCTTCGAGGGGACCGGAGAGAGGTGGACCTTCCTACAGCTGGATGAATACTCCAACAGAGTGGCTAACTTCCTGCTGGAACGAGGCTTCAAGGTGTAGAAAACGACACGTTTTAAAAACGTCTCGCCTTCGTTTTATTACTGAAGGACCTGTTTTAATCCACTGGGAATCTGAATGACAGCGCCTTCTTGTTTTTGTGTTTTTACTTTCAGGAGGGTGATGTGGTGGCCCTGTTCATGGAGAACCGGTCCCAGTACGTGGGCCTCTGGTTAGGCATGGCCAAAATTGGAGTTGAAGCTGCTCTCATCAACTTCAATCTGAGACTCGAGGCTTTGGTCCACTGTGTCGCCATCTCCAACTCCAAGGCTGTGATCTTTGGTTCGGAGCTAACTGACGGTAAGATGCTGGAGGAGTTCCAGTTCAGACGATCATCCTAAGCCTCTCGGTACAGAACTGACCTGTGCTCAGGGATGCCGCTCTGCTTCCTGTGTAATGAGAGAGGCGAGTGCAGGGAAAAAAGAACATGGGTCATAAAAGATAAATGGCTATTTGAGTAGGTGTCTCCTTAGTGGCACTCGCTGTACTGAGAGAAATATCTTTATCACCAGCATAAAGTGCTCAAGGTCTGAGCTTGGCAGAGAAAATCATCTGATAAATGATCAAATAAAACTGATAAAAGGCAGTAAGATAAAGATGCACGCATCACATGTATTTGTTTTAATTGATGTGAGAATAAAATCTTCAGCAACCAAATTACTTCAACTGCTGTATGCATGCTGATTCAGCATCAACGCTTCTGCATATTTTGTACTAGTTTAGCCTTTGATGAATCAAAAAGTTCACCTCGTTCAGGAGATGGATGCTCTGACTTTTGGGTTGTATAATTTTTATACTTTACAAAATATTAATCTTTAAGTATTTTCCCCATTAGAATACGTTGAAATCGCTTCAATTCTTTTAAAAACATTATTCGCTCTGAAATCTGCCTCAGCACACTTACCAGTACATTATATTTTTTTTCTTACGCTACTTAGTTTTATTTAAAAAAAAATTTTTTGCTTTTATGTAGCCTTTTGTTACTTTTGACTTTGATCATTCAAATACTGTAGTTACCATATTTTCCGCCGTACATGTCGCACCACCCTATAAGTCGCATCATTCCAAATTTGCCTAATGAGGTTGAAAAATACATAAATATGTTGCTTCGCCGTATACGCCGCATCTACGCGTCGCGTTTGTTACGTGTTATTGCTGACAACCCAGAAATGTGGGCCGGGGTTGCGCCAAAAAACGATTGACTGCCAAATGACAGCCGTGGGAACGTGCACAGGAGGACTTCAACAAGAATTTAACAAGATTAAAACTTACAAACAATTATTTGGTTGCTCGAAATTATAGCAAAGGTGTGTCTGTCTAACTTTTCTTTAATCAATGCACTTTGACGGTCAAATCAGCTGCATTTTCAAAAGCAGATGCGCGATACCCGATAATGTGAACACGCAGAGGGCGACTCGCTGTGCATTTCTTCGAAATTTAACAAGATAAGCACCTAAAACAATTATTTGTTTGCTTGACTTTATAGTAAAGTGTGTCTCAGTTGAACTTTTACTTAATAAATGCACTTCAATGGTCAAATGAGCTGCGTTGTGCCAGGGCGGTGCAGTGAAATGAAGCTGATTTGATGGTTGTTCCAAGCAGATGATGATGGCTTGCTAAGGCAAGTCACTTGTGTCATTAATAGACACTTTTACCTACTACATACAACGGCTTGCCATACTACTCAAGTGAACTGTGATTTATACTGCAAAAAATACGGTATCTATGTTTACCACCCACATTGCAACTACGTTGGTGTTACCCAGCCATCCGTTATCTTTACGTGCTTCTTCCTTTTCGGCCCACATGGGTCACTGGTGTCCATGTCCAGTTGTCTGTGCAAGAGGCGGGGGACACCCTGGACAGGTCGCAAAGACTTTGATGTTATAAAATTCCAAACTAACTAAATGATTTAGAAGTCAAACTGTTCATCACATGAGAGAAACTGTGTCTAGAATAAGTTTCATTAATTAGGTGCTGCCTACTAAGTTAAAGTTTAAGGTTTTCAAGTTAGCAGCTGCTCAGTCACACATAAATTAGTTTTAATTTTCTCTTCCCGTGGCTCTGTTGGATTCCTTCTCAGTCAGAAAAGCTTCATTCAGAACAGCTGTAAAGCGTTCTCACATTGATCATGCTGTCTGTGCGTTGCTTCATTAACTTGTAGCGCGTTTTAATTTCTTTAAGTACAGGTAGTCCTCGGGTTATGACGGTCTCGAGTTACGACGTTTCGTGGTTACGTCACATCTCCAACTAAAATTTTTTTTTAGAAATTTTATTTTGAAAAGCCGAGTTACGCCGTTTCCGGTTTTATGTTGTAAACGTAGCGGCGGAGAAATACTGCACTGTACTCTCTAAAAAAGCTAAGTCTGGTCCTCTGGACATTCAAAAAACAAAACTAAACTTGTTGGACCAAGCTGGGCCGGCAGAAACAGGCAGCAGCTGTGGAAAAGTAGCTGTTTTATGGACGGCGATTTTAGACGTAAATGCAGTGCTGAATACAGAAGATGGACGGAGGAAAACTGCTTCACCAGCTTCCCAGTAGGAAATTAACTCTTTTTTCCCTTCATTATGGCTCCCAAATGTATGTTTTTTGATAATTGTGTAGGGTACTGTGTTAGGATAGTCTAAGTACTTGGTAATACAGTACTGTACATGTATATGGTATGTACGTATGTTCCGACTTACGTCAAATTCGGTTTACGCCGCCACCGTGAGAATGGATCTCCGTCGTAACCCGAGGACTACCTGTATTAAGCTGAAATTTGGTAGCCAAGAGCAATGCCCATTAAATACTGAATAAAAAAAATTAAATATGGCCTCCAAAGCTCCATTTAAATAGCTTTAAATCAGATTTTTTTACACATGCAGAGCTGAAATTTGGTGTGGTTACAGCTGAGGACATTCCCCATCACATACTGAATCCAAATTAAAAAGAAAAGCCAAGATGGCCGCCTTAGCTAAAAGGGGAAAAATACAAAAACTCAGTCATTTTTTGAGCTATTCAGCTGAAATTAGATATAATCGTAGCTGAGCGTGAACCCCAACACATAGTAATGTCAAAACAACAATTTTAAATTGGCAACAGCCTGGCAGTCAGTCTCAGTCAAAATTTCTCCAGAAACTTTCTAGTTTCTTTTTGTTATCATTCTACATATTTTAAAGTGGACCACATTACAACTCCAAGGCTTGAGCACTAGAAGGTAAAGCTAATTGCTTGCATCTCAGTTTGAGCTTTTCGTTCCATACAGACCAAAATAAAATACAATAAAAGGGATAAATGTACTTGGGTCAAAAATCACATGCTTGACAGATTCAGGACTTTCAGCAATCTCATTCATCTCACATAGTGTTTCTTCTTGTTTCTGTATGGCTGGAAACAAGACTGTCACAGGGCCGTGCATTATAGCATGTTGGAAGACATGTTCAATTCAGTGCAGGTAGGCAGGCAGTGAAGAGCCTGTCAAAGAAAGTGAGTGACACTATTGTTGCAAATTGGAGTAAACAAGTTAAAATAGCTGTTTTTTTAAATGTTTATAAAAATGTGTTGAAAGCTAATTAAATATCTTACTTCTGTGGTCAGAAGTTTTACAATTTACAAATGAGACCTGTTTGGAAATAACGTGGTGAAAGTGACAACATAGGTTTTGGAGGGGGGAAAACAAACAAAAACAAACAAACAAACAAACAAACAAACAAACAAACAAAAAAACCTCACACAAGCACATAATGATGTCGATATTTTGCAGGGGTGGGGGTGGTGGGGGATGCAAGAACAGTGAGCATGTCCAAGGACACTCAGAGACACTGCAAGCGTTCTGAAAAGAGTGGTATAATCACTCATTTCACATAGTTTCCTCTGGAGAGATCTGTAAACACTCTCAGGGGGTGCAGAGGTCAGCCAAGGACGATGTCAGATAGAATTTAAAGAGTCCTGAAATAATGACAATGTTTATTTAGCTGGGACCCTCTGGTTAGTCCATAGTCTTCCTCGTTAGGATTGGGGGTGGGCAGAGCGTCAAGATTTACAGAGCTTCCAGGCGAATTGCCTGTCAAGGCCAGTCAGGGAGCCAAATTCAGATAAACATGATTGTTTTGGGCACAGGCAGAACTTTACTTTGATTGGGTCTACCTTGAGTCCATGTCAGTCCTCTTGGTTCCGAAATATCCAAATTAAATGGCCAGACCACTGGTCCATGCCTGAGAATATTCCCTGAGATCTGATTCCTCCTGCCAAAGTTCACAAAGCAATTGGGTCTGGGTGCTTAAGGCACGGACCAAGTCAACACATAAGGCAGGCAGCCTGACCAGAGCCAAATTTGCTGCAGACGGCTTCCTTGTTTGTTGACAGACCAGGAACCAGCCGAATCCAAAAAGCATGAAACCAGTTATCATAAATCCATATATATATGTCTCCTTAACATCCTCGATTGACAGCAAAGACAGACCCATCACCAAGTCTTCCAAGTTGATGAGCTATCCAGCTGCTTACGTGCCAACAAGGCAAGTCGGCTAACCCAAAGCCCGTCTTCTCTTCAAAGAAATGTTATCAATTGTGTTGAGGGGCCAACTGACCAAATCCATAGCAGATTTGCGATTCAGAAGATTTGTAGAATAGAGTCTCTAAAGCAGTTTCACATACAGTACAGAGCAAAGCAAAGCAGAGAGGGAGAGGAGGAGAAAGGCGTCCGCCCTAGACAAGAGCAAGTGTTGAATTAATAGGTTTGAGGTCTGAACTTTGGGAGGGACACTCTAGAAACGCAATGTTAGAGTGCTACATTTATCAAGAAAACAGGTTTGACATTTTGATCCTTGTTTTGAAGGAACATCCAACAGGTTCAAGCTTGAACTATCCCAGTAGTGTCCTACATTGATACTCAAGAGCCAAAATCCAGTATTTTTTAATCATTTTCCTGCTTCATTGCTCAAAACATGCAGAATTGTGGCCCTCGAGGACCAGGATTGGACATTCTGAGGTGAAGTTGATGAATTTGTTACACCTCCACTTTCAGTATTCCATCCTTCTTGTGCAATGCACCAGTCCCACAGCATAATGCTACCACCACCATGCTTGACAGTTAGTACAGTTCATAGACTTAGTGTATTTTTATTGCTTCACTTTGAACAATGACACTATAAGTTTTAACAATATACATCATCACGTAAACAATACATTTTCAACATACAGCATCAGTTTGTTTTCTTTTAACATAATACATTTTTCTGTTCATTGCATGATGCTGGACAGCAACGCTTTATTTGAAGTTGTATTGTAAGCACCTGTCTGAGGTTATATTCATATGTTTTGATTGGAAATGCTCAACGATACGTTTAGGAACATGCTGAAATTCTTATCTTTATGCAGTTTGGCTTTGATTGTGTATTTGTAATCCAACAGTATCATATAACCAAAAAGTCAACTACAAGTTTATTGCTGCACTCTTCCTGTGGCTATAGCAAAAAAAAAAAAAAATGTCTCCTGGAAGTTGACTTTCCTTTGCATTAAATAAAGAAATAATTGGAACTAATCAAGCGATTGAGAAGTATGTTTGAAGAAAAACATTAGGGTAAGATGTAATGACTTGGCTTTGAGAAAGAAATAAGTGGGAAAACAGGCTTCCATGTCTGAATTGCTCCTATGGTTATATTCTTTAAAAGAAAAAGCATGCTGACGTGTTTCAGAGATTCTTGTGGTTGACGCTTAATTTTTCATGACTTTTTTCACTGGAACTCTGAAGGGCTGCTGTGGTCCAGCCATATTTAACACTCCCAACAAGCCTTTGTTCTTCCCCTGTTTCCAGACCTGATCCTCAGCAGTCTGGCTGTTGATCAGACCTGGCTGTCTGCTGTTTGATCAGCTAACATATCTGAGCAGTTTAGACAGAGCTGAATGCAGATAATTCACATCCATTTTCCTTTGGAAGATGAGAAGACGTGCATGATTCCCTGGAGTATCTGTTTTCTCATTTCTGTGCAGATGCACACCTCAAAACCACCCATCAACACGGATTATATTTTCAAATTAACCCATAATATGGCTGCCAACTTCCATCTGCAAGGTCCATTTTGAAATGATCCCATTTCTAAATGTTCTCCGCCTCTTGTTCCTTCAGACAACAGCTTATTTCCCCCAGTAGAGGCTAGTGTGGAGCTGATAAGGTCATCCAGTGTTTGTGACAGCCACACAACAACCATTTCAAACACCTTCACACGGAGGTAATAGTGAAGATTTACGATGCGGCTGAAAATCGCAATGAGGAAATCAATGGGACGTCAAGCATCAGCAAACAGAGGTGGGACATGATATGCTGGGCTGCATCGTCACTTGGCGTGATAAAAACAAGAGTGAGTAGGTGTGAAAAGCTCTGCCCAATAATGTCATGAAAGCACGCTGGTGGGTGCCGTTAAGTACTCTCACTACAGCAGAGGTCAGGATAGATCATGAGAGCCCTCTACTGACAGCTGAATCAAAAGAAACCAATATAATCCTCATAAAAATCAACTCCCCTGCTTGTAATTTTAGCCGCACATTAAAGAGAAAAATAGATCTTACAGAATGTGTGATCATTTGGCAATGTAAAATTACCTGGGGTTTATTTAGCGGTTCATGGATAGAGGAAAAGGCGGGATGGGGAAATTATAATGCTCACTCAATCCTAATTTTGTAATGTAAAAACACCAACCTGCCGCTGGAAAAGAAATGACACTTTAATGCTGGTTTCTCTGAACTTAATATTTAAAGTTGTACACCTTTATTGTTGCTTTATATA
>JARVGS010000672.1:21765198-21778254 GCA_031762315.1 Hypsolebias antenori
CACCTGCCTCCACCCTCATTCGCCCCACTCTGGGCCCCTGAGCAAGGCCCTTAACCCCCACCATCTGCTCCCTAAACTGGTCTCTCTTGAAAAAGAGTTCTCGTGGCTCAATGAGACTACCTGGATAAATAAAGGGTAAAGAAAAATAAAATAATAATAATTTAAAAAAAAAAATTCACCAAGAGGTGATTCAGATCGTTTTTTACATAGGACTTTCAAAATAAAACTCAGTTATTTCTGTCTGTTGTTTTGAAGCCAAACATGCTGATATTCAGTTATTTTAAAATACGTCAAACAGCGCAAATGAAAAGATATTCCAAAATTATCCAGTTTGATTAATAACAGTATAAGCGCACTTTAATGTCTGATGTGCACAGAGTTTTCCTCCAACGTTAATTTATGTGTGTGCAGAAATGGAACATGTAAGCAAATGACTGGAGATTATGAGCTGACCACCACACCGGGACGATTCTTCTACCACATTGCGAGTACGTTGTCATCTTTTCGTTCTCTTGCCAGCTGCAGTTTTGCTCTTTTTTTCTGCTAATACAACTCATAAACGATCGACTGATGTAAAGACCCTTGCTGCTCTCCTCCCTGCAGAGTGGGGGGCAGATGTGGATGCTTATGTAGTTCACACAAACTACAACGAGTACGCCATCGTGATCATGAGCAAGCAGAAGTCGTCGGGTGTTAGGAGCACCTCGCTTAAGCTTTACAGTGAGTGTACTTTCTTTTTTAACGCCATTTTGTTGTTTGTTTTATCTTTTTCACCTCGACAAAACAGCTTTCGCTTACATTTAGTTTAATAAACCACAAGCTGAAGTTAAGATTTGCTGTGGAATGATTTAATGAAGTAGACTTGATGCAGAATTACAAGCTAAAAGCTAAATTAACTTCAACTAAAACAAAAGGTGCAGGTTACTGAGGTAAACTTAACAGGAAAAGCACAACTACTAAAAATGTTGCAATTCCTAAGAAAACTCAGCATGAAAGCTCATTGCTGAATGACTTTTACTGAAAACTGCTGAAGAAATTGAACCCAGGCTGCAAAAGTTTCATCTCTGAACTGTTAAATTTAATTAAAATAGAATGGCATTTGCTGAAAGCAGCAGGACAACTGCAGACATGTAAAGAACATCAACAGTAAATACGGCATATTAGAAATGAACAGAATAAACTGAAACAGGCAGAGAGAAGTCATCTTAAATTAGCAAAAGAAGTAGCTGAAAAAAGATGAAATTAGCAGAAAGAGGCTGAAAATAGCTGAACCAAAACACAATCTGAGATGAGAAGCATTAAAAGGTTTTAAACAGCACCGTCATGATTGACAGTTTTCACCCAGAGTAAACAAACTCAAACTGACTGTGAGAGAGACACCTGTGTAAAAAGGTAAGTGATCTTTATTTACAGTGTGCATTAATAGAAGCTTGAGGATGGGAAGATAAGTATCTTGTAAACAGATATTTTATGATCCTTAGTATCCAAAGTGTGTCCTTACTTTGTTTGTCTTTGTCGTAGGCAAAGAGAAGATGGAGGATTAAAAACAGGAGGTGGTGCAGGAGGAAACGGGGTGAGTATCAGAGCATGTCAGGACGGAAACTCAAGACCTGGTGAGATGACGAGGCGGCAAGATAAGTGGTTCCAGGCTGAAGATCTCACAGGAAGGTAACTCGAGGAAAACGAGACTTCCACAGGTAAGTAACTCAGGACTGAAGAAAACACAAGGAGTGTAAACAAAGTCCATGCTCAACAATCCAACAATTTTCAGTCAGGTCATCTGGACAGTTTCTGTTTTTTATGCTGAAACAATTCACCTTCCATCCAGAAGGCTTCATGAGTCAAGGAAACACACAACACAAAACTGATTCTTCTCCCAACAGCTTACCTGTTACTAAAGTGGAACAAACCACTTGCTGTCCAGATGACCTGACTGAAAATTGTTGGACAAGGAGTTCAGGTTGACTGTTTCTTATTTGGATCACAGAGGGCTTCAGACTTGTTACCAGACAGTCTCAATGTTTCAGCGGAGATCTATTAAGCCACAGGTCCTTTTAAATTCAGCAGACCTCATCAGGCTGGGGCAGGAACAGGTGTGAGAGTTAAGCTCCGCCCTGCAACTCAGGAGCTACAAGAAATGTAGTTAGTGGCAGGAAAACACAGAATCCCCACAGTACCAACCTCCCAAGAACTGCCTCTCAAGAATCGCCTCTCAAGAATCGCCTCTCAAGAATCACCTCTCAAGAATCACCTCTCAAGAATCGCCTCTCAAGAATCACCTCTCAAGAATTGCCTCTCAAGAATCGTCTCTCAAGAATCGCCTCTCAAGTATTGCCTCTCGGCAATCGAGAATGCTTCTTGGGATGTAGTCTATAAAAAGTGGTGATGAGACTGGGGTCCAGGATGAAGGACCTGGGGATCCAGGACTTCTCTTCAGGACTGTAGCACCCCCCAGTCCAATAGATATCAAAATCCCAGACCCCTACGGCATACATCCAAGATGTGCCAGATAGTGAAAGCTGGATGGTTGTCAATGAGTTGGGGGGTGGTGGGAGGTTGGATGGAAGGTTCACTGGACTTTCTGCAACAGGCTTGATCTGAGGCACATGGAAGGTGGGATGTATCCTCATAGAGGAGAGTAACTGAAGTCTGACAGCAGTGGAGTTGATTTTTTGGATGGAAAAAGGATTGATGAAATAGGGGCGAGTTTCCTGGGGGTGTTCTTAAATGTGATGTCTCTGTTGGAGAGCTATACCTTTTGTCCCATCTTGTAATCTGGAGCAGACATTCTGTGTCTCCAAACTTTTACTTTGTTCCACGGTGCGCAGGAGGGCCTTTGTGGTCTGTCGCCAGATCCTGCGGAGATGGTGCCGGACAGAGGAAATTGTAACGTCACACTCCGGGCTGGGGAACAATGGAGGCAAGTAGCCCACAGAGGCTTCAAATGGAGAGAGACCAGTGGTGGATGAAGTGTGGGAGCTGTGCATACTCAACCCAGGGTAAATGGTGCCACCATGTGGAGGGGTTGTTCTGATCACACATGTAAGTGCTGACTCCAGCTCCTGGTTGCAGCTTTTGGATTGGCCATTCGAATGTCGATAATAACCAGATGCGAGACCGGATGTGGCTCCTAACGCTTGACAAAAGGATATTTAAACCTGAGAGATGACTTGGGGACCTCAATTAGACAATATCACAGGAGATTCCACACACTGAGCCACAGCTCCATTCATTTTCAATAAGGAAAACAAGGCTAAACATTTAAAAAAGTTAAACGCATCAATACCAAAAGTCATTGCAGGAATGTCCAAAATGAGCGGAAAGCTTTAATATGCAAATTGTTGACATAGCACAAAAATTGCGGAACGAGTCACGTGCTGAAAAACGTACTTGAGAAAAATGAATCTCTGTAGTGTGAATGTTTTATTAACAAAGTGGTGTAATCTATGTGATACGCGGGCATACGGCGTATAGCCACTAGAAAATCTTGGAAATTTCAGTACACCCACTTAAAAGTCCCCAATGACACAAGCCCATGTCACATATCATTGGCAACACATTTGGAACATTTTATAGACACATTGAGTTGGTTCAACATGTTTTTTGTATAAGTAATACTTCTGTACTTACTACTTAATACTTGAACATGCTTTGCTTTGATACTGTTTTATAAATTCTACATGTTTTTAATACAAAGCCAACTGTTGTACAAAGTTTATTGTATATTTATTCAAGTAAAAGCATCAGAGAAATTTTGAAATTATCAGTATGCTTAAAAGTCAAAATTAATTAACCATTGCATTGTACTAACTGGTGTACGTTGGTTTCTAAGCACAGGATTCCCACTATACAAAAAATGTAGACTACACCACTGCATTCACATAAAATAGAAACAGATGGAGGACAAAAAGTGACTAATGAGCCAATGAGGGTGCAGGGAGAGGAGAAAGGTCATTTTAAGATGGGAAGGCTGTGACTGTAAAATAAGACCGCAGAACAAAAATAAAGATCCAAGCAACACCAAATCATAAAATAACACAAACCCAAAAAGATAATAGAAACACTTGAACCTCAACTCTGATAGGCTTGTGAATACAGTAATGGACTGACTCTGACCAGCTGATTGTTCAAAAAGTTTCTGTGAATTCTGTTCTATCTGTAAAGGTCGAACAATGGTGGTGAGACCCACGATTCTGGATGACTTTAAAACCCTGGTCAAACAACAAGGAATGAGTGAAAGCACCATCATCATTAAAAAGAACAAAGGTACAGCACAAAGAAATCAACTGGAACACCCGCATGAGAGGAAACTACTTTTGTTCAGTATATAAAACATATTGTGCCATTGCCAATAAAATAAAAGTCTGTATATTTTTGTTCACAAATTGAAGTTTGAACAAAAGTTGTTTTTTTTTTGTCTGTGCAGGTGATTGTGTTCCTGGAATGCAGGCTGCAGTGCCGACCGCTCCACCTGAGCCTCAGGTAGATCTGCAGAAATATCACATCTACATCCAACAGTGGCCTTGCATCACAATCTCATTCACAATTTTACTTTTTAATTGTTAATATTTACCCTTTTTAGATCTGGGAGACTTAAATCCAATCAGTTTGTGAATGATAGAGAGTTATACTGTTAAAATGTGCATTAATTGCCTGAAATTGTAATTTTGGGGAGAAAAGGTGAGAAGCATTGATCATCTTTATTGAAAACATTTTAAGTTTTGTTGGGAAACCTTACATCCATGGCACTCTTGTGAAAGCAACCTCCCCCAATCGTCATAGAAAATCCAAACTCCCACTGAGCATCCTCTGAATGTGCAAAATAAAAATAAAAATGGTGGACAAAAATGTGACTGCTGCCAACAACTTGGTGCAAGAAATACAAAATATTCCTAGTGGTCATGTGTCAAGAATCAAATCTGGTTTGGGATCTTGGAGCTCTACACAGCTTCAGGAACATGGGTTTGATTTTATGCCTGCTTGAGTTTTAAATGGGGATTTTTTTTTTTTTTTATTATTAAACAATACGTTCTAAATTTCCACATTTCATGTTTACAAACTATTTTATCTGTCATAAAAAATACTTGTCCTCTTTTGTAATTATATCAGTTTTAAAATGCAGTTTTTTTTACAAACTTAAATGAAGTTTGAAGTTTACGTTCATTCTCTCTTTTGTTCTGTACGAAAATGGTCACTCTCACTCGCTCTCCCTCCCTCCTGCTTTTTGTCGCTCTTGTCCTTAACCTCCTCAGAGCCTCTCTTTACACATCTTCTGAAACGAAAATTATTATAGATTTGGTCACCTGGTCTCTCAGTGCAAATGATAAAAATG
The DNA here is from genome assembly GCA_031762315.1 of Hypsolebias antenori. NCBI lineage: Eukaryota > Metazoa > Chordata > Actinopteri > Cyprinodontiformes > Rivulidae > Hypsolebias > Hypsolebias antenori. Next base: position 21,770,531 of record JARVGS010000672.1, read on the forward strand.
TTTCTATCAGACGACAGGGTGCTGGAGAGCCCTCATGCCCTGAACAAACACACGCTGCTGGTTTATCTTGGATTCCTGGGGGCTAGTGGAAGGTGATGTGCCTATCTGTGCTGTCCGTGGAGGATGTAGAAGATGTGTACATTATTGGATTTATGATAACAGGGTTTCTTCTTTTGGGAATCAGTGGATACCTTGGATATCGACAAATTAGGAAGACGTCGGCAGCAGTTTAGGCCATGGTAAAGTTGCCAGCCTTATGTGAAGGATTAATTTGCGCCTCGAGCGCTCAGACTCATATGCTTACCGAGTTCAACCACTAGATGAATGTGATTTCGGAGAATCGTAGGCCACCTGCTGCTCCTGGAACTTGCTGACCCATGGACAGGCCAACTTATCTCAAATTGCTCCTGAAGGATACGTAAACTAGAAGATCTGCCCCACCCTCGAGGACATTGTTGGCATAAATGTCAAATGTATGATGTCAGTGGATGTTGTGAGGTCTTTTTTTGCATCTTTTACACTATTTCCCGACCAGAAATGGTGTGAGACGTGATTTTTTTTTTTTTGGCTTCCTCCGTCTTTGTGTTCTCTTTTCTCATCTGCCTGTATGTTGTATGTAACAGTTCTCTCTTGTAAATGAATCTTCAAGGCTCAATGGGAACTAACTTGTATGAATAAAGGTCTAATAATAAGTATGCACTCAAATTTTAAGTTTAAAGTATGACTGAGCACCACCAAACTGTAAAGCTATGGTTAGCAGAACGCAAGAAAAATGGTGCATAAAATCAAGCACAGCTTACAAAAATCAGGTCTCTTTGAGCCTTCAGTAACATTTTAAACTGTCTAAGGGCACATTTTGAGTTTGCTTTAACTGTTTGTGTTCAGATGGCTCTGCTGTTGTGGACTGAGTCTGTTTTTTTTGTTTGTTTCAAAGCGAGTGAGAAGAAGCGTGGTGCCTTCTGTGAACCCTCTGGACATTGAAGGTTCTGGGTTTGATACACCTCTCTTCAATGGAACCGGTAACAGATAAACTCTGTCAAAACCATCACTATATTATTACTATTACATGTTTAGATACTGCTGCTTCAATTCAAATGAATGTACGTTCAAAAGAAACTAGAAGACCAGTTCTGAAGTATCTTCTTTCCCTGTCACTCCCTCTCAACTCGTCTGTTTTGACAGAGGCGTGTAACGCAGCTCCAGATTCAGGGCCGTGCTTCGGGCTGCACGAACATTACTTCTACAACGCTTCGTCCATGAGCTGCGAGCTCTTCAAGTACGGAGGCTGTTTGGGGAACCAGAACAACTTTAAAACTGAGAGAGAGTGTCTGCAGAGATGTCGAACAGAGGGTGAGGAGCCAGTGTCTGCAAATGAGATGATGCGAAAAAAAACAAATTCAATAAATTATTATTAATTACCCAACAAGTTTTAAAAAATAAACAACTTTAAACATGACAAAAAATGGTGCTTGTAATAGTTTTCCTGTTTATAATTTATTCTGTGCATTAAAATACTTCCACATACTTTATGCTATTTCAACCATTTATATTTCAAAACAGTCAGCTTGATCAGCTATAATGTGCCTTGCGATTAAGTTTTTTGAGCTTTTATAATTTTTACCTTTTATTTACGAAACAATTCTCCCCAGAAATCCAGTGAGAGCTCTTCAAATTCTTCAAAGACATTTATGCTCTGAAATCTACTTCAGCATACTTGCCCTATTTTTGTCTTCTTGTGCTACTTTAAGCTACTGTTGTGTAAATTCAGCATTTAGCAACAATTTAGCGAATTTTAGCTTTTTGCTACATGTACATTTGAGCTACAGATTTGTTCATTTTTGTTTGTTTTGTTTAATTAAAGGTTTTGCTCATTGTAGCTTTTAGTTATTGTTTTGCTATTTCTAGCTTTGAGCGACAGTTTCGTTAAATATGTTTAAGCTACAATAAAATTCTGCTATTCTTATGTTTAAGCTAGGGTTTTCCAACTGTTTTTGCAGCTTTAGCTGTGAGCTACTGCATTGGGACTTTTAGCTTTTAGCAAATGTGTTGCTACTTTTCATTTTTAGCTTTTGTTTTGTTAATTTTAGCTTTTAACTAGGATTTTGCAAAGTTTGTCTTTTAGCTCTTTTGATCATTTTGGTCTTTTGCTACAGTTCTGCTAAATATAGCTTTGAGCTGAGGTTATGCTAATGATTCTTTCAGCTAAAGTTGTGCTAAGTTTTGTTTTCAGCCACAATTTGGTCATTTTAGCACTTACGTCATCTTTATCGTGTGCTCAATCTGTTTGTGTCTGCAGCTGTGTGTCGTCTCCCCATGAAGGCCGAACCCTGCACCGGCCAACCAAGCATCTGGGCCTTCAACTCCACCATTGGTTTATGCTTGGCCTACAAACCGGGCTTCTGCCAGACCAACGCAAACAAGTTCTACACCAAGGCAGAGTGTGAGGAATACTGCGGCGTGGTCAGAGAAGGTGAGACAAACGGAAACAGGACAAAACAGAAAAAAAATCTCTTTTGTTTGCACTTTTATGTCGCTCGTTTTGCACGATGAACGTCAATGATGTCATCGGCACTGCGTAAAGCATTTGATGCAAGTTTTCTGTTTTACAGATGATCTTCTGATGTCAAACTGAGCAAAGAGCAAATGGTGTCAACCTTCAGAACACCTCTTATTGGGATGAAACCCAAACAGGAGATGCACAATATGAAAATCAGATGCAACAGATATGACAAACCCTCAATAAAAACATTCATAATTTGTCTCATGCTGTCAAAGATGCTTCAGTACTCAGTGGTTCCCAACCCTGGTCCTCGAAGAACACTGTCCGTCATGTTTTAGTTGCTCCCCTGCTCCAACACACCTGATTCAGAGATTTATTTACTTCGTCAAGTTCTGCTAAAGCCTGATAATCATCAGTTCATTCAAATCAGGTCAAAAGCAGGGAAACAACTACGGTAAAACATGCAGGATGGTGTTCCTCAAGGACCAGAGTTGGGAACCATTAGGATGCGAATCTCAGTGTCTGGCGATTCGATTCGATTCAACATCGATTTTCGATTCAGAAACAATTTTTCTATTGAAATTGTAATAAATTTTGTTTAAATTATGTAACTGACAAGATGAAAAGATTAAGCAACAATGTAAACAAATAGAACATTTATTTAAAACAATAATTTTAGGTTCCGTACTGTATCAAATCTTTTTGCATAATTTTATGTTCATACTAAAAATAGGAACAAATAAAGGAGTGCATCAATTCCTGTAACTTAAATTACCAATATTAGATAAGTTTAGCTGCCTGGCTTTTTTGAAAATAAAAATCTAGGAACAAATAATTCTTCCATCCATCATCCATTATCTTTACCCACTTCTTCCTTTTTGGGTCATGGGTGGGTGGGATCACTGGTGCCCATATCCAGCTATCACTGTGGGAGAGGCAGGAGACACCCTGGACAGGTCGCAAGTCCATGACAGACAAATAATTCAAAATATATAAATACAGAAGTGAACAAAGACTTCAGCCTACCATACATAAACCATTTCAAAGATGCAAACATGGACATTTTCCTGTTTATTTAAACATTTATTAAGGGTGCATTCACACCGGCCCTGTTGTTCCGAACTCTAGACCGTTTGCCTGGGAAGTCCGCTTCGTTTGGGGCGGTGTGAACGCGCCATCGAACTCTGTCATGGAACAAAAAGGTGAACTCTGGCCCACTTAAAAACCTAGGTCTCAGTCCGGTAGAATAAAAATCTAGCGCAGTTCGAGTACGGTGTGAATGCAACCAGACCGGGCACCGCAAGCAGGAAGGTGTCTACAGCGCAGGGCAAACAGACACACATTTCTCTTACCTAATATGGAGCTGTCAGCTTGCCTTGTGTGAAAAGCAACATTCTCCATGGTCTTCTGCCTCATCTTCCACTCATGCTGAGTCCATTGTTGAAAAATGACAAAATAGAACTCCTAAGACCGTTAAAAGTTGACGCCACTCCATTTTTGTTTTTATTTCCAGAAGAAGTGTCTTATTCAGAGGTTTTTGTGTTGTTTCTTTTAATAGTTCTTGAGTCGAGTCCACCAGACTATCTGGTGTGAAAACAACCTTAGGAACTGGGATGATGGTGGCAGTCTTCAGGCATGTGAGACCAGTTCATAGGGTGAGGGAGGAGTTAAAGATGTCAGCCAGCACCTTACAGAGCTGATCGGCACAGTCTCTCAGCACCCTCCCCAGGATGTTCTCTGGGGCTAGTTGCCTTGTGAGGATTAATCCTCCTGAAGGTCCTCCTTAATTTTTTTTGTTTTTATCAACGTTACAAACATGTGTCTGCCAGGGGTATATTAACAGGTAAAAAGCATCTATCCATGTTGTGAGCATGATAACTTTAAAAATAAGCGAGATACTGACTTCCATTTTGGTGTGTGGCTGCATCCAGGTATAAGAAAGGCCACCATTCAAAAATGGGTTGGATCACTTTCCCCAACCATATTTTTAATCAGGTAGGTGGACTCCAATTCTTATTAAAATGTGATTATAAAATTGACAAGTTACCTATTAAGTTATCAAAATTTCACCACCATGCTCTCCTGTCTTGGAAACTTGCCTACAAGTACAACTTCTCTCCAACTACATATTACATTTGGAACATGGAGAATATTCTGTATAAGAATAAGTCACTGTAGGATGTCAGGGACAGGTTAGCTGTGACATCCCCAATTAATTATTCAAGACTAGTTCAAGTCTAAAGAACATTAATTGTTTATTTATCACGGATTCTCCTTCTTTTTGGATTAATCAAACTCCACTGTGCGACCGAGATGAATATATAGTGACAAAAGACGTTATTTAATATTTGTCCCATCGAAATAAATGCGGCCATTCATTTAACAGAATAACTGAAATAACATCATCGCATATAGATATATGATTGGATGATCAATTTCCTATAAATTGAACATCAACAGATAAAATTACGCACCTGTAATTTTACAACCTGACGAGCATTTCAGGAACAACAGACTAAGTCATTCGGTTGTGAATAACTTAACTGAAGGCATTTCGAACTTAGTTTACTGGCATGAGAGCTTAAGAGAAAGAAGAAAGGAAGAGGAGGGGGAGTTGGAAGAGAGATGAGACATCTTGGAAACTAACTGAGTGAGTTTTAACAAGGATGGCCCTCCCCAGCTGATCTCGGCTGAACGCTGGTCCACATTGGCAGAATCATTAATGACTCGTTACCTGGCGACGGTCGATAAAGAATGGAATCTTTCCTTGACGTCCGAGGAGGAAGTTAGTCCAGTTTCACTTTGCAGTTACTCAAGCGTTTGCGTCCATTGGACTGAGATAGTGACCAGCTCTGGTCTGTTTCCAAAACAAATTTACTCATCTGACGGAGTTTCCTTAAATGGCTAGGAGCTTTAAGCTTGGGTGGGTCACAGAAGATGTTCTGTGAGCCCTGGTTGGAGACGAGGTCTTTAGCTCATGACCGAGTCAACAGCTAAAAGAGAAAGTTGATTAAATCATCAGCTCTCCAGCAAGACTGAGTAAGACTACTGGAGCACTCTCAAGACTGAGCAAGACTGAAGCATTCCAGGAAGTCAGGAACTTTTAAAGAGAAGTTAACATCAACGTGTTTGCTCCTTCTCATTGGTTCTTGACCACGAGATGGGAGGAGGTTGATGTGATGTCAGAGTTTTTACTGGAAGCAAGAGGAGAGTGATAGAAGAAATTACCATAGGTTATCAAGAAATGTTTAGGAAAGTGACAGAGATGCCAGATTCTGATATACTGATTAAACTTGTCTTAAACTTCTAAACAACTTCTAAAGAATCATTCTGACCCGTCTTTTATCTTTGACAGAGTAAGGACTTCATTCTTCACACTCTGAAATGTAGCATCAAAATTACTTTCATGTAAAACATTCTGACTTCTGCATGATGAGGTTTAAAATCATTAATCCTGTTTCACAGTTACCTCAAGTGAGCGATTACTTCAACATTGGAAATGATATGAAATAACACCATGAAAATAAAAAAGATACACAAATTAAATTGTTTATTTTTCTTAATTATTCAAAGTGTCATGAAAGTGTCCTCATTGTGACATTGATAAGAGTCTTTATCAAAAATATTGAAAATAATAATGATAATAAAAATAAAAGAAGATTGTTCTTCTGATTCATTTAAAGTAGGACAAAAACAAAGTGTCTCTTGTGAGATCCTTGTGTCCTGGATTCAAACAAATGGGGTCACAGTGTTCTTGTCCCCTGGAGGATCTTAGGGACAAGTTAAGACATGTTGGAGATGTACAGTTTTGGTCAAAGCTTCTTTTCCACTATCTCATTTGATATTGTGCTAACACTCAGAGGACTGATCCTCAGCTACTACCACAGCAGCTCAGTTTGAGTCGTTTGGGGTGGACTCAGCTCAGGTCTGTTATCTGTGGACCAGAGACAACATCCCTTTCTGTGAGCTCAACCAAACCCCCTCTAGTGGTTCGTGAGATATTTTGCTAACAGACCGTAGCGCCAAGTCCCCCGGATCAAACGTTAATGTGCGCGTCCTTCTGTCCTCTGTGTGTCTGTCCACGCCACGGGGACGTCCATGTCCTACATCCTGGTACTTGACGTTGTCAAGGCAGCCTGGGAGCTCGCGCTGGAAGTCGCTGCAGTGTCCGGGCGTCTCTCTGTCCAACCACCGTCAAGAAACTGTCCCGCAAAGTTCGGCGTGACTCGAAGGTAAAAACCCCCGCGCTGATGTTTGTAGTGGCTCGTGCTTTACTTCCGGAACGCGCGGCTGTTTGTTAAAAAGCGAAACATTTCGAGCAGGCAGCTGCGCGGACTGTCTGTCCGCGAGGACAACAGCCAGGCGGAAGATGGTGTCCATTGTACCGCCGACAGAGAGAGACGCGGCTTCAGGCTTCATGGACGCTTTGTTTCTGTCCGTGTGCTTCGTCTGCGGCGCCAAAGCGAAGCGACTCGTCGGCGTTTCTGTCGAAACGAGAGAAAATAGGAGAGACAACGTCTGGACAGCTGTAATTAGTAAGAGAAAGCTTTAAAGAGACAGTGCTGCCTGCTGCTAGTACAGTAGGCCACACCAGCCTTTTATTTCAACCTTTATTTACCAGCTTCATCTGGCGAACACCTCAGAAATGAACGGAAGTTCACGTTTCGAGCTCTATACAAGTGTACAGTAAAGTCAACTGCAACGTTTTCACTGTAAATATGTGTTTCCCCACAATCATCACGGTGCAGATGTAATGTGGATGGACGAGCTTTGTCTTAATGAGTCCTGCAGCTGTTTGTAAATATTTTAACAGCACTCACGTCTGTGGAGAATATGAGATGCCACGATAATGCTAAGTCATAACTGTGAGGTGCTTATTAATGAACATGGGATGCTAAGTCATGATGCTAAATCTTAATTATGAGATGCTAAGTTAATATGAGATACTTAATCGTTAATATGTTGGGTCAATATTATAAGATGCTGTCTTATGAATGAGATGCTATTTACCTTGGGGATTCTCTCATAATTATGAGACTCTTAAGTCGTTATTATGACATGCTAAATCACAATTATGACATGCTAAATCATAATTAGGACATGCTAAATCATAATTATCAGATGCTAAATCATAATTATGAGATGAAAGATTACAGGCAGTCCTCGACTTACGAACGGGTTCCGGACCTAAGGACCGTTCGTACCTCGATTTTGCCGTAACTCG
>JARVGS010000672.1:21794037-21806801 GCA_031762315.1 Hypsolebias antenori
TAAATATGTCGCTTCGCCCACGGCACACCTGTAAACACTTTCTTGTGTAGATTGCGACACAACGTCAAGTTTTACAACAAAAAAATAGGCGATCTTGAAGACAATTACCGTACACTGCTTTGTAATGACACCCGCTGACAGATATTCCTGTTCCTACGTCACAGACGTCGTATGCGGAATTACCTGGATTTCCAGTGATGAAACACAGCGCCAAGTTTAAAATCACCTTTAAATCAAATTTTCATTGATTTATCATATTGCTTGTAAAAAAGAAAAGAGTTGAATGAGACAACATATATATGTTGTGCCACTTCCAACATCATGTCACATACACTTTAATTGACATCAAGTTCCGCAATACAGTATTCCAGCAGATTAAAATATTCTGTCAGGAAGCGCTCTTGGCTGCTACAGCTGGCCGCTGCTGCTAATGCTAACTGCAAATCAGAACTAAAGTAAAGGAATAAAAAGCAAAAATGGTGGCGGCATGAAGGTTTGCATGAACTGTTCAGTTTTAAAATGGAGCTACATGGTTGCGATTTGTCTCAGCCTCACTCAGACTAGCCGTTAGCTCATCTGTCTGGTCAGACTCAGGTACTCATTGCAAAATCAACCAAAAAATATCAGCTATATTAAATGGTGCACTGTGAAACAATTTACTCCAGTAGTTTTCCACATATGTTGATTTGCAGTTTTGAAAATCCTGGTATGCACTCGATACAAATAAAATTACTTTACTCAACAAATGAGTGTTAATACAAAACAATGCATCATATTTGTCAGACTTCTCATTCCCAAACAGGTTATCCATGGACATACCATTTCTGACCTCTTTTCAGTCATTTCGACTGTTTCCGTAGATAAAGAAATGCACAGCTGTTAATTTTTTTTTTAATTTAAGGGCATGTTAGTCTATTTGAGATAACGTGCAGATTTTTTTTTTTACATACTTCAAGATTTTTTGGGGGGTGTTGGTATTCATGGCATTGCAAGACTCTTAAACAAAAGATGCTCATTTATAAGAGCTATCTATAACAGGTAAGATGGTACTTGCTTGTGGTCTTTCCACAGAACCCAAACTCAATAGATCTGAACTGTCCCTTTAAGGGTTAAAGCCTCTGCACACCAACGCCTCATCTACACTACAGTGGAAATCACTGATTTTGCCACAACTTGTCAGCTGATTTTTTTCCATCACTTTCTATTAGTTTATAAAAACGCATGAGTCTGGAAAAACTCGATGCTGACTTTTATTAAAGGTGAAAGTTTTGGTGTTTGATATCAATCACTCAGCTGCCTTCTATCCAATTACAGGCTGGTTTACAATTATTTAATAAATGACAGCAGAATAACAACACAGCAAAGTGTTGCAATTGTGCACACTTTTATGCCTGAGGACTTTTGTTTAAGGGTTTTTTTATAAGCCAGTGACAAAACAGCAAGATATGATTATATCATCGTAATGTTTATTACTACCTGTATTGGTATGATCATTTCATTTTAAGAACTGTATACCAGAATGGATCAGCTCAAGAAATGACCAGTGAGTTTGATCAGTGTTCAGCATAAGTCATTTATCCTTAAAGCATACTGTTAAACTCACTTCTATGTAATGTTTAAAGTCAAAGTTCTGTAGTTTACCTTGAGATTTACTGAATGTCTGTTTCAATATCAATGTTTGGAGCAAAAAGTGAGCAATCTGATTGAAAATATACTCTCTTTGTTGCCAGTACTGCTCTTTATTGTTTCATTATGGTGGCCCTAAGGTGTAAATTACCAACATTTGAAAGAAACGAATTACATAGGAAAACACAACAAAAACAACAAAAACACAACGACGTTTGAGAAAACAGAATTACATTAAGCCAAAGTGGAAGTGGCCGGAATTACATTTGGGGAAAAAAAAACAAAAACAGAATTACATTTGGGGCAACATGGTGGCGCAACTGGTAGAGCTGCTGCCTCTCAGTGAGCAGGTCCCTGGTCCAAAATCCCGGTCCAGAGGCCTTTCTGGGTGGAGTTTGCATGTTCTCATGCGTGGGTTTTCTCCAGGTACTCTGGTTTCCTCCCACAGTCCAAAAACATACATGTTAGACTGATTGGTAACTCTAAATTGTCCCTAGGTGTGAGTGAGAGAGTGAATGTTTGTTTGTCTTGTTTGTCTCTATGTGTCCCTGTGATGGACTTGCAACCCGCCCAGGGTGTATCCCGCCCCTCGCACAGTGATTGCTGGACATGGGCACTGGCGACCCCTGTGACCCAAAATGGAAGAAGCGGGTAAAGATAATGGATGGATGGAATTACATTTGAAAAAAACGAATCACATTTGAAAAAAAAAAAAAAAAGAATCACATTTGACAAAATGGAATCACATTTGAAAAAACGGAATCACATTTGGGAAAGAAAAACTAATCAAATTTGACAAAACGGAATCACATTTGAAAAAATGGAATCACATTTGAAAAAACTGAATCACATTAAAAAAAAAACTGAATCACATTTTTACAAGCCAAACCGGAAGTGTATTTTTGTATGTGTGTGTGTGTGTAGATTATTATTTTTTTTTAACTTTATTAACAACAAAAAACAGAACAATGTACAGCACACACACACAACGGAGGTACAGTTAGCAGGCTAGCACATCCAACTGAGGTACGTTTTGTGTGTATTGTACATTGTTCTGTTGTTCTTTTATGTTATTAATAAAGTAAAAAAAACTACACGAAATAAAAAAAAACACGAATTCTGGTTTGGTTTAATGTAATTCTGTTTTTTTCAAATATGATTCCATGTTTTTCATATGTGATTCTGTTTTTTCAAATGTTGTTCATTGGGCCACCGTAGTTCATGGCTTATATACCTGTATGACAAATAAGTGATGTTTTGTGTAACATAATATGGATAAGAATACACATTACAAATTGAAACTAGGGTTTTGTTTTGTTTCCTGAAATGCCTGAATGCAACCTGTCACAGCAGGCTGACCCAATCAAACCCAAAACAAAACATCAAAGTTCATGCTCAATAATCCAAGTAAAAAAATCCAACAAAGCTAAGTCAGGTCCTCAAGACGGTTTCTTTGTATTGAAATGTTTCGCCCTTCATCCAAAGGACTTCATCAATCTGATGAGCCACAACAAACTCAATCCCACAAGCAGCACACTCACATAGTGGACCATCCAGTTTGATGGTGATAAGATGGTTTCTAGAGTCTGCCCTCTCCCCCCTCAACTCCTCTGAGGCAGCCATGGCCAAAGTGGTTCAAAACATCAAAGTTCATGCTCAATAATCCAGGTAGAAAATCCAAATTAAAACTTCAGTGATGAATGTGTGGAGAAATGTTTCTTAAAGGCCTTTAATAAAAACAACTAGTTAATTTATGGGTTTTTTTTCTTGTCCTTGTAAGCGAACATTTGTGCTCGCTGCACCACAACGATCCATTCAGCAGCCTGCAGTTTTCACCACAGCCACAGATGGCGCTGATGAGCCAATTTGTTAACCGCCTGTTCAAAACACACGACAAAGAAACTAAATTTGAGTAATCTCTTACCAGGAAGTCGACACAGTTTTTGTATTGTTTTAGTCCCTGAGTGATAAATTATCCATCAACTTTCCTCACGTTTTGTTCTTAAAAAACGATCTGTGTTGTTTTTCTTCTTCTTGTGGTTTAATTGAGACTTAAAAAACACTGACGGCATGCAGCATTCCAACTTCAGCTTCGCTCAGACTATCAATTAGCTTGTCAATCTGGTTACAACTGAAGATTTGGTTGTTTTTATTTAATAGCGGAACACAGTGTATGTATAATCATGGCTTTTAATTACCGGTATTGTTTTGCTTATTTTCAATGTAATTGTTTTATTAACGAGCAGCTTTTAATATTGTCACTGGATGCTGCTGGTATTGAGTATAACTTTTTTTTTTTCCACATGAAAATATACAAATGACAATAAAATAACTTTTTTTCTTCACACGGAGGTCGTTCAAAATTCTATCTACAGCCGGTAAGATATTGATTGTTCACAATTTTTCACTTCAAATAAGCTAAAACTTTAATACAAGTTAAAATAAGGGGAACGTTATGTTTGGAACTGATATAAACCTTGACACTGAGCTGTCACACTTTTTCATTTTTCTAATTTTTGAAGCGCTACAAAAAAAAAAAAAGGATAAATCTGAGAAAAACTGAGTATTTCTAGAAACTAGGACAGTTAACCATATAAACGCGTTCCTCTTTTTGTGGTTTTCATCACTTTGCATGCTCCGGCAACACACTGACAGTTCCTCTTTTACGCGTTCCCATCCTACCTGTCTTAACGGGCCATTCGCTGTACGTTGTTACACAATCAGACAGCAATCAGTGTCAGATCTGCTGTGGAGGAGTCATAAACAAGATTGCGATATTCCAAGCTCTCACAGGACACACGAGGACCAGGAGCCGTTATGAAATGAGGAATTCGTAGTTGTGATAGCAGTTAAACTGCACATTATCAAAGGTTAATCTGGTGTGTTTCAGATGAAGCTAAGCCTTCAAATGAAGGGTGGGAGCAAGGTTATGAATACTTTATGAGCCTCTGAACAATGGCCTTTTGATAATCGGACAGATGCACTTGATTGCAGCTGCTGTAAGAACAGAAATATTCCTGTGTGTGTCTCTAAGCACTGACAAGATACCAGCACGTTGAGCAACACACTTAATAGTTGAGTTGATTTTGTTGCCGTTTTAATTGTTTTTGAGGACCTGGTGCTCAGAGACGTCTTGTGTTGTCTGGCTCGCTGACACAAGCTGCTCCACGCAAAAAGCTCGAGATGTGTAAGGAAAGCCAAGGCACATGAAGAACCTATTAGGAGGCCTAGCAGCCAGCAGCAACCCTGGGAGGCCAGCCAACTCGGTGTGTGAACAATGGGAACCCAGCTCAACAAAAACATCCTGCAGAAGTGAGGGAGGGAGGGAGAGGCTGGCCAGATAACCCCACTTGGTATCAAAACACAGAAAGGCCCTGTGTTTAAAATGAGCTAACTTTCCTGCTGTTTTGGAGCTGACAAAAGAAATGCATCAGCTCGGCGCTGCAGAAACTTGGAGCTGAGGTCACGTGCGGTTCAGCTGCAGCTGCTTCCAAACCAACGCCGCACACTGTTCTCCCCCCCCCCCACGTCACCTCGGTGAAACCAGAAGTGAGATCCTTTCATCACTTGAATTCAAACCAAAAAGCAAACTACCAAAAACCACAAGCACAATTTCCATCACATTTGCAACACTTTTTTTTTTTTGTACTCAAACAGTCGACACCCATAAAATGTTGCAACATGAACAGTCCCAACATGTGAGCGAGCTGTTGTTTTTCCCACAACCTGTTTACTGCAAGCAGCGATGAGGAATCAGAGGGATATATAGCACGACCAAACTGAGTGAACTTGACTTAAACCCGTTAAGGGACCGAGATGGTGTAGAGGCAGCGCAGCCGGCCTGGGACCCGAAAGCCCCAGGCTCGATCCCCAGTCATTCCCACATGCCGTGGTGTCTCTGAGCAAGACACCCAATCCCAAATTGCTCCCCGAGTGCTTACATAGCTGCCCACTGCTCCATCTTGGTGTCTCCCAGGTGTGATGGGTTAAATGTAGAGAACCAATTACACCATTGTATGGGAACATACAATGACGACAGCACAAATGATTAAATTTGAAGTTCAATTCAAGATGTCATCCACAGCTAGCTAATCATAAAAACACAAAAATGGCTACTCACCCAATTTTACAAATAATGAACTATAATATGTTCTGGTAGTAGCTGAACGTTGCCCCAAACAGGGGTCTGCAACCTGCGGCTCTGGAGCCACATGCGGCCCTTTGGTCCCTCTGCAGCGGCTCTTTCAAGCTTTGACCAAAACTGACATAAAACTGAATTTTATTTGTTATGCAAACAACAAAAAAAGGATTAGTTCAGTTTTCCTGTTGTTTATTGTGCAAATATGAACAATGGAGCAAGTACAAGAGTAAAACATCACTTTAACTTGATGCTTTATTTCTTTATATGAAGAACCGTCTTCATAGTTTAGACATTTTCAATTTGGAAAAAAGGTAAAAAACTGATTTTGTTCCCCCTTCTACGCAAGAATATTGTCTTTTTCTTTAATAAATATTTTTTTAAAAATCATTAGATATGTTTTGCTTTATAATCTCTCCCCTACTGGCCACAAAAGCCAGCTCCAGCAAACCTCAAGTGCCTCACGGGCCACCAGTTGATAACCACAGGTGTAGCAGGTTGTTGCGGCTCCGGACATGTTTGATGTTGTGAACAAAAGTGTAAAAATGGCTCTTTTGATCGTAAAGGTTGCAGACCCCTGGCTCCAAACATATACTTTAAATAAAACACGTGCAGAATCTTTAATTAAATTCCTGGCAATAAACTGTTGAAGTCAATCCTGCTTGTCTGTTAGCAAAATATCACAAAAGAAAACCACTAGTGAAACTCTCAGTGTGATAATTGGATGGATTCTACAGCTGGTTATTTTTTAGTGTACGGTAATAACGACACAAGATGGCTAATCTTGCAGCTAATTCACAATGGTTGCATTTCAGTGTAATTTACAGATGTTGAGCTACTGTAAAATTTGATGTAGTAGCTGAAAGTCATTCGCAACATACTCCAAGATAGACAGATCCTGTGAGAGCACATCAGATATCGCATAAAATTGCATGTTACTTTTAAAGTATGAACAAATCGAATATAAATTTGTCTTTATTTTTTTTACATAAAATTATCTAAAACGTCGTCATGAAAGTCGGCAGATGATATGAATTCCTTCGAGGAAGGTCAGAGTTTTAATGAACTTATGTATTCCCTTTTTAATTAATGAAAGCGGCTATTGTTTACGCAGACATTTTTATAGAACAGTAGAAAATAAGTAAAACCCACAACAGCAGACAAATCAGATACCGTATTTTTCGGACTATAAGGCGCAATAAGCGAAACAAAACAGTCAGATAAGTCAAACTTTATTCAGCTCATTCACAATAGCCACATAAAATCGGTTTGATGTCCGTAAGCACAACCAGAATTAATACATAAGGCTCACTGTTGATTTTTGAGAAAATTAAAGGATTTTAAGTGTGCCTTATAGTCCAAAAAAATGGTAATTCTGCATCTTTGAACTTGAATTTTTGTGCTGTACGTGAGGTGAAACAGCGTAAAAATAAATTTTAAAAAACAATATGAACATGAGCTGAGCGTTAAAACAAAAGAGCGCAGAGGAAGGGTGTTTTGGAAAGTTTGAATGTGTGGGGGTAACATAAAACCAGCTCTCCCACAACACACATACAGAGGGGAGGGGACCCTAATTTAAACTCTGAGCCTACCCACAATGCACTGGGCTCCTTTATCCCAGCAGTGAAAGGATGAGACCAGATGAATGACAAAAGGAGAGAGAGGGAACTGGGCTGGACGGCAGGGAGGCAGAGGAGGAGGACGGGGGTGTTTCTCCAAACTCTTTCTATGAACACGTCTGCAGGAGGGAGGACGAGGCGTTAAAAATAAAACAAATGTGAGGGGAAAAAAAAAAAAATCCAAACAGCACTTTTTCTTTTCTTTTCTGAGTTTAATGATTTTTTTTTTCTTTTTTTAACTGACTTGTACAGAAACGTACAAAAATAATACAGCACTCATCTCCACGTGACATTGCGTCATCATCACAGTGTTACAAATGTTCAAAATAAAATAAAATAAAGGTTTTACAAAAAGAGGGGAAAAAAAAAACAGACAAGATGGAACATCTGCATCACTCGTTAAAAGATTCATCCGTTTCCTCTCGCTTGAAATGAAGCAAGACCAGAAACACATGTTGACTCAACTTTCTAACTCTCAAATTCTTCTTCAGACAAAAATAAAATAAAATAAAAAACCCACCTCACTCATGTACATCAATCTAACAGCTGGCTTATACGTCATAAATGTTATGACCTTGTAAGCCAAATAACCACACAACCGTGCAATTTTTAACCATGTTACATTGATCTTACCATCAAATGTATTATTCCCCTTTATAAGAACTAAACAGGAAGACGGCACTTCAGAAAAGAAAGTGCCCCAAAAATATCGTCATCATCAGCATTGATATATATATATATCCATAAGTATATATACATACACCCAATCACAGAGATACACACATCTTTGTTGAAAAAACATGCTTCTTTTCTCTTTTTTTCCACACACATTAGGACATTATCACCTGGAGCATACATTTATACAATAGTATTTTGTTGTGTCTGTTCATTTTATTTTTTCTGTTCAGAAAAAAATATATAAAAGTCGACACATAAAAGCCAACTTTTCGACCACAGCCACCAGTGCAATACTTTAAAAACAATAAATCAAGTTTAAGAAAAGCGATGCATATTTTATCCGTTGCCTGATCTGTAAAATGATTTTAACGTTGCGACGTCGGAGGTGAGGAGTGGGGGGGTCTCAGTTTGACACAGGCCTCATGAAAATAAACACTCACGCTCACATAAAAAAACACTCAACAAAACAAGCTTCTCATGAGTTAAACCAGTGTTGCTGTGAAGCTTCTCCAATAAAAAAATAACATTAACAAGACACAAACAAGCAGCATTGTTAAAAAAAATGTTAGGGTGTCATGACTTTCAAAATGCAGCAGGCACGTTTACAAACCTAATTTTTCTTTTTTCTTTTGCACGTGACATCCTATAACAGTCACGAGTTGTTCTCAAGAAGTCTTCATCGTCCATCAGTGAATCCTGCTCAGTAGTAAAAACTATTCCAAAGCCTTGGCTCCTGAAGTTACCCCTGCTGTGAGCACCAGGGGTGCACAAGGCTTTGTGTTTCTGTGCAATAAAACTCCCTGCATTTATAAGTCATGCCATACAAATCCATTACAAAAATATTAATAATGATGACACAGAGAGAGAGCAAAGTGTTGGGTTTAAGTGAGACGGGAATACAGGAGGTGGGGTGATGTTTTGCTTGTCAGCACTGGTTTGGTTGTAGTGTAAAAAAAAAAAAAAAAAGTCCCGGCTGAGGAATGCACGCAGGACTGGGTTCATTGCATCTGCTGCACCGAAGTCCATCTGTGAGCAGACAAAACCGTGCATCTCCAGGAGAAAAAATAATAATAAACAGCTTGAGAATACTTTAAAGTCGAGGTAGCTGGGAAAAAAAGGGCTTTTTTTTTAAAAGATGAGGAGAAAGTCCTCTTTTAGGGGTCAACAGCGCCAGGATGGAGAGGAGGGTTGATGCAGGAATACCTCTACGTGGGAGTCTGAAGCAGCTTGAGTCACCCATTACAGTATATGCTTTCACCACATTTTTTTCTTGTTTTGTTGATTTTTTTTCTACATAATCCAAAAAAAAAAAAAAAAAAATGCACCTTCTCAATGTACCTTCATAAATAATAAAAAAACAGCCTGCTTTCACAGTGATGACTAGGATGTTAATAGAATACTGAAAGGAGATTTTAAAGTGAATTCGAAAACAATTATTAGTTGCTTTTTTTTCTCCATACAAAGCGAAAGCAGCGGTTTTTTAGTAATAGGCTACAGTGCCCACTGGTAACCCAAAAATGAAATAAAGTGGTCACACAGGCCTGAAAAACTCTGGACGCCAGCATGCGTGCAGAGCCCACGGAGCTATTTTCTGTAACTCTCTCTTTAAAAACAAAACCCCCCCCAAAAAAACAAAGTAAAGCTATTGTGTACAGTACTTCACGACAATGATGGAGTCAGCTGCTGTTCCATTATGATCTGTAATGATGCTCGCAGAGGAAAACTAAACATGTGAGGACCTCAGAGGCCTTCTTCTCTTGTTCTTCCCTTAGATATTCCAGCATGCAGCCAAGTAGCATCAAGTGCCATGTTTCACATCAAATAACTTAAGGTTCAATCTGCGCTCCCTGGACTTTCTTTGAATTTGTAGGGGGGTGAACACCTGCATGAAGTGGTAAACACAAAGCTGTTTCTTCTGTGCGTGGGACGATCTTATCTGAACATTCAAGAAGAAAGCTTTAGTACCAACAATCTCACAAAAATGAGAGTTTTAACGTGTGTGAAATCGAAGAGGCGTGTGGGGGGGGCAGTTTGGTTTATAAAGTGAGGGAAGATTAGTGCACAGGCCTGTTTTATTTCATTTCCTTTTCAAAAGAACAATTTGGCACAACTAGTTTTGAAGTTACTTTAAGAGCCTGGCTTTGTCTTTGCTGCTAAATCTGTTTGTCTTCTTCCTTTTTTCATTGAGCTTTCCTTGTTTACCTGACAGCAGAGACAGATCACCGGGCCCCAGAGGAATACTTGGCCTTGGTGATGAGGTATAGCACAATGTCTTGGTGGCCCCCGAAGGCTGCGATGTGTAAAGCGCTCCACCCTTCCCTGTTGGCCAGTCGGATGTCTGCGCCAAACTTCACCAGGAGCTTGACCAGCTCCAAGTTTCCGTCGATGACGGACTGGTGGAGGGCCGTCTGTCCTTCTGGTCCGAACGAGTTCACGTTGAACTCGCAGTTCGTCATGTTCTGCAGCAGGGAGTGCAGCTCCTTGGTGTTGCCCTTCTTCACCGCCTCCTGGAAAACCCTCTGCGGCGCGGAGCACGTCGACACGTCCGCCTGGCTCATGGCTGCAGCGCGCTGGAGGGGTGCAAGAAATAATCCTGCCTGGTGCTCTAAAGCTGATAATAATCGTCTTTATGTGGAGTCTCAGGTCGGTTTTATTAGGTTACAACCGCTTGTTAAGGCACTTTTAAGATTTAAGATGTATCCCCAAAAAGGACAAGTGAAGAGATGACACACCTGGTGTGCAAAAAATATTAATATTTGAGAGATCCTAAATCCACTAAAACATTAAAAAAAGGTGCTTTCAAGCGATCCAAGAGGTCTCTAGATGTAGTTTTCCGTCTGTAGCAGCAGCAGATAGCCGGGATGGAGGAGAGGCACCTCCGGTTCGACTCCACGGAGCAGCCTCCAAGTCGTGCGTCCTCCTCCAGCGCTCCAAGCTGCGCCCTGGCTAAATGTCTCCGCTCATGCGACCAGGTGGCTATGAAAAGTTCAAGAAAGGGAGAGGGGGGAAAAAGTCCACATTAATCCAGAATCCTCACCAACAGTGTGCCCTCACATTCCGCCACATCCAACCCGTGCGCACACGTTTTACGCACGGATCTGATGTAATGCGTTCTGGCTTACCTGCGACAGACGGGTGGACGGCTCCGTGAAGCGACGTGGACGACAGGGAGAAGATTTAAAAAAAAAAAAAAAAAAAAAAACAAAAAAAAAAAAAAAAAAAAAAAAAAAAAAGCACCACCACCACCACCACCACCACCGTGTGGCCCCGGGACGTGTCCTCCTCCTGCGCGCGCGGGTCCGTGTGAGTCTCTGCCCTGCGCCGCGCTCCGGGGGAAGATTTTACGCGTCCTTTATTTGCATGACAATGAGGTCCCGGAGAACCAACTGTGGAGGAATGGGCGGGGGAGGCGGGGAGGTTATAGGCTCGGGGAGAGGGAGGGATCAGGACCCCCGTGTTTCTGAGTGGGGGGGCGGGCGTTCCTAGAGAAGAATAAATAGCCTATTAAACAATGTTGTTTGGACGGTGCGAGAACTGATTTACTGACAAGTCTGATCAGTAAATTAAACATTTTTTGGTCAAAATGCATCCTGCATTCATTACAGTGAGGAATGCATATCACCCGCCGCATCCTTGTTTTAAACGGAGCTTGACGGTTCAGCTCGTGCGCCATCGTGAGATGATGTGCCAACCTCAGGGCAAGCGTTAGCCATGACTCTCAGCTACTACCACACCACATTCAAGCTCAGTGCGCGTAAAACACCTTTAATTGTGGCGAATCTAAAAGTTGTACACGAGCATCATGATATTTCCCAAAAGTTTTTAATTAAAATCCATGCATGGGATATTTTGCTAACAGACTCTGGAGTGGAGCGCGCTGCTGTGCGTGCAGGAGCTCCATCAGAGGAGGTTCTCGGCTGCTTCACCCAGAAACGGATGCAGCGCAGTTGTTTTTGAGCCGAGCAGACTGTGGGACTTCAAATAACAAAAGACCTGCGCTGCTTCCTCTCTGCGGCAGAAAGGAGGTGACGCTGCGCGCACATGGACGCGCCACCGCCACCGTGGGAACTGGGCGACTGTGTGTGCGCGCGTGTATGTGTGTGTGTGTGAGAGAGAGGAAAAAAGGGTGGTGAAAGACATAAACACGGCCAGAATAGGTGTTAAAGGAGAGCCAGGACAGAGAAATATGTGTAAACCACCATGATGGAACATCTCAGCTTCAATCTGACAGCTCCGTGCGCGCGCCCCCCTCCCCACACACACACACCCACACACACACAACTTTATCTGTGTAAAACACTTCTCTCCACTCGGTTCGGTGGTGTTCACACTGTCCTCTTTTTCCCACACTGAGCTGTACAATTTGGCGCACATTTGCACGTGCGCCAAATGCACCAGGACGTTTACCTTAAGGAGCGGGTTCAGACCGACTGGTTCTCAGAGTTACAGAATGTTTGAAGACCTTTAAGCTGCAGTCATGTAAACCAGACCAGTTTATAAAGTACAGGTGGTCATCGACTTACGGCATTTCGGACTTACGGCGCCGCCTCCAGTGACGTCATCACACCTTTCGTTGTCTTTTTTATGCAGCATTTTATATATATTTTTTATTTTTTTGAGGGTATCTTGTTAGCTAACTGCTTGGAAACACATTAAAACGGCGTTCTAAGTACGCTGTTGTTGTTTTACATTGAAAAAAAAAA
>JARVGS010000672.1:21814527-21825648 GCA_031762315.1 Hypsolebias antenori
TATCACAGAGCAGACAGCGTCCCCACTAACTCAGGAGCCAGACAGAAGGAGAAATCACACACAAGACAGGCTCTAGATAAATGTGGATATCCTAACTGGGCCTTCCTCAAAGCAGAGAAGAAACCCAAACAGGACTCCATAAAGCTTGGCACATTTTGAAAACAAACAAAAAAAAAATATCCTATGCATTTCTAGATATACAATTTTAAAATGCAGGAACACACTTAAGCAATGAAACAAACACTTCTTTTTGCACACAATACTCATTTAATCAGAATTTAAAAACATTAAAATACATTAAAAATAGTTGATCCCAAACTAGTTTTCCATGGACATCAGCACTGTTGACCCATTTTCAGTCATTTTGGCTGTTTCTGTTGCAAGCATTCACAAATGTTGCTTACAGAATTTTAATCTAAGGACAAATTACTCATTGATGTGAAAACGATTGTGCCGATCGGATTTAGTTTCTTTGACGATTTGTTTTTAGTTTTATTTGTTTTGAACACCATTCTTGAGATCGCAACGAGTACCTTAAATCTTCCATATGATGCCTGTGTTGATACGGACATATGCCAATGCATTTTATAGGTAGAGCTTCATTAATGATGATAAGACAGGCACCAGAGTGGGGAATTTTCTAACCTTTTCCTTCAGGTCAAATAGGTTGCATTGTTATGGGTAAAAAGTCTCTGGGCGCTCCAGTCTGACAGCCTGTTGAACAGCATTCCACCATGCAATAACCTTGTTCTACTCCGATTTGCTGGCTGATACCTACAACAGTAAAAATGTAAATAAATAAAACCAGGTTATTAGAAAGCACAAGTGCTCACACTGTAGGCTTTTATGAGGGCATGGCTGATTTTCTGGTGTCAGATACTTTGGATGGCTGCAAATCACACGACCCACAAAACAACTGTCTCGTGTGCGGGTGACCAACCGCCTGTGACTGGGAACAAACTAGCCACTTGTAGGTGGGAGAAAAGAGCTGAGCTGGTGTGTTAAAGGCTTTCAAAGGGCTGAAGGACTGCAGCAGGATCTGTTTTCATTTTAGGAAAGTATTATGACCGATGTGCATTTCCTGACTGCAAGCCTCAGCCTATTTAAGAGAGAAACCAAGAGTGAGAGAGTGAGAGAGCACAGGAGGGGGGTGGGGGGGTGATTAGAGCGGGAGAGTGTAATGAGAGAGGAGAAGAGAAAGCAGACATCTGTGGACTGGGCAGGTTCCTTTAACATTGACTCCCAGCCTGATTATGAAAGGCAAGGAGGAGACAGTTAAAAAAATGGCCCCGCTACACAGGAAGCCTGTGTGTGTGTGTGTTTATACTGAGCACATTGTGAACCACGCAGACTCAGGAGAGAAACGTCAAACACTGACCGTATTGTACACACATTCGCAAACACAAGTAGCTAAGAGAGGAAAAATACCCTCATTGCCCACACAAACAAACGCAACTGTACAACGCACCCACACTTCTGAGCTTCGAACGCTTCCTGAATCCCAGTGATGCAGGTTTGTGCAAACATGGTGCAGAAACCTTCATTAAGGGACTTCTGGCGTTCTCCAGACAGAGGTGTAACACTGGTAATTAAGTGTCCTCAAGTAGAGCTCTAATGTGATCAACTAAGAGGTGCTCATTAGCTGAGCTGTATCCCAACAGAGAGCTCGCTTCTATAACGATGACGCCATGCTTTCTGGCGAGGATATAAAGTGCTCAAAGATGAGGTTGTGGGAGATAGCTGTGGCGCTGTGATTTATGGCATGTGAGCGGCCACGGCTTGTAGGAAGGAGCAGGTAATCAGGAATGGTGCCTTTTTAATACATCCTGTTTGCATTTCCGTGTTATTAATGGTAGCGGTGAGCACAAGGATGCTTGGAGATGAGGAAGAGGCAGTGGTCGGACACAGCGTTCGCTGAGCCAATGAATCATGTGGCGTTAATGCAGACCTGGGAAACATTAGAAACCTTGTTATGTTTTGTGCTGATGCAATATTGAAGAGCTGAAAGTACAGCAAAGCTATTTTTTTTACACTTTACCCTGAGTGAATAGGTTTGCAAAGTCCTTTTCTACTTAAAAATAAACAAGTCCTGAATTTAATACTGGAATTCTATCTTATTAAATTAGCCCCCAGCTTCAATAATAAATCAGCTGTAAACAAATATTGGGAGGCGCAATATTAGGTTTGTTTATTATAACATTTTTATTTATGTGTGTCCTATTAGAGAAAGAGGCAGGGTGTGTAAAAGAAGAAACGTTGAACAGTGCAGCACTGTCAGTGTTATTATTCAGCTGTAAATGCCTTGCTTCTTATCATGGTCACCGTTTTTTAATGCTTGAATGTATTAAGTTTCAGCATGCACGTTTCACATTGTAGGATGTGCGATATTTTTAAATTGGATAAATTCATCACGTGTACAGTTATTAAAGGAGTGTCAAGATGTCATGTGTGGTAGCTGTAAAGTAAACGTATTTATTCTGCTCTAAACATGAAAACACTTTGAGGCTTACTTGTTTTTAGAAGCCTGCTTCACGTGGTCATTGAAGGAACAGTAGTTTGTGGTATTTCAGCATTGTTTTTAAAAGAATGATATGGGCATCAAAAGTTCATGCTCAATCATCCAGGTACAAAATGCAATAATGATCAATCAGATCATCTGGACAGTTTCTTTTTTGTGGAATGACGTTTCACCTTTTATGGAGGGCTTCATCAGTCTGAGGAGTCCCAAGTTAACTGTTTCTCCACTAAGCAGTACACTTCTTTAGTGGACCAACCAGTTTGCTGGTGATAAGATGGTTTATGGGGGCTGTCCTGTCCCCCATGACTCCTCCCAGGCAGGTAGCCACAGCCAAAGGGGTTCAAGACATCAAAGTACATGCTCAATCATCCAGGTACAAAATCCAATAATGGTCAATCAGGTCATCTGGACAGTTTTTTTTTTTTTTTTTTTTTTTTGAACCTCTTTGGCTGTGGCTGCCTGCCTGGGAGAAGTCGACGGGGGACAGGACAGCCCCCAGAAACCATGTTATCACCAGCAAGCTGGTTGGTCCACTGAAGGAGTGGGAAAAACAGTTTCTTTGGGACTCCTCAGATTGATGACACTCTCCAGATAGAGGGCAAAATATCTTTCCACAACAAAGAAACTGTCCAGATGACCTGATTGACTATCATTGAATGACATGGACATTTTGAATCAGGGTTCTGTGGTGAATAGCTCTTGGAACCATCTCAGTTTTAGGTCTGGCAGGACTGGCAACAAGCAAATGGCTAGTCAAACATGGCCAAGACCAAAGTGGATTGCTGTCCTCTTGAAACAATTCCATTTTCCCCACATTTCCCAGCAGTTCATATGAATGCTGTTTTATAAATATTAATTCTTTGTCTCTTGGCGGCTCCCTTGTTCGGGGTTGCTACAGGGTATCGTCTGACTCTAAGTCCAGTTTCCACTGGCCGCCTGCTGGTTGGCAGCATGTGAACCAGTTGTTTATTCAGGCCCCGACTAATGCAGTAAGGCTGTTGTACGGTCACGTAGGGCAGTCGTAGATTCTGCAAGTTTGTCTTGGTACAAGTTTTATGCCAGGTCCTCTTTGTGATGCAACCCTCA
Organism: Hypsolebias antenori; assembly: GCA_031762315.1. Taxonomy (NCBI): domain Eukaryota; kingdom Metazoa; phylum Chordata; class Actinopteri; order Cyprinodontiformes; family Rivulidae; genus Hypsolebias; species Hypsolebias antenori. The sequence continues at coordinate 21,818,132 of JARVGS010000672.1, forward strand.
CCATTAATCCATGCTTGGGGCCAGCAAGTACACAGAACATGCCCTTCCAGAGCTTGTTTGGAAAAAAAAAGTAAAATAACTTTGACATTTGGATGTTAATGTTGGAGCAAAAAGTGGCAGCAACTTGTAAGATTTTTGTCTGGAATATCTACAATTTTTTCTAACATAATTGTGTACATGAATATCTTACTTTATAGAAAATTTGGAGATTGAAGATAATTTAAGATGACAGCAATCCACTTTGGTCTTGATTGGATTCAGAGTAGCCATTTATTCACCAATCCATTCTCCAATAAGCTCTTTGTCTTCAAACTTGTGTCAATCAAGAATTATCTACAACTGGTAAGATATTTGTAACCATTTATCCAAACCCTACTTTAAAATCCCCAAATTATTATTTTAAATTTCAACTTTACAACAGCTGTTTGATGTATGCAAGTTCTCCACAACATACGTGTTCTGAGTAGATATTTTGTGTAAAGGTTCACATGACATGAACATGTTTACAAAGAGATGTAAAATTATTGCGTCTCTGTGATGGACTTGCGACCTGTCCAGGGTGTACCCTGTCCCTCACACAGTGATTGCTGGACATGGGCACCGGCGACCCCCGTGACCCAAAATGGAAGAAGCGGGTAAAAGATAATGGACACATTGGACAGATGTAAAATTATTGATAAAATTTGGCTGTAAACGTGGACATAATATTTTAAGTATTAAAGCTGTTAAACATGTTTTAAATGTTCAATTTTGGTTGAAAAATCTGTTCTTCAGTTGCCTTAAGTGGACAAAAATAAATAATTTTTTAGAGCTGAAAAAACATGAAATTGCCAATGGCACTACACTTTATCCTTCAAGTGGAATTTATCTTGCTTTGCCAGGCCACAACAAAATACATTTCATTTTATTTACCATAAATATTTTGCATATATACCATTGTTTCCTGTGATTTATGAATCATAAAATAGAAAGTAAAACTGCTTCAGCTAAAAATGGTTATTCAGCTATTTAGTATGTGCAGCAGTGAAACATGATCTGTGTTCAGTAGTAAGAAAGGAAATATAAATATAATCAGTTTATATGAAAATACATTTTTTGCAGCATTATGTTAAAAAATACACACATAGAGAGCAGTAGTTCTTAGTTCCCATGTCTAATTATCCTACAAGATAAACTGGGCTGATGAAATCATTTATTTAGATTCAAGGGTTCATGGAGTGTTTGTTTTTGCTCACATTTGAAAACCTTTAAGGAGCACAGAGGCTAAGTTTTCACGAAGCAAAATAAGTGTAGAGTGGGAGAAAAATGGCATAAAGGAGGAAATACTTATTGTTATAGAAGGAATAGTAAATTAACTTGATGTTTGTGGAGCCTCCCATGAGATTGTTCTCATTTGTTTTATACTTGTGCTCAGGGTTTAGGCCACCCGAGACTGAGACGGTGCATTTGTCCCAGAGGGAGACGAATGCAGGAGGTGGACCCATCCTCTTTCCTTACGCCTGTCTCTGAGCTGTCGTTATTTTTGCCAAATAAAAATGTGAAAATTCAACCAATATATTTTTAAATCGGGGTCTTCAATTAAATTCAGCCAGGTATGTGAAAAGAATAGGCTAGTATTGGGCTGAAGGAATGTTGGAATTACCGCAAATACTTGAAAAAAACGGCACTACCAAAAGTGAACTACTATAAATGCTAGAAAAGCGGCGCTACCTACGGATTACAGTAAATGTTGGAAAAGCTGCGCTTCCTAGAATGCACAAATTGTGGAAAAGCTGTGCCACCCAAAAATAAATGACCGTATACAGGAGTATATATTTACTTTGTAATTGAATTTAACATCTGAAATAAGATGGCTCCTAATCTGGCCCGTGGTTTGTCATTTGGAGACCCCTCACAAATATTTGCTAAAACCGCTTAAGCCTTTAAAACATTATCTTTATTGGAGACTAGTGCTGAGGCTGGACAGTTTTTTTTTTTTTTTTTTGAGCTTAACTGTGAAAGCAACTCTGTGGTGTATATTACGGGTGACATTGAGGCCGTGACAGCATCAAGGAGACAAACAGTGCGTGCATCAGAGGCAGCGTCTCTGTCTTCAGCTGCGTGCCCTACAGAGCATCTCCATCTGGTTGATTCTCACTAAACAGTACCCCCCTCCCCCAACACGCGCTCCCTCCATCCCCCATGTCCAACCTGTGCTCTTGGCGCTGCTCTTACAGCTCAGACAGGCTTCACCTTGAGTTTAAGAGAGGCACCTCCTCACTAATCTGTCCATCCCACGGCTGTGGGAGCTTGTCATCACAATAGGACTCATACCAACAAAATTCTGTAAGAAACACAGAAGTGGAAGCTGCAGATACATCCCTGAAACAAGACGGGGAGTAAGAGGTTGAAACAGGAAGACTAGGATCTTCTCACTTCTGCTTTTTGCAACATGTCTCTTTTCTAGTGAATTCTCTGGAGCGTGGTAGTGAATCTTATCTGAACGGCGGGGCTTGTCTGCCGCCGAGGTGAAAAACAGTTCAAAGCTGTAAGAAGGAGGTGGGGTGGGGGAAGCACCGCTGGTCCCAGGGCTGGAAATGGGACAGGATGGGTTGGAGTATTTTGGAGTATGGTGGCTTGAGCGTGAAATATGTAAGCCCCTGCAGCGCCAGCTGTGTTCTATTCTTGGAGCCTGCTGGTGTAGTATGTGTGCAGGGCAACAGAAAGCTGTGTGGGAATGGAGGACTGGCAGGAACTGACCTTAACTGGTGCCATCAGATACCAGTGATACTGGGAAAGTTAGTTATTTAGCTAATTCCAAATAAATACTCAGTTTTGATGCTTCTTAATGTTTTCAAATAATTAATTCTTAATGTTTGCAGTAAAAATGCTGTAATACAGTTTTTAATTAGTGAATTTGCAAAGGTTATTTGTAATGCTGTTTGAAGTGGGTAAAATTTTTATTTATTTTTTTTAAATATCCTGTTTTGCATCACTGCTTGTCAAGATTCATGCAATTTCAATTGAGCGCTAGTGACTTCTGTTGGGACTTGGCACTATATAAATAAACTGAATTAGTGACTGCTGGAGATAGGCACCAGTGACCCCTGCGACGCGAAAAGGAAGAAGCGGATAAAGATGATGGATGGATGAATAGTCTTATTTTATTTCAATATAGTTCAAGTTCAAGTATCTTTACTGTCATTTGCATCACATGTGATATATGAGGTGAAATGAAAGTGTGTACTCAAGGTCCCAGTTACACCCAAAAATAGCAAAAATATAAAGTATAAAAAGAAACAGTACACAAAGGTCTAAGATATGTGCTGATGATCGCTTAAACCACAGGCTTGTGATGTATGCTTTATGATTTTCATTCACCACAACGGACTGGTGCAGTCTGCAGTATTGTAGACTCTGTACCGGTCTGTTGTGGTGAAGAGAGAGCTGAGCTGTAAGGCATCTAAGGATGGGCGCCTCCCTAGGGGGGAGGTTTGGGCATGTCTGACTGGGAAGAGGCCCCGGGGAAGACCCAGGACATGCTAGAGAGACTACGTCACTGTGACGCAATATTATGTTATGTGTTGTGAACGACTCTCAACTTCTACCACATGTAATTTAAGCTCAGTATTTGTGAAATTGACAGATGTAAAGCTATTTTTGAGTTGACTTACGTTGATTATGGTATTCTTGATTAGGTTGAGTTCGAAAGGTAATTAGTTGTAGATGGAAGAGCTCACACCATGAGTCGCTCCGGGAGTAAATGTTGTGACTGACTCTCAGCTACGACCTCCGCAGTACCTTTAAAACTTACTGAGTTATAGCCATTGTCGTGCTTTCTAAGGTCAGCTGGCTGCGGTGGCCGTTTTGATTTATGCTGTCTTGAAATGCATTGTAGATGCACAACTAATGGTGTCTTTCTAAAAGTTCAATTAAAATCAGTCCAAAAGTTCACGAGACATATTGCAAACAAACACAGGCAAAACATTATTATCTATTTTTGCCTTTAATTTGCTGGTAAGAAAAAGAAAAAACAACCTGTTGCTACTTTTTTCCTTAAAATGTTGGAAATTTGTGATACTTCACATAATCTACTTTGTTACGTTCCATTCTTTTTTCAAATATAGCTCATCTCATATACTGTTATTTAGGGATGCACAATATTGGATTGTTGGCCGATATCTGATATGCCAATATGTTAAAACTTATTTGGCTGATAACCGATACCAATATGTTATATACAATTCAAGGATTCAAGGTTATTTTCCATCCACCACATGTACCACATGTAGTGAAACAAAATTATGTATACAGGGACCCAGTTACATCAAACAAAAGTATTACAATGTAAAAGAAACAGCAATAAGATCTAAGAGATGAACTAAGAAAAATGCTAATAAAAATACACCAACCACTAGCAGCATAAAATAGCCTGAAAACAATACACCGAACAGCAGCACACACATAAGTCTGTGTGAGCAGATGAGTATTAATGATCACAGCAACATGAAATAGTTCATACTTTCCTTTGTTAGAACATAGCCCTCTTATTTAGGCTTATTTGCTACAAAAATTGTGTAACAGCTGTAAGAGCTGGTGACATATATTCACTAACAGCCATATGATATGCTTAGCACTTTAACTATTATTCAATGAAAAGTATTAAATGTTATTTATTAGCTTTAGTCAACTGCGATGCTGTCTCACTAAGTTGAGGAGCTTGTTCCAGGTTCCTAGCTGCAGTGTGGAATCCTCTGCACTCCTGTGCATGAAGAACAGACTTTTTAAGTCCAAAGTTTTTGTCTATCTATTGTGCCGTAAGACTAATCATGCTAACGGAGCTAACACGACGTCCAAATGTCTGTGGTAAAACTCACCAAGTGCTATCAGCTATTAGCTTCTCAATGACGTCAGAAAGGACGGCTTGTAACTTGTGTAAGGCTACGTCGGAAAAATATCTCTGACTGGGGGCGATGTAGTGAGGCTCACCCTAGTCCAAAAATCTTTGGACTCTGACATCCTCAACGAAAAAAAACCTTTCACACTGCCAACATTTTGACTTCTTCCTCTCCGCCATGATCAGATCAGGTAATTGGTCATTCAGACATCGGTCATTATAAATGGAATGACCGATGTACGATATTTAACTTTAACGCTAATATTGGCAGATACATACAGATAATATCGTGCATCCCTAGTATTTATATACAGGTTTATTAAGGCGTTTAAAACCCTTCTCACACTCTTGCAATGTCCCTAACAATGTTTCTAAACTCCGAACACTCTAGCATGTCATGATCGCAGCTCTCTGCCACCTGCCAGCACTCTTGGCCACACCCACTTCTCCGCTGACATGCTGCAGGAGAAAGCTGAATAATTTTAAATAATTTATTTTAAATAAAAATTCCATGTCGATCGTGCGGCTCATCCATCAATCACCAGTGTGTCATGTCCAAGCTTATTTTGAAAAACCGCGATAAGAGCGAGCCAGCGAAAAACGAATCGCGAAGTAGCGAGGGACTACTGTAGTAGCAATAAACGTTACCAAAAATAAAATAAAATAAAATAAAAAAAAAGAAAAGCTTTTGATCAAATTCTGTTACAAGGGTATAAAAATAAAATAAGATCCGGAAGTGAACATTTTTAGGTGAGTTGGAACAGATTTCTTGGGAAAGTTCACGTCAGTAAACTCGTCTGTTTTCTTAAATCAAAGATTTGTTTGTGTTCAACCAATCAAAAACAGGCTCATAGAGTCAGTTCACTGGTTCTGACCCATTCCCAACTTCAGGAACCACATTTTCCCAGGTTGCTGCTTTGGTGTGAAAGGGCATAAATGTTACTCAAAGATCCAATCTGTGTGTGTGTGTGTGTAAAAACAGCGTTTACGCCTCAGTAACTTTCACACATCCTTGTCGCTCTGTGGTAACGGTCTCTCTGGTGGGACATTAGTGACCTCTTGCCTGCCGGCCCCTGACATGAACACACACTTGTCTGTAAGCCATCCTGACAGCGCTTGAGTGCTAAAAGCCTTGTCAACACACCTGAGCTCCACCCAGCGAACAGCATTCCTCAAGCGGGCTGTAAATCAAACCTGGCTCACAAGAAAAGATCCTCAACTAGCTCGCTTAAGCCTCGTCACTCTTTACCTGGGAAAAAAAAAAAATGTCAGGAGCCAGTCAGGAGCTTACACCCACCCAGCACAAAAGCAGGTGCTCTCCTCTGCGTTGTGCTGTTTGCCTCTGCGGTAACTGAGGTCGGGACATGAGAAAGCAGCAGCAGACTGTGGAGGTGTGGGAATAGCAGAGGTGTCTTGTCTCTCGGCTCTCCCTCAGCACGGCCTCATCTTTGCAGTCGCTCTCACATCAAACACACGAGAACTCAACCCGACAGACAAAACATTTTACAATTTCGCTTGCACAGCGGGGAGCTAAGAATCGTGTGCGTGCAAGCGGCTCGCGTGCATGACTGTCGCGGCGGCCAGAAAAACAGGTGAGCTGTTTGCTCAGCTCGAAGTTTCCCAGATTTGTGCGTGCCAGAACCTGCTCTGAACTCAAGGCTGAGGCACAGACGGGCAAACACACACCGACTCAAACACGCAACCTGGATGAAAATCGTTTTCAAAGCAGTAAAGATACCACAAGTATCCTGAACGCAGAGAGTCTACTTTCCACAAATAACAAATTATATGCTATTTTGTGAGATCTTCAGATAAAACATGTGAACAGTTGGTCTACAGCACTACCCAAGTGCACACGTTTCCGAGCAGAAAAATCACAACGCAGCTTAAGTCCTTGAAGCTTCAAAAACCGAACTTGACAGAGCCGCCGAACCGTTTTTCCAGAACAAAAAGTCGAACTCTCACATCTGCGCACACTTCGAAGCAGAGCCGAGGTCAACGTGCGGCTTCAGCCACTGAAGTTTGCGGGTTGGTCAGCTGACAGTTTGGATACAAGTGACGCTTGCAGCAGCTGCACCGTGTTATGTTTTCAACACGTCCTCCAGGTGCATGTCTCTCCCGATTGCTGCTTCTGTTTAATACAGACATCGCACCGGTAAAGTAAAGGTGGTTGTTTGTGCCAGTATGTAAAGACATGTCAGGAACCCACCCCCCCCCCCCCCTCACCATGTAATGATGACTTTTTGAACCACGAGGCAAACACTTGTGGGGCAAAATCTTTAGTTCCTGTGAGTTACAGGAGGTTTTTTTTGTTTGTTTTTTACCAAAAAAAAAAAGATGCAAAAATATGTCTAACTGTGTGAATGCTGATTCAGCTGTTTTCTTGTTTAAAGCATCTTCTGTACGTTTTGTAGACTCCAACTACTTCAGCATACTTTCACACGTCTATGTATCAAAACGTTCAGCTCGTTCCTTCAATACCGCTAAACTTTTGTTTTAAAGGTTAAACTTATTGAGTTGTTTAACTTTATTCAGGATTATTTTAGGGATGCACAATATTGGAATTTTGGCCAATATCCGATATGCCAATATGTTAAAACTTATTTGGCTGATAACCGATAACAATACCAATATGGGGGGG
>JARVGS010000672.1:21867258-21878899 GCA_031762315.1 Hypsolebias antenori
GTCATGATAACAAATTTTGCTGGGCGATTAATTGTCTCAGAAATTATTGTGATAAACGATAATATTGTTTGAAATTTGATAATAATTAGTAATGTTAAATTTATGAAGAAATGTTTATTTGTTTTGCGTGTAGTACCTTTTTTTGACCACTTGATGGCAGTACAAGACTGTACCGAAGGCAGGGAAGTGAGGGAGCGAGCAGCTTGTCTCTTTAAGAAAAATGGGAGGGAAGCCCCTTGATGTGACATGGGCTGTCTCTCTTTGGTTCTAAAAATGGCGGACGGTCGGTATGGTTTGAGCGCTTTAGCATAACATTTTCCATACAAAGCTTTTAATTAAAAAAAAAAAAAAATCAGTAAACAAGTTCTCAGCTTCTTCTTGCAGCGAAAAACAACTTTTTACACTAAGGCATGGGTTTCCACTGTGAATTCTGGAGCTTTGAAAAGACTGACGTTTTTTCCCGAGGTGGGCCTATTAGCTTAGCTCATAGCTTAGCTTCTCAGCTTAGCTGCTTTTAATCCAAAAACGTGATTTTGGACGGTTATAATAGATTTTAAAGAGAAAGAGAAAGAGAGGGGTCAGTGAAGAGCACCGAATTTGTGCTTTTTGTCATCCAATGTCTTCAGTAGAAAGAGAAAGACAAGAAAACGATAAAGCTGATAAATGAAAACTAGGTTGATAATTTTCCATCTATCATGCGATTAATTGATTCATTTTTTATCGTGACGGGCCTAATTGTCATTTCAGATTAAATGCCTGTTCTTGCATTTGTGAAATACACTTCTAAATAAATGCCACTTACACTCCAAAGCGAGTTATATATTGTTTTTTCCTTTTTCACTTTTTTGGTACTTTATTTTGTACCCATATTGCATGCTTTGGTATTTTCTTGTTTGTTTGTTCTTTGTTTTTTTTAATGAGTCAAATCAGTTCTCCTCATCCTGAGCATTTCGTTGTACTGTATTGTTAACCTTGCATATGACAAATAAACATAACTTGAACTAAAAAAAAAACACCACAATCACCGCTCGTTACCTTCTTTCTTTTAGTTTGCACCGTCTACAGCACCAAATGCACTTCATGAAGGACAGAAGTTGCACAGTAACAATTTATTTGTTTCAAAATAAAAATTCTAATAAGGTTGGTATGAGCAAAAAAATTCAACAACCAAAAAATTTGAAGACAGTTTATGACTTGATCTGGTCAAAAAGTATTCCTCAAACAAAAATTATTAAAATTTTTGGGCAGAGTTCTGCAAAATTGTGGAAGAGACCTAAATCTGTCTATGATTCAAGTAATTTTGTCTGACATGTTCATGCCAAGTGCTTTCATTTCTTGTTATATCATGCCCCCTTTGACGGTGAACTAATCACGTCAAAGCAGGTCTGCAAATGCAGGCAAAATTGCAAATACAAGGCAACACACTTCTTTCCCATTGCCAGTGGCAGAGTGGTTCACCTCTGTCTGAACTTGGATTTATTTTTGTATTTAAGTGTATAATTAATACTTTTACAATTAATTTTGACATCAGATTCATGCAAAATTATCCAAAGTTTTTGTAAATGAAAAGAGGCAAGCGTTTCCTGAAATTATTTTTTGGTTACGTTAGAAAATTTCAAAACATTTTCTGAGTTTCATTTTTTTCTACATTTGCTCAAATCTTCATCTTTAAGCCAAGTGTTGCTATTTTTATTATCCTCATCTATCCCTTTAATTCTCACCACCATTGCAGGTCGAAGCTCTGCTGGCAACAAGATGAACAATGTAATCCAGACATCTTTCTTCCCTACCACAACCTGCAGCCACTGGTGGGGGACTCAAAGCATTCCCAAACCAGATGGGAAATGCAATCCCTTTCTATGTCTCCTGGGTCTGCTTTAGGGCCTCCCTCCATCTGGACATACCCCAAATACCTCCACAAGGAGACCACAAGGAGGCCACCAGGAGGTAGAGTAATTAGATCCTCAAACAATCTTAATCGGTTACTTTCCACAAGTAGTTTCTTTTTCTAAAACATAAACAGTGTGAGAAATGAAATGTTTTTGGCTCGGCATATCTTATTTTTTTAGTTCTCACTACCACAATAATCTGATACAACACCCACATCACTGCCAGCGTCATAACAATCCCTTTTTCAATCCATCTTTTTTGTTCCGTCAAACATTCCTTAAATCTAAAAACAAAAAGAGTCCAACTGCTATAACATTTTAGAGCTGTTACTACATTAAGATTAGAAGCTAGACTGCATTTGGACTGTACTGTCAAAATGGTTTGAAATGTTCCCATCATCCTTTGCTGTCCTGTTGACATTAAAGCAAACATATTTTACCACCTAATAACTTTCTTTCCCATCATTATAAATCCATCTCTTCTACTTTCAGTTTGCATAAGACAGTAATGAATAAATAAATCACCACAAGCTTTGTTATAATTTGGGAATGCTGCAATTTTTTTAAACCACAAAACATTTCCTTACTTGTATTTTTTTTTTTTTTTTTAGAACTTCCCTCAAATAAAGAAAATCTTTTTCCTCTTTCTCACAAACTGCCGAGTATAAACCAAAATGCAAAGCAGATGTATTATCTAAACAAATGCTATTGTCACTTCTAGTATCATCTCTGTCATTAGACTGTTATATTGTGACTTTATAAACATTTGAGCTGTAACATTTTTCCCATGTGAGACTTGGCAAGCACCGAACTGCACCACCATTGAAGGTCATACTCTGAACACCACCACACTATGGAAATGCAAACACTTTCGCAAAATGGAGTACCTGACAGCGGCTGAATATGTCGTTGGGCGTAGGCTGAATGTTGAAGTGTCTGAGGACCCGAACAGCCTGGTCTCTGGCTTTTTCTGAACAGTCCAAGGACAGACAGCGACCCTCACCCACCTGGGAGCGCAACTAAGTGAAAAAAAAAAAAAACACCTGAAATGCACTAACAAGCAGGTACAAACAACACAAAATACATAGTTACATTGATTTTTACTTGAAGTTATGTGCACTTACAGTTTGATATGGCTGTCCACATGTGAGGATGACACGTCCTTCAGATTGTGCCAACTGAAATAACATAGGAAAGAAAGACTACACATTAAGTTACTGCAATGTTATTGGGTTTCTATTAGGGATGCATGATATTGGATTTGTGATCGATATCCGATATGCCAATATGTTAAAACTTATTTGGCCAATGATCGACACAGATATTTTTTTTTCCACTAGACCTACTTAGAGACTACATAGCTTTCTCTGCTGTGGAATTAAAATACTGTACTAGATTATTCAGCATGGTCTTTGTATGGATGGACTGCTGGTGAGGTTTTGTTTCTCCATAGATGACTGTTCTCTTGCTTTCCTTTCTGACCACCAAGAACTCGTAATGGTCAGAATGGTGGTTCTTGAGATGCTTAATTAGGTTTGAAGTGTTGTTGGACTTAGTTTTCGCTCCTCCTCACATCACTGATGCTGCAAACAGCAGTTCTGCTGTCAGTTTCTGACACTTTAAAAAACTTCCACACCGCCGACATTTTCACTCCTTCCACTCCAATCGTGATCAGATCAGGTAGGCGCGCATGACGTCATAATAATGCGCTGCAGAAATCCTTGTCACTGGGTTGTCACACAAAAACAGTGCCATCCATCCATTCATCCATCCATCCATCCATCCGGGTGGGTCGGTCGGTAGGTAGGTAGATGGATAGATAGACAGACAGATCAGAAGCCTTTTATCTCGGTAAGTTATTTTGATCAAATACCGATGTCCAATATTTAACTTTATCATTAATATCGGCCAATACCGATACCATGTGGATAATATTGTGCATCCCTAGTTTCTATTGTACTGTAGTAACAGTAAGTACCACAAAAAGGAGAACTGGTAAGACAAAAAGTGTGCAAAAATAAACTAACATTACATCAGGGAATATTTAGAATTTGAGTTTTGTTATTAAAGACAAACTAAAGACAATTAAAATTCAGTGTACATGCGACATCACAGAACTTTAAACAAAAATGGAATTACAATACTTTAACATTATAAAATCAAGAAGTCGTAAATTTTCAGAGCCAACATTGGTTGTGGCGATGAAACACACTAATATGACAAAAATAAACTTTTTTGGAATACAATGCAGCCAATAATAGTTCATTTAAGATGTGTCTCCTTTTGTTACACAATCACCCCCACCATTATGTTTACATGAATTGTGCAGAATTTTTCAGAGAAAGAACGTTAAATTTAAAAGTTTTCACTTTATTTTTAATAAGATAATCATGGATATAATCAATATTGGTTGACAAATACCAACTACAAACTTTTCTGTTAGCTACCACGTTTGTCCCGTTTGTGTGTAAGCGTGTATATTAATTCTTGACAGATTTCTAACAAACCTTTGCTGCAACTCTGTGATCATCCGTGTTCTCCAACATGACCACGTCGACCCCCAAACAGCGCAGATACCTTCCGAGTCCTTGCAGCATGTTGTCACAAACCACCCGCAACTGCTGGGGGGGTAGAGGAAGGGAAGTTTCGGAGGGCATCTCGCCACACAGGAGGCCTTTCTCTGTGTCAGAACGAAGGGGACTGACCTTTTGAGCCCCCTGACATTCCTAAACGGACAGAGGGAATAATGTGATACTTAACTGATCCTCATTGGGGGATTTTCTTTTCACTTGCACCACAGTTTAGAGAGGTCACAGCACAGGGTGAGTCATAGAACTGCACCCCTGGAGCTGATAGGAACTAGTGGTGTCTTTGTCAAACTAGCATTGTTCCTCCATGTAGGCTGGATGCTCAAACCTCTGTGCCTTCAGCTGGAGGTTCTCTGTATTTATTCACAAGTCACGTAAAAGGTCAAAGGTTATCACAGATCCAAGAACCGTCACATTAGCACAGTTGCTCTTCCTTAAGCACTTTCACAAAACAGTTCTCTACAAAATAGCTGCAACGATCAGCCAGTCTTCACACCGCTGTTAACAAATCAGTTATCAGTCCATCCACGTCCTACATAGATGTGAGCTTTCAGAAACGAGCTTCACAGAACGTGAAGCAGAACTCAGCCGTATTGATGTGGAGCACAGCGCATATGATGGACGTCTCCCTCATACCATTTTATAAACATGACAAATTACCTTGGTTAAGAGATCTTTGTGATTAGCCTTACATCTCTGAGCTGCAAAACCATCTTATCTTTTCATGTCAACTGTTATGACTGTCACTCCCACCTTTGGTAGCTCAATGGTGAATCAACGGTGGGCTGGCTTTAACCATCCTTACTCTCAGTCCATTCAAAATCCCATGGAGGCATAGACAATGCATCCAAGTCCCTGTTTGAAGTGTTTTGTAAAAGTACCTTTCAAAATCAACTGTTTTTGATTCAAGATTACAATTAGTAAACCTGAAGACATTGTAGTGTCATCTACATAAAGTAAAAGTTTAGTTTCTAACAATCATTTTCCTTTGCTTGCATTGGTACATACTTCAAATTCTTGGCCACAAAATAAAACAAATTTATCAATTTTGCAATATCAGCACCACATCCACGTGATTCAGTGCCCACAGCAAGTACACAAAAAGTACTGTGAGCATCATAATGTCAGAACAAGTGGGTTTATCACAATATCATCAAAATATTCAACAATATGGCAAATGTGCAGTACGTTCTACTATTATCATGAAAATCCACTGTGCGACTGATTAATGTAGTTTAAAAGGTGCTAACTAGGCGAAGTAATTAATTGTGGTATATGTTAAACTACCTAGATACAGGAAACGTAAAAATTTAAAGAATTAAAAATTTAAAATTTAAAGCTGATGGTGATAAAATAAAACTGTGTAAAATAAAAGTGAAAAGTAAAGAGTTTTAAAAATATTAAAACATTTTAGATTTAAGAAAAAAAAATATATAAATATGTTTATAATCTATGAAATTTGTAACCAGAATTCATCTCCACACCGCAAATACTGTCCACCAAGACCTAACAAAAATAAGCTAACAATTTTGACAACCACCATAGTGGTGGACAAATGGCAAGTGACCCCTAACCTCTTTGCCAAGTGTCTGCTTTGTCTTCTTGCCCTGTTTCTCCTTCTGCTTCTTGTCTTTAATTGTCTCTGACTGTTTTGAAGAGATGCTGTGAAGGTCAGCTGGCAGCCCGAAGCACGCAGGGTTACTGGAGAGAACCGAGTACACATCCAGCAAACAGTAGGCATCTGCCACTAAAAGGTTAAGAAGACGAAAAAGAGCGAGGAAGAGGGGGTGTTACATTGGTATGCATTTTGTCAAGGGATAACAAAATAATCTCTGATACTCTATGGAGAGGAGAACAGCGACCATCTGGCTCCCTGTCATTGTCTGTCTGTGCATGCATAATGCCTTACCTGCATATCTAATTTGGCTAATGCGTAGTGGACGCTTCTCCCAATTGGACATCTGCTCTGTCTTGTCCAGGGGCCTTCCCAGGACCTGTTGTACCAGCAGACTGAGGCCCTTTTCTGCACAATCCTCCCCTACTAGTACTTCTTTAGAGCCATTTTGAGCCACATTAACCTTACCACGCTGAATCTGCAGACAGCACAGCAGAAAACAAATTTATAATGTCCAGAACATTTTTTGCATGATGCTCTCAAGACAAAATGCTGGAGTTAATTAGGAGCCCATTTATATGAAGGTATGTGATTGATGAGATACTGTTACCGTTTGGTGTATGCTTAGAAAATCAAGCATCCCCTTCATCTTCAGTGGGTCCACTGATAACTGAGGCCAGGTGGCAGAAAGACACTTTAGGTCCCCAGCCATACCATAGCCTGCGAAACAGAGTCTTAAGTGGTTAGGCTATTAATGGACTAAAACTTGACAAAATATTCACTTTTACTGCTGCTTACCTAATTTAAGAATATTTTGGTCAGAAAACAAGACCCTGATGAAATCAATTAGGTCCAGGTGTTGACAGAATTCTACTACAGACAGGTCTAATAGGAAAACTCGGTCACAAACTGCAAGCTGTATGAGAGCTACTTTCTGAGCTGAGATACCGCCAAATGTTGGCTGCCACTCCATGTCAACTCCAACAACACTACTTCCCTAGAAAAGACAATGAAAACATTCTTTAGAAATACTTTAAATAACCTCCACTCTCAGTACAATTGTTTCCTTCTCTGTACCTTTAGGATAAGGGTTCGACATTGATGGAGAGCTTCTAGCGTGTCCACGAAGAGAACCTTTTCTTTGGTGAGAGGCACCTGGTAGAACTTCTGGCAGTGAGACTGAGATGGCACCCACTCCTCATTTTGTACCAAATCAGTCGAACCTTTCTGTCTGAGCAGATGAGAGAAAATGTGAATTTCTTGGAAACTTGGAACTAGGCCTGTCCCAATAACAAATTTTGCTGGGCGATTAATTGTCTCAGAACTTATTGCAATAAACAATAAAATTGTTTGAAATTCACAATAATTAATTGTCAAATTTTAGAAGAAATGTTTATTTGTTTGGTTGTAGTACCTTTTTTGACCACCTGATGGCAGTATAAGGCTGTTTGAACCAAAGGATGGATAGTTGAGCAGTGCGTCTCTTTAAGAAAAATGGGAGGGAGGGCCCTTGACGTGACATGGGCTAACATGGCAACATGGCGGACGCTCGATGAATTGAGCTCTTTAGCTTAGCATTTTTCACACAAAGCTTTTAATAAGTAAGTAAACAAGTTCTCAGCCTCTTTTTGCAGAGAAAAACAACTTTTTAGATGAAGGCACAGGTTTCAACCGTGAATTTTGGAGCTTGACAAGACGGAGGTTTATTCCCTAGATTGGCCTGTTAGCTTAGCTCGTAGCTTAGCTTCTCAGCTTAGCTGCTTTTAACGATCCAAAAACGCGATTTTGGACGGTTAAAAGAGATTTGAAATAGGAAAGGGAAAGGGAGGGATCAGTGAAGAGCACGGGAGTTGAGCCGTGTCTTGAGTAGAAAGAGAGATACACGAAGAAACGATAAAGCCAATAAATGAAAATGAGATAGATAATTTTCATTCATCATGTGATTAATTGAGTTATTGTTTATTGCGACAGGCCTACTTGGAACTTCTTCTTTGAAGTTTTATAAATATGAAATTGGAATTGTTTTGAAATATGAAAAGTTACCGTAAAAGTGAAATACGGTATTAAAAATATACAGTTATCAGCCATGATAATGTGATTTCATTACAATAGTAACTGACTTCCTTGCAAGCCCTCATATTACCCATATCCTTGCAAGCCAATGTTTTAAATAAGGAGCTTGCATCATCAATTATCGTTCAAAGTATAATGATTGAAATGACTGAACTATTACCAATCCAAATTTTAGCTCAATATCTGTAAAAGTGACCAAGTTAAAGGCATTTTTGTGTTTTCTGACCCAATAAAATCTACTTTTAACTAAAGAGAACCATGACAAATGGGATTTTGGAAAATGTATTAAAACATATAACTAAATTAGTACATAAAATAATACCTCAAAACACTATATTATTTACATTTTACAAATAAAACATGTATTAAAGCAAATCTATGAAGCTACAGCCTGAATTGATGTAAAATGGCAAAGGTTTAAAAACATTGTGTGTTTGTCATCAAAAATTGGAGGGTATACTGAATTTATTTAAATTACTATAGGTAATCAAAATATAGAAACAGTAAAACAAGAATTTGCTTCAACTGTACTGAACAGCTGTTTCTTGAAAAAAGAAAGAAAAAGAAACAAGAAAAAAGAAAATCTGACTAGATTTTACTTAATTTGACTTTTTTTTTTTTTCATTTGCACACACTCAGTTGTGTAATCAGACATATTTATGCATATTTTGGCCAACTTACTGTAGATCAGGTGGTAGGCTTTGTTGCTTTTCCCATACTCCTCTAGGAAGTTGATTTCTGGGAATGTTATATTTGAGCGACCACTGAGCGGCTTTCTGAAGACCACAGTACTTCGTCAACATCTCTACCAAATGGACCTGCAACTGGGAGTCATTTCCCACTACATACTGCACATGCATGACACAAAGTTGGAAAATTTAACATTTTGTGTAACTTACTGATGTTTTAACATTAAATACAGTGTTAAACATCCTTGCATTAGGGAAAACCTGCCTGCATGTGATCAGTCCAGATCTCCTCCTTCATGCCTTTCTACAAAAAACAAAAACAAACAAAAAAAAGTTTGCTGCTGTCATTTTGCATCACAACTTGGCTCTTTAAAAATATACAGTATTTTTACTGCATGCAAACCATCAGTGTGATTGTGCTGCACACACTTACTTCCACAAATGTCTTATACATGAGGAAACGTAAGGCGTCCAGTCTTCTTTTATGCAGAGCATTGGGACACAGTCCTGTGTTTAAAAAAAACAAAACACAGATCTATCTCTTCCTGTTGATAAAATAAATAAGATGCTTAAATGTGTGTGAGCTACCCACTTGGGTCAATTTCGAACTTCTCCATGAGCCGTACAACATGTTTTGTGAGCATTTTGGGCTGGATCTGTGCTGTGTAATTTTTAGACAGAGAGAGACGAGGAAACTGTCTGTAGGAGCAGAAAAAACACACAAACACGTATTTAGGGATGGCCGATATTGGACTTTTTGGCCAATACTCGATATGCTGATATGTTAAAACTTAGTTGGCCAATAACCAATACTTCCCTCCTAGACCTACTTACAGAGACTACATAGCTCTCTCTGCTGTGGAATTAAACTACTACATTATTCTGCATGGTCTTTGTCAAGTTGTCCTGCTACCAAATGCAGATGCCAAAAAGGGGGCTGAAAATGATGTAACATTATATAAATATAATATATATTTTTAAAAAAAGCAGCTTTTATATCGGTGAGTTATTTTGATGGAATGGCCAATGTCCAATATTTAACGGTATTGCTAATATCAGCCTATACCGATACCATGCCGATAATATTGTGCATCCCTACATGCATTTATAAAGAAACAACCTGAGGATGATGCCTGCAAACACACAGCCACACATTCACACAGGTAGCATACTTCCTTATGTCTTCAACGATGAAGTCGGGGTGGCACCAAGAATCTAACAGTGTGACGAGTTGTT
Organism: Hypsolebias antenori; assembly: GCA_031762315.1. Classification (NCBI taxonomy): domain Eukaryota; kingdom Metazoa; phylum Chordata; class Actinopteri; order Cyprinodontiformes; family Rivulidae; genus Hypsolebias; species Hypsolebias antenori. The sequence continues at coordinate 21,877,349 of JARVGS010000672.1, forward strand.
GTTCTAGCTGTTTGTGGTCTTTGACAAAAGACTCTGCTAATGACAACTTATCCTGCAGGATCAGTGGTACAACCATCTGCAGAAGAAAACATATATTCAAAAATCTGATGAAAGATTGCCACATCTAACTTGGCCAAAGCAATCATTAAACCAAATGCTTTGCCTCACCTCTTCCATGTTTAGTTCATTTTGCAATTCCAACTTTATGCTGAGGGCTGTGGCCTGTGGAAAAATACATTTAACTATAATATATTTTAAATATAGAAATTTTAAATCCTATTAGGATAGTTTTGTAGTTAAAAATAAAATCCGCTTGTATCTCAACAAGTACTCACTTCTTTATAACAGTTGAGAGTCTGCAGCCGGATAATATGCAAACGTAATATGGACGTGTCCACGGACTTGAGTTGGTAGATGGTAATGAGACTGTCCACAAAGCTGGGCTGAGTGTCTGTTAGTAAACCAAGAGCCCGTCGCTGGAGTGCCAATGCTTGATGTTCAGAGAGTGAACTCAGGTTTATCTGGAGTGGGACACAAATGACAGGAAAAGCAAACATGAAAAAAGTAACATAAAGCTGAAAGGCTATTATGACTGTGTATGTCTAAAAATATATTAATTGTTTAAAAATTTAAATATAAAATAAAAAAAAAAACGAGGAATAGTGCAGTTAAAAATTAGCAGAAGACACATGGCACTCTGAACAACAGGACCGAAGCAACTGACTCATCTACCTGAGGATGTTCCTTTATCCATGTCTGGAATTCCATGAGAATTTGAAAGCCCAGGGTGTGGCTCCGACCGATCTGTTTGCCTGGACATCCCTCCAAGATTGTTAGCAAGGCTTCGAGAGGCTCAGACAGATTTGAAAATCCCTGAACGGCAGTCAAACGGAGCTGTGTGTTGACAGAGGAGGAGAGAATGATAATACTATAATGTTTAAGTGAGAACGCTGCGACTTAGTGGATTCTTTATAATTACTCAAGTCATGCCTACTTTGTTGTACATTATTACCAACTGAAATTACAAATAAAAAATAAAAAAGATCTTAAAACGCAGGCAACTAACAGTTAGATATGTCGCAAAAAAAATCATGAACAAGTGGAGGCAATTTCTTTCGTATCTCTTTATCATCTAATCAGACAAGGTTTGAAGCTGATTCCAAGTGAGGTGAGTGGATCTGGCAGCCATTTCTAAAAATCAAAAACATGTGATCAAATGAGCTGTTAGTGCAAGTACAGACAGAGAGGTATCACACTGAATAACTTTGCAAATTAAAAAAAAAAAAGACGAGATGTCTGGAGACACCTTAAGAAGATGACTATCATGAGATCTTACATATAATAAATGAAAGAACAATTCACAACATCCAGCCAAGCAAAGGACTCTCTGAGTTAGACATAAATGCTACTATAAAGAGAAGCCTTCAAAAGAGGGTTATGCATTATCCTCACAAGGTGAAAAAGTTTTACGAGCTTCAAGAAAGAACTAAAAGAACACATTTCACTTTGGAAAAACAAATCAGAGTCAGAGTCAGAGTAATCTTTATTGAC
>JARVGS010000672.1:21883866-21900411 GCA_031762315.1 Hypsolebias antenori
TACATCTCCTCCTACATGTCTCTGCGTGAGTGCAGCTACAGCGTGCACTCTCAGGACATGATTACCTGCAGTGTTCTATCAGTGAGCAGTGTCAATCACAATCAAGCTGCGATGCAGGCAGTCTGATTTCAGTCAGCCGTGCTCAGTCTGTCCCTCCTCCGAGACGGACAGACTGTGTGCGGCTGACTGAAATCAGACTGCCTGCTTCTGTCTGAACAAGAGGAACACTCGGCTGAAGCCACGGAGCTCAAACGTCTAACGTAAAACCAACATTGTTGCGGTGCCTGGCTAGACAATCCTCGTGTGCTTTAATGTGGTGTTTTTTCAAATGTTTATTAAGTTCGACGTATTGTAGATCGAGACCGAGCTTTCTCCTCTTGGTACAGCGACTCTTCAGACATTGCACGTTTCTGTCTTGTGGGGTTTAGTGTATAATACACACATCCATCATGGATCGGAAATCTTTGCAGGTTGGATTGGAAAAATCCAATACGTAAATTATGCTGTATCAGAGGCCGATACCGATACCGGACCGGATCCCATCCTTAATTGTAGTGTCAGTTAGGGATGCACGACATTGGATTTTGGCCGATATCCAATATGCCAATATGTTAAAACTTATTTGGCTGATAACTGATGCCAATACCGATATTTTATATGCTTTCCTTTGTCAGAACATTGCCTTCTTATTTAGGATTATTTGCTACAAAAATTGTGCAACAGCTGTAAGAACTGGTGACATATATATTGAGTAACAGCCATATGATATGCATAGCACTTTAACTTATATTAAATGAAAAGTGTTAAATGCTATTTATTAGCATTAGTCACCTGCGATGCTGTCTCACTTGTGGAGTTTGTTCCAGGTTCCTAGCTGCAGTGTAGGATCCTCTGCACTCTTGTGCATGAAGGACAGACATTTTAAGGTCAAAGTTCTTATCTATCCATTTTGCTGTAAGACTAATCATGCTAACGGGGCTCACACGACGTCCACATGTCTGTGGTAAAACTCACCAAGTGCTATCAGTTATTAGCTTCTCAATGACGTCTGAAATGACAGCTTGTAACTCGGGTAAGGTTACGTTGGAAAAATATCTCTGACTGGGGACGATGTAACGAGGCTCAACATAGTCCAGAAATCTTCAGAATCCGACATTCTCAACAATGAAAAATAAAACTTCCACACCGCCGACATTTTGACTTCTTCCTCTCTGCCGTGATCAGATCAGTTTTTCCCTTCAGTTTTTAGTTAATTTTTATAGTTTATATCTTAGATCTTATTACTGGTTTTCTTTTACATTTTATAGTTTGTTGGGTGTAACTGGGACCCTGTGTACACAATTTGGTTCCACCGCTTGTATCACATGTGGTGCAGATGACAAATAAAGAACCTTGAATCCTTGAATCAGGTAGGAGTGCGTGACATCATCACATTGTGCTGGCGCTGAGGCATCCTTGTCACTGGGTTGTCAAACAAAAATATCTTTTATATTGGTGAGTTATTTTGATGGAATGTCCGATATTTTTTAACACTAATATCAGCCGATACTGATACCATGCCAATAATATCGTGCAGCCCTAATTAATATTTTGTTTTTCTTCTTAATTACATCAAATTTGTAGCCAACAATCTTGAATTACCATTATTATTTTCACCTAAATTTGAGTTTACCAGTAATGTGATATGTAGGATTTTATTAGCTAAAACAGGCATGGCTGGGTAGATATAATGTCAAACTAAATTTCTTTAGCAGGCACAGCAGAACAGCCATAACAGTGGATTAACAGCTGAGGCTAGTTGGACAGTGGAGGACCTCAGCATTAGCTCTGCATTCCAGCCAAATCTGCAGCCTGAATATTCTCTAGAGAAAACTCTCGGAGCACATTTTAGGTCAAGCTGCAACAAGCAGAGAAATTTGGAAACAGAAGTAGATGCAATATGTGATTTTTTTCATCTAGTTGTATGTGTGTTTCACCAATCCCTCAATCCTAAAGCTTCAACTTCTTTCTTGAGCCTTCATGTTGTGTGGCCTCCAGTGTACCTGCACCCCTCCTCCCTCTTTCCTTCCCAGGGCCAGTTTTCCTGTTCTCTCCTCCCTCCCAACATCAGCCTCTCTTGATTTTGTCTCGGATTTCCCCAGGAAAAAGGCTATGCACTGGTCATGCTGTAAAAAACACTGTCTTCCTGATACACGGCCTGGGAAAGAGGACCAAAAGTTCTCCCTGGGTCGGCCTCTAATTGCTACTGAATTTTTAACGCTTAAGACAGCAACTCCTGTTTTTGAGCATGGGCACACTTTTTTGAATAAGCTTTTAAATCATCAGTATCTCAAAAAATATATATCATTAAAAGAACTACCATTTATGTATGGAAATTATCACTCATTTTGTCCAAAATACATATAAAATCTTGATTCCTTGCACGTTTTTCTGTTTTAGTTTCAATAAAAAATGTCTTTACCTTGCTGAAAAAAAAACAAGTTTTCTAAGATCTGGTTAAGTTTTTAATCTGCATGTCTGCATGATTTGACTCCCATAATTAACATACTGTTAACACAATTGAAAAGTTTACACCTAATCTAAATACGTATTCAAAATTCAGTAAGAAAGTCCCTGCTCTTACGGTGACATGTTTTGTCACACCACATCACCGTACACTATAAAAAAGGCAAAGGATACTGGTTATGCATTACATGCACAAAGACGTGCATTTTAAAACAACACTGCTTGGGTCCCCTTACATGTCCTGTAATTTAAAACACTTGAATGGCTGCAGGATTCCCTCTGCTCTTCTCTGTGGTTCCCTGCTGTTTTACACCCCACTCCAGCCCATTCATCCCACTGTCGAACATGCAGTGGAGTACATGCACAGGGGACTCGCACAAACACAAACAGCACAACCCACTTGAGCCCCACTGTTTGGACGAGGAGAGGAATTTTGAGCATGTAGCTTCTTTTCGGTCTTGGCTGGAGTGCGAATGACAGCACTAGAGGCTCCCCCATTCATTACAAGATAATAACCCTATCACCACATTCAAACACATGGACACACATGGAGTCCATGAACTCATTCACCTCTGGTAAGGTGATGGATTTCACTGCCTTACATCATCCTAATGGATACCAACTCCAGCAAAACAATTTAATTCCTATTTTAGTTTAAATTTGCAAGTTTAGCTGCAAGCTGTCATCAGCTGCCAAAGCTAAATAACCCCGTAATGAATCAGTTGGTGTTAATACCTTAAATGTGACTTGGAAGTCACGCAAGTGGCTTCAATACACTGGAAGAATGCCACAACATTCTTCAATAAGTGCCGCTCTCCTTTTACATCCTGCTGAATGTTTTAAATCAGGGGTGCTGGGAAATTTTGCAAACGAGGGCCAGTATTTGCAAATTATGATGATTATTACAGAGATGTTTACATCTCAGTAGCCTGTTTCTTGAGCTTGTTTCTTCCAGATGTGAAGAGCCAATTCCAAACTGTATTACAATAGGAGTGTATTAAATACAAATAATTTGGATACAACTAGACTGGGATGAAATAGTTTATTTTTGTTCCGTTTAGAGTTCTGAAATTACCTTTCTTGTCAACTATTATTTAAATACAGCACATGTTTAAACTGAATGTGCATCAACAAAGTTAAAAACAATATATACAAAAAAAACACTTGAAATACCTGTATATTTTATAAAAAAAAAAAAAAAAAAAAAAAATGGTGACTGGTATTTTCAAGCCATCCATACAAAGATCTGGAGTTATTTTGATTATAAAGCAAGCCGCACTTCTTATATTTGACCATAAACAATAAAGTTTTAGGTGTACCGGTAATTTAATATAGCCAAGTGGTTTTATCTAAATCTCCATGATACTGCAACAATGCTGCAAATTAAATGTTATAATCTGCCATTTCTCATAAATTGTTTTCATTAACAATATTCTAATATAGTATTTTTAAATGCTTCATGACAAACGTTGCCCATCACAACTTTGAAGCATTGAACCTTAACAACAATGCATAAATCCACATTTCACTTGCATTTTCCTCACATTTCTTGAAAGTTATACCTCTCTACAACCACAAGCATCACTATTAGCCCAAATGTGTTTGTGTGTAAGTATCCATATGAACGCTTACATCACAATGTGCACTGACACTGTGATACTTACCCAATTCTCCCTGTATATTATGGTTCATTTCTGTCCAATGGATGGCGTGATGCTGTTAGTCTGTGGAAAAGAAGCAAACAGACCATAGGTAAATATGTAATAGTTATAACAAATATCAAGATCAAGGTGTCTTTATTGTCATTCGCACCACATGTGGTACATGTGGTGGAACGAAACTGTGTACACGGGGTCCCAGTTACATCCAACAAAAGTATAAATTGTTAAGAAAAACCGTAAGAGCTAAGATATTAAAATATATAAATATTATAAAAGTATTATATTTCATTAAACATTAAATCCAGCATTTTATTTTATATAGAGATATTTCAGGTTAATAAGTATAGCCGTTATACATATAAAAGCTCATGTAGTTTTTGTAAATAGTCTTTTAGTTAGGAAAAAAACAATTCTAACCAAACATATTTTCTAAATGTTGATAAGTTTGATAAATATTTGTCACTGTAACAAGTACGGCTTTACCCAGTTTAACTAATTCAATCACAGTAGCTAATTATATATATATATATATATATATATATATATTTACTCATAGTTATCATGTTCATTCCCCCGTTTCTGTGCTGTTTTATGTTTAATTTACATGTTTTCAATATAAACCTTATAGTTATTACTAAATTTAGAAATTATAAAATTTCTAATAAATTTTTCCCCTTAGCCTACCTTAGACTGTACTTTCTTTATTGGTGTGTGCACTGCATTCCTTGCTTGTTAATATATTTGTGTTTTTTAATCAAAGCTTGCTTCTGGTATGTTTGCAATTTTTATATGAACAGGCTCTAAAGGTGTGGCTATTGTTTCTGAAAATAAATGTAATATAAAGATAACTAACACTACTTTTACAGAGTATTGTTTCTTTTGTACTAAAAAGACAATTAAAAAGTGTTATTGAAACATTTTATATTTAGCTGAGGGTGTTTTTATCCCTTGAAGTAACTAACTACATGTTGTAGAGGTGACCTCAGTGTGAAATGTCCAGGTATGAATGAATGATGACACTGACTGAGATACAGCAGCTCGTAGAAAAATCAACTCTTTATGGTTTATCCCCACCTCGTGGTCAGCAAGTGTCTGAATCCATGACTTCATGTTTTTGTAAGGAAGCATTAGCTTGTCTGGCTCGGATAAATCCAAAGCATCCTCTTACGACACCTCCTCAAATAGTACTGTCACATTTTATTCACTTCCTCACAGTAAAAGCCACGAAAAACGTGACGTTTGCTGTTTTTAAGCTAGTTCACAATACCCTCAAGCTAGTAGGTGGTTTGAATGCTGTTCTCCAAAACACATCCAGTTGTTTTAATATGTCAACGACTAAAACATAGTTTACAATATTATTATCCGTATGAATAGACTCACCGTGAACTAATTAATCTCAGTTAGCTTGTTGTCGTGAGATTTCCTCGCTTTTAAGTTTCCTTCCTGCTTTAGCTCGTTCGTAGTTAAAGATTAATTTCAGCCCTGAGTTTTTTATTTCAGGCAGAGCCTGCGCGGTTGCGCTAACGTTGTATACTGATGAGTGTTTACCAAAAATCCCACAGACCACAAGTTTAAATTATGTTGTAGTTTCAGTTGAGCATTTATAAAACTAAACTGCATAAAGAGTTTTTGCAAAAACTAGAAACACGTTAATTTTTTATGGCCTGGAAGAAATTAATCGGGGATAAATTAGTCCTATGCTTTGTTTTCTGAATAGTCTTGCAGCTACAGTGCACTACCTCCCCCTTCTGGTCAAAATACGTAGTACACCCTAGTGTGCTCCAGTTGCACCGTCTTTTACTTATCCATTTTTTTTCTTTTCCTTTGTTTGCGTTACATAAAATAAGAAATTAGAAGCTTAAGTTTGTACATAGTTTTTTTTACATCTGCTTTGCTTTGCTCATCTTAAACATTGTATGTCTTTCTTAAAGTAGAATTTTCCAGAATCAAACAGAAGTCAGTAGAAATTTGACACTGTTCGAGATGTTCGTCACGTGACCCTGACGTAATCTGCTAAAACAGATTTAACCGAGAACGCAGCAGTTGTTGTGAATAACGTTGACAAAGTGTTCCATTGAGTCATACGTCCATTTTGCTCTGCCGACTTTTTATAGGCATTTGTTTCTCTCATATAATTGTGGGTTACAGCGGGCTATAAACACCCAAACTTTTCTGGCCCACCAAAACACAGCTAGCTTGGCTAGCTAGCACGTCTAACGTTCAGTAAATTATGGAGTGGCTAAGCAACGGAGCTTCACTTCACTCAAACCAAGAGTCTAACAGTGACCCAGCTTCCATATCCAGGGTTTCCTGTGAAGGCCATCCTCACCAGCAGGTAATAAATTAGCTTTTACGGTTGGAACAGTTAGTGGAAGACTGACACCTAGCATCACAGAGCATAACGGTTACAAAACATGCTAAGTGGCTAGCTGGCTTGGGAGGAAGTGAGCCCACTTCACATTTATCTGGTAAAACTCTTAAGTAAAGCATGGGCTGTTTTTGAATTTATTTTTATTTTTAATATTTCGCCAAGCTTGTTATTCTAACAGGACAAAAGGTGAGGTGTGTTTTAACAGTCTTCCTGAGAGTAAATGCGAAGCATGTTTCAAAAACAAGTTCGTTGAGTAATACTGTGTATAGCTGTTTATTTATGATCGTGAGGTAAAAGTGTATAAATCTCCTCACCATCTGAAAAAGTGCTTTCCTAGTAGATGTAAAGAGAGCTGTTCCTAAAACTGCTGCACTATGGAGTCAGAAGACCTGCAGCCATGAAGTACATGAACTTTTATTTATGATTTGTCCTAATGCACACATGTCCTAACACACTATTGTGTATTATGATTGAAAGCAAAGTAAAAAGCAAGGGAAATAAATTAATATAACAAAATGTATAACATTTTGTAAGTATGAAGGTGGCAAATCGCATCAGACAAGTCTTTAATCAAGATTATAGCCCTTTCAATTCAAGCATTTTGTTTATACTGTACTTTTACTATCACGGTTGTTCCAAGTTATAATGAAGTGAAAAGTATCATGCTAACAAAGGCTGTTGATGAAATTTTAAAAGCCTCACTGGAAGTTTGAAAACCTTGTGATAAATATTTATTTCGTCTACCTGCCAGCAGCCACCATCATCAACCCTCTGTGACTGTGCGATGGCATCGCTGTGTCAGAGCCAGCAGCGCTGTGTGAAGGCCTCCATCGTTTCCAGTTGGAGACTGGCTGAGGCGCAGGACCAGCTGTGCTCTTTGGGGGTCCACAGCTCGGAGTCGCTGGAACAAGAGCGTGCTCGGACTCTGGCCTGCCCGACAGAACTCACAAACATCGAAGAGGAGTGGCGTCGCAAAGAGAGCTTTTTGGGGGGTCAGGGACCCAGTCGCAGTCCGGTGCTTTGCGATACGGGAAGCTGGGATGTTTTTGATAGGGTAAGCGGATATAGAAGTAAAAGCAAATGCTTGAAAAGGTCATTTATGTCTCAACTAGAATCCAACTATTGTTTAATATGTTTCATGTATGCACCTATTTTCTACTGGCTAAAGTTGTTTATTCACTAAGTTCATTTTATGTTACTTCCTTCCTAGAGTATTATCAATTCTCACATTCAGCTTGAAGAAGTGGATGAGGACGAGTGTAAAACATTTCTTCAGAAATTTGAACAAGAGCTCAAACATTTTGGTGAGACACAAACCCGAATGTATTAAATAAATAAATGTCATTGGATAATTTTCAGAAGTTGCCAAATGTGCAGGTGTTGTTCACTTTTGAATAATAATTTTATTGTAATTTTCTTATTTATCACTAACTAAGAAGGTTTTTTATAAGTTTTGATAAAACAGATGTTTTATGTGTTAGGTATGCTGCGACGGTGGGACGACAGTCAAAGATTTCTCTCCGACATGCCTCAGCTCATCTGCAAGGAAACATCAAACTTCTTAACTCTGTGGTGCATTCAACTACAGCAAGAAGGGGTAATGTTATAAATGCACTGAGCTGATTATCTTAAACGGATCAAATGCAACAATTTTATTTGTTCCTTCAACTTAATACAATACTGTATTAACAAAAAACTTTCTTTTTAAAAATTGATAACATCCATCCATTATCTTTACCTGCTTCTTCCTTTTTGGATCACGGGGGTCACTGGTGCCCATGTCCAGCAGTCACTGGGGACACCATGGACAGGTCTCCAGTCCATCACAGGGGCACTTGGAGAAATAACCATTCTCTCTCTCACTCACATCTAGGGACAATTTAAAGTTACCAGTTCAGCCTAATGGGCAGGATTTTGATCTGTGGGAGGAAACTGGAGTAACTGGAAAAAACCCATGCATGCACAGAGAGAACATGCAAACTCCACCCAGAAAGGCCCCCGCCCAGGATTTGTCCTAGCGACCTTCTCGCTGAGAGGCAAGAGCTCTACCAACTGAGCCACTGTGCCACCCCCATTAATAATACTAATTAAAAAAAATCCACAAAAAGCTCAGCGTCATGAACCAATACCTCTATCATTTAAGCTAGAGACGTAGCAGTCTTCCCTAACTTGTACACTGTTAGACATCAATATAACTACTGAAATAAATATTTTTCACTTAAGGTTTTGTTCTTTCTATTGCCAAAGTCATGGGTATTTTCTCAGTGCTTATAACGATGGACTAAAATAAATTATACCTAATTTTGTTATTTGCATTTGTAAACTTTCTATCGAGGTCTAGCAACATACCTGCATGTTTCATCATGTAATGTTTTGTAGATACTGTAATATAATTCAGCCTGTGGAACATATGTTTGACCTAAATTGGTTTTAAATCGATAATCTCATTTTCAAACTCATTTTTCACCATAAGAAGTTAAGAATTCAACACTGCAATGTCTGAAACTCCTTTTCTCTGCAAGTGTCTACAACTCTGGGCAAATATTACACAAATTACAAATTTATTCTTTTTTTTTTTCCCCATCTACACGCTCTAAAAAAAGCAGTCATGACTGATACAAGAATTGTAAATCTTTTTTTCTTTTTTTGTTTGTTAATTTTAATCCCAAGACATTGGAATTTTGAAAAATGATAGCAAATGTTTCTACTAAAGCTTTGTTGTGGTTTTCTTTTTTTTTAACCTTTGGGCTCAGTTTGTAAACTCAACCAACTCCTCTTTCCAAACCATTTTTTTGCAGAAAGAAGCACTGATGGAGCAGGTGGCGCACCAAGCTGTAGTCATGCAGTTTATCTTGGAGATGGCTTCAAACTCGCAGCAGGATCCTCGGGGCTGCTTCAGGCAGTTCTTCCACAAAGCCAAAGTAAGACTAGTACTGTACACGGTACGGTGGATGTGAAGTTCTGTTCCTGCTGCTAGTTTCAGAACAGATTTTAGGAGTTTATCTACATTTTAGTGTGGATTTCTACTAAAAAGACAAATCGTATTTGACTGAACATTTATTTTCTGAGTCATTCTGCACTACAGCCACGTTTTTTATTGTTCATTTGTAGGAGGGACAAGACATCTACTCGGAAGTCTTCCACACAGAACTCGAGGCCTTCAAACAGAGAGTTAAAGAATACACCGTTAAATGTAAAAACGACGCTTTGAACTTTCATCAACCAGATTCTGGTACAAACTACACATCTGACACCAAAGAACCAACAACCTTTATAATCCAAGTAAGTCCTGCTGTCTTCCTGAGTGTCTCTGAGGCTCGTGGTCTGTTGCAGTTCCTCTGATTAGTTGCTAGGTGGCACCACTGGGAAATTGAATACTTCTCATGATGAAACAAAGCTCATATTTACATGGTGATATTTTGTGGCCACAAGTACTGTCAAGTGTGATTAAGCTTGTAGACAATCTCAGTGGCCTTTATTATTAATCTCATCTTTTTACCATTCACTTTATGACTAAGGCAAAAGTAAACTGATTCAATTAATTTTATTTATATAGCACCAAGTCGCAACAGAAGTCGTCTCAGGGCACTGAACAGAACCATTCATATGTAAAAATAATAATTTAACATTGATTATCTGAGGAGCAGACTGCTTTGAGTTTAACTCTATCACAAAACTCTCATCTTGAGCAAACATGAAGGCGACAGTGGAAAGGAAAAACTCCCTCAAGAGGAAGAAACCTTTAGCAGAACCAGGCTCAGGACAAGCGGCCATCTGCGTTGACCGGCTGGGTTTGGTAGGAACAGATACACAATGGCAGGTCAAGAATCACATGTTAAGATAGAAATAATATCAAATGAAAATTATTAAATTTTAACAATTCATTAAGGAGATTAGGTCAATTTGTCCTCCAGTAGTCTAAGCCTATAGCAGCATAACAAGCCAACCCTAACTATAGGATTAATCAAAAAGGAAAGTCTTAAAACTGGACAATGTGTCAGCCTCATGGACAGAAACTGGAAGTTGGTTCCAGGAGAGAAGCCTGAGAACTGAAAGATCTTCTTCCCATTCTGTTTTTGGAAACTCTTAAGAACCGTGAGTAAACCTGCAGTCTGAGAGCCTAAATATCTGTATTGCTTAAATTAAAAAAAAAAGAGGGAAAAGCTGAAAATATTATTTTTCAGTTTCTAAAATAATTGAAATAATTTGAAATGTGAATATCTGAGAAATCTCAAAAGTTCTCTGCTCGTTTGTTAGACTTTGCTTGAACATGCACCAGGCAAACAAAATTTAAAATGCATCATGTTAAACAATAAGAGAATCATCTTTGAAAAGTTAAATAAGAAATTCAGACCTTTAGATTTTATAACCAATTTCACAAAGCTTCACAAACATCCAAGATGGGCCCCGCCTGTGACACAACACACGTCCAGCGCCTGTCAAACACGCTGCACTGGGTCTTCATTTTTGTTTTGTTTTGTTTTTGTGCTTGGTGCATTTTTCTTAAATGATCTAAAAAATGTACCTGAACTCTTTTGTTAGACTTTGTTTGAACATGTTTTAATTTCTCGTAAGCATCATTTTTCACGTTTTTAAGAAAAAAAATATATATATATATTAATCACAAAATATTACTTTTTAAGCATTTTAATTTAGATATTTTGAGCAAGATTTCGCTGTTCTAACGCTATAAAATTATATTAGATGATATTATAAATCAGGGGTGCCCAAACTTTTTCTCTGAAAGGGTCAAATTTAAAATCTATCAGAGGGCTGTGGGCCAAATGCAGTAATATAATACATGAAATGCAAATACAGTACTTCTTTAAGTAAAGTCCATTTATTTATCATACAGTTATTTATCCTGCCGTTCTGTATAAAGAACATACATTACATAACAGACTGGGTTGGGGGGGTGCGTCCTCCCCTAGAGAATCTTTAATAAAGTAGATGCCATTTCCTGCATTTTGGTGTATTTTACAAAGGTTTATTACAGTAGATTAACATGAAAACATGTAAACTCTATTATTGAAATCTCTGACAGCAAAGCGTTCGTAATGCAACACCGCTGCAGCTCTGCAGGTAAGGGACGTTCACTTCAGGACAAATTGAAGTCGCTGACTGGTCAGTTGCTGACGTGCCCGCTGGATTGATTGACAGGTGGCGTGACTCGTGCAAAAAACTGATCGATTTTATTGGCCCGTTTGAGACTGTTGTCATTTATTCCATATTTATTCAACATTTGTTCAATACTTTGGTGAATCTGTTTGAAAACTGTTTCCTTACAAAATCCTAATGATGGTTTCTTAATTTTTCAGAGATGCTGAGTTAAAATTTAGGGGTGCTCAAGAAGGGTGTGCGATGGGCACCTTCATGATAAGATAAGCTAGAACTTTTGAAATTATTGTGCCAGGGTGCTCATCTTTGTCAAAGGAAACGTTATTCAGCAGCAAGAAACTGCTGAGACTGTATGAAGTCTGTCAAAATGAAATATAAATTATTAAAATAAATAAAAAATGAATGCATAAATTAGTCACTCCAACCGTGTAGTGTCATTACTGTAGTCTTTAGGCCAACTTTCCAGCTAACATTAAACTTGGAATGACTGAGTGTAAACACATTGATTCTTCAAAGGAAATTTTAATATGGTAATGAGGACAGCTTGGCGGGCCAACTTTGGCCCGCTGGCCCCACTTTGGGCACCCCTGTTATAAATCAAACAATTTCAAGAAATTGTTTGGGGTCCATTTTGATAGTAACATGTCCGAGGACAGTTAGCACTTTAACACAGTGATTTTGAAGAATCTGGGGATCGTGTGATTTATTGCACTTATGTTAGAAAAATGGACACTTAGGTTAAGAGTTTTTACTCCTATTTAATCGTTTGGTGCTGGCAGCGTGGCGTCCTCTTGCATTCGTCCCAGCCTTTATGTTTCTTTGTGATGGATCCCAGTCTGCCCAGCAGATCTGCTCCATCTCTGTCAGACTGGCTTTGAGACATTTGTGAAATCTGAACTGCTGTTTTTAAACTCCGCACTCATCTAAATTGTTTATTCTCTTATTTCATAAGCATAACTTCAGAAAGTTAAAAATAAAAGGTTAGAATTTCAAGTCCTGCAGTAAAGTTTCATATTGTCAGGGATATAAACTCTCGCTGCAGAGGGTTAAAAAAAAGGTTTCATTGTCGTTTGAAATGGGCTTTTGTAAGCGGCAGAGCGAATGGGGCCACCTCCCCACTGCGGGCCCCCCAACTTCACTAACTGCCAAACATCTCAGAGAGAAGGAAACTTTCTATTCTTCAGGAGGTTCACCCAAAACTGGAGCTCATCCTGCTTTTAGATTTTGAATTTTTTTCCATCAATGTCTCTCATTAGCTCACTGAGCTCCTGCTTGTTTAAAAAAAACTATTTTGCACTTATAATTATTTTATGTTGTCATAATTTTCCTGTCTTTGACTTCCAACAGGACACTGAATATAACATGAAACGCTGTTTAGAGGCTGGGCTTCGGACTAACACAGGAAAATGGACAAAGGACGACGCTACAGAGACAGAAGACATGCGGATGATGGAGCTATAAGGACTGACCCTGCATTTCTTTCATCACAACCAGCTCTCATGTAGGAAAACTGAGTTTATAGCTCTTCATGCAGCACACACAGCTAAAACGCCAGTACAGAGCAGGAATAAATGAAAGCATGGTCGGTCATTATGCAGAAAACCAGCCAGAAGTGACTTTCATACACAGCTGCTGCTGCTGCTGGCCACAGACAAGATGGCTACAGCTGCGTCTTTTAACCGAAAAGTACTTGTGTTGTGCCATAGATGGAGATTTTTCAAGTTGTCTTGTGCAACAGAGACATGTTTTCTTAGAAGTAAAGAAATATTGCACATTTTTGTCCCGATCACACAACGAATGTAAAAAATCCAAGCAGCACCAGATAAGTTCCCAGTCAGGACTCTGTCAGAGAAACTTAATGAGGAACCGTGTGAGAAACGTTGGATCTGTGAGTATGTAATGCGCTTAGTTTGGCTGATTAATGGGTATTATTTAATTAATTTCAGTCTCGTTAAAACCTACTTATAATTAGTTAAATTACAAGCATGCTATTTGAGGAATGCATCCAAGGGTTTTTGGCTTTTTTACCTTGTCACTGGAATATATTAGACATATCACTTTCTTTTTTTTTTTTTTTTTTTTTAACATAGAATTATTATCTACTGTCAAACCTCTTGGCTTTAAGCTAACGTGCAAAAACCTGTCAAAATGATTATGTTATATAGAGGAATTTTAAAAATATATACAAGCAGGAGAAATATGAAATTCAGGGTTAGCCATCAAATTGACTGGCCAGAGTGAAGAGCAGCCCAGAAATAGTCTGGTGGGGTCAGGTTCTGCTGCGACTGTAAAAGAGCTGCACACAGGCTGATGCATGATGCATCATGTTTGGCTTTAGATGAAACATCCTGAATCTGTTAGAAAGGCCATAAAGACCAGAAGGTCTTGCTGCTTGAAGTCCAACAGGTTAAACTGGTGATAAGTGATTTTAACGATCAGAGACTTTATATCTTTGCTTAGATCACATGTGGGTAATGGGTGTGATTTAGCTTCAGGTAAGCAGTTGTTGCAATTTAAGTATTAAAGTAAATAATTCCTCTTATCCAAAAAAGTATTTGTAGGTGTTGTCCGGAGAGGATAAAAAAAAAAGAAATTTTATATTTTCATTTAATGGTAACGTGCATTAAAGTGCTTGTGACGTTCATTTCGTACAAGTACAAAAAAAGAAAGGAAATATATTATTATTTAAGAAATTTGGTGTAAACCGCACATGACTTTACCCACTTCGTCACGTAAATGGCATATTCTGTTTTAACTTAGCGCGGCTAACGTAACACATAAGTCATGACGAATGGAAACAAATGTTTGTTTATTTAAACAATAATATTTGAACTCTGACCCTTTTGTGTCCCTCTGATCAAAATAAATAAAAAAAAAAACAGATTCTTCTTTACGGTCTGTTGTTGCAACTCTGTTCACTTTCTGTTGTTCCCCTTTACTTCCTGTTACTGCAAACAACAACTGTTCACCTCTGCGACAGGAATTTGTTTTTGCAAAAATAATGTCTTTCAAATACTGCATTTGTATTTTTCATGAAAAATCGATGTTGCGGCCACTTTAAGGGTTCATTTTGACGAAACACAATGATACTCCTTAAGTTTCAGTTTACACGCCTTTGCTACAAACTGACCATTCATTAATGTGCACTCAAAAGCGTTTGTTCCTTTCGTCTCCATGACCGCAGGTCAGCTTACCTGGTTCATGCTGACGTTTTGCAGGTCGATATAAGACAGAGGAGGCGGAGGAGACACGTTTAATTTCAGTGAAACAAGTCATTTTGAAAACAGCTGGATTTTACTCCCCTGGAAACTGCCTCTTCCTGATTAACCAATGAGCATTTAGTACAAATTATGTCAGACAGGTTGGTGCAGGTTTCCATTTTTTTTCTGTTTTTCTGCTTTACAGCCGACTGTAAGGTCTTTAAAATGTCACTAGCTGTATGTTAAAGCCAGCCACTTCCCAGAGTTCTTTGCACACTCAGTCTGCATAGGTTTCTTTGTCTGTGGCGGTACGGAGGAGCACTGGATGAACATTCAAGAGATTTTTACTGAATTCATGCAGACTATTTTTTTTTTTTCTTTTAAAGGGCATTTATTTAAATTTATAAAGGTGGATTGTTTGAAACAATTGAAAATATGTTTGTATTTTTTGTTTAAATGTATTTGATCATCATGCAGATTTTGATTGGAAATTAAGTGAACGCCTTTTTTTTGGGGGGGGGGGGGAGGTCTACAACTATTTTATTGAACATTGTTTTTTTGTTTGCTGCTTTGAACACTTTTTGTTTTAAGAAGTTATCAAGAGAGTGTAAAAACCTTTTCTGAGCACCGCTCTGACTTTTGCAATCGGCGCAATTAAAAATATATGAAACACTGAATATAAAACGGCAGCCGTGTGAGACGATTTACCGGAACAACCACCACATTACACAACTGTATTTATTTTACTACGTCTGCTCTGTTTTCTGCTGCTGATGATGAATCAACCAGGTGTTATCAGCAGTGAAGCTAAAAATTGTGCAAAACTACACAAAATGTATTTAAAATATAGTTTATATACAAGGGAAACAGACATGAGTCATAATAATTTGATTGACCAGAATAATTCAGTGAGTCATAAATTTGTGTCACCTATGGTTTATTGAATTAAAAAAATGCTTATCAGATGTAAACACTGCATAAGATTTTATACGTTTTCATATCACTGAAATCCAGATGTCTTGATCAGCAGCAGTTCACTAAGTACTCTAATTATGAGCTAATCATTGCTGGCAGGAATTCAAGACACATTCTACACATATACTTTAGTTTTCAAGTGTTTTATGTAATGTATTCATTTTCAAAATATGTACTCATTAACAATGCAAAGGCAATAAGGTTTAAATACTTGTAGTGAGGCTGCAGATGCCATCTCTTGTTTCTTCCTAAATTGTGTGGCGTTCAAGTGGTTCCATGGAACGGTTATGATCAAGCATTATCCTACCTGTTGTAGATGGCTCTGTGATCAACCTCAGTTTGGAGATGTAGTTTAAGCCAAAACATCAGCACTGTGTAAAAACACTATTTTTAAATACCTTTACACCAGAATACAAGCAGACTACAGAATCAGAATAAGGTTTATTCTCATTGTACTGGGATACAGTGCTGCTGCTATAATAGCGCAGCCCCTTATTATTTATCAGAATACTTTTAGATAGAAAAAGGTAAGAGCCATGAGGGTGGATAGTGGTATTACAAAAAAGCTCTCTCCACATCTTGTCTTATCAGGACACCATTTGAGACATCGAAAAACAACCAGTAAGCACATTTACAAACACGATTACATATGCATTTGATGTCAAGACGTTAAGATTCGTCCACGAAGTCGCAGGTGGCTTACGATTCTCACAAA
>JARVGS010000672.1:21930365-21949625 GCA_031762315.1 Hypsolebias antenori
GAAGCACACCCACATAGTGAACCAGCCAGTTAGATGGTGATAAGATGGTTTCTGGGGCCCGCCCTCTCCCCTGTCAATTCCTCTGAGCAGGGGCGGTCCTAGCCTATTTGGCGCCCTGTGCGAGCAACCCCAACGGTCCCCCCCCCCCCCCCCCCCCCCCCCCGCCCTGAGCGTGTGCTCCAGAAAATTAACAAAATACCTATAGTGGTTTTTAAAAAGCCGTGTAGGAAGCTGTCTTTACATATTTCAAGCTTCCTTATAAATGAGTCCTCGAGGCTCAATGGGATTAACCTGCCTAAATAAAGGTTGAATGAATGAATTGAACAGTTTTAAGTTTCACAATATCTTGCCATTCGTATCGAATATGAGTTGACATATATGTTATTATTATGCACATGCTATGTTAGTAAAAAGTAAGTAAGATTGTGATCAAACAGAAAATTTCGATCATGTGACCATACGTCACTGCTTGTTACGAGTTTTTGTACCCTCAGTTCAGCCTGTAAGGACACATTTCGCCATTCAAAATATAAAAAAAAAATGACGAGTGACCTTGCTTATCTAAATGTAGAAGTCATCTTAGATGTAACTAATTGAACAAACAAGGATCTAAAGTGAGTACAATTGCCAAAAGAGTTAACATTTTACGCGTCGTAGTTTGCCTGCAGAGCAAACTGAGGGTTAAAATATTCCCATGAGAGCCGGTGTTAGCCTGTCTGCTGTTTGACAGCTCGGCACCACAGGCTCGTCGGCGTCGTGTTGTCGTCTTTATCGGTTTGGGAGGACTTTACTCGGCAAGGGAAGCACTTCGATCTAATTTAGAGTGAAATTTGTGACAACTTACTTCTTTTGTTTTACGAGCAAGCCTAATTGCTATAACTAGCTTAGCTAACCTGAACCGAACCGCCCCATTGTTTCACGCTGTCGTTTTACTAGTAGCTCCTGAATAGAGAGGTGCGTTTTATTTTATCTTTGCTGTGCGAGGAAGCTTGTAGCTTGTTTCCGCCATTGTTTACATGGATCCCCTTCATCTGAGGTGCTTTGTTGTCATGATGTGGTCCTAACAAGATTGGATAGAGAAGAAAGGAGAGGGAACATGGAAACCTGGAGGTATAGCCAAAAATGTGCCATGCCTGTGCCAGAAGAGAGGATGAGCTGGGCTCCAAGCTCCAGCTGAGCTGTTTGACTTTTGTGTGGGCGGTTTGGACGAAGACCAGGGGTTTTATTTGTCCCCATTCAAGCTAAATCTTATGTAAGACTCCAAGAGGAGGCTACAAGCTGTCTGGAAACTGAGATACACCATCACCATGATGCTGGAGACCCTTCTGGTCTTCGGTCTTCTTGGCTGGGCGAACTGTCACGAGGGCCAGAGCATGACCCTGGAGGAGAAGACCAACATCAGGTAAAATATGTTACAGCACACGCCCATTTACCTGTGACTGTGTCGTCTTGATTAATTTGCATTTCATTATTTGGTTTGCAGGCACCAGATTGTTGAAATGTTTGACCACGCATATGGAAGTTACATGGTAAGGGTCACCGTGATGCTGGAGTGGTCATTATGGCTACACTTTTGTTTGCTAGTTGCATCAATCCACAGAGGAAGATGAGTCATTGGCTGTCTGGATGAGAGGATATTATTTGTGAGTTTGTGCATAAAATAGATAAGCTGGAATGGATGGGGATGCAGCAGACGGTTTTTATTTCATCTCTGATCTATGATTTTAGGTAATGTTGACTTCAGCGTTGGGAGCTGTTATATTTACAGAGTACCAAATTTTCCGCCGTACACGTCGCACTGCCGTATAAGTCGCGTCAGTTCAGATATGTCTAATAAAGTGCAAAAAAAACAAAAATAAGTCACGTCGCCATATAAGTCGTCATCTTAAGACATCTGGAAGAGAATGGGCATGGAGGTATATCCACTACAAAGTGAACCCAACAATATGTAATAGTTGCAGTTATTGTTGTTGCAGGAACATGCTTACCCGGCAGATGAGCTGATGCCTCTGAGCTGCAAAGGGAGAGTGCGTGGACAAGAGCCAAACAGAGGGGACATCGATGACTCCTTGGGAAAGTAAGAACCCCTCATAGTGCAATGTCCTGAATCATAATAATTAGTTTATATGAGCTCAATTTAAAACCATATGCACTTTTTGAAAAGTGTTTACATCATCTCACCAGGGTCCTTGGCATTCCTTCATGAGGATGTGTCACAGTTGCTTTATAACTGACTGTTAGGGGGTCACCTACTGACTGTATCCAAAGAAACACGACGCTAGAGATTATAGGGATCCAGTCAACTTTGTTTGCTGTTATGTTGCAGACAGACACTCAGGATGTAGATGCTAAATTAGGCAGATAAAATTCACCTAAATTCCACTGATTAAATACACATAGTACAGTAAATCAGTTATTTTGCATGAAATTCAAGAAGTTTGTCATTGAAAAGTCTGTAAAATTAATATGGATCTGCAGAAAATGAAAGTATAAATAGCTTTACCACGACCTTGTCATCATTTCTGACTTTTTTCTTTCTTTAGGTTTTCTCTCACATTGATTGACACCCTTGATACCCTGGTGGTGAGTCCATTTTTTTTTTCTTCTCATTTTGCTAGCATAGGAAATGTTTATGCTGTTTAAAAAAAGAACATATTGTCTCACCAGACTATTAATATTACTTGCTAATTCATTTGTTCATGTCATATGTGTGCGTACGCAGGTGTTAAACAAGCTCAATGAGTTTGAGGATGCGGTGAGGAAGGCTGTGAGGGATGTCCGCTTCGACAACGATGTGGTGGTGTCAGTGTTCGAAACCAACATCAGAGTTTTAGGGTATAAAACTTATTTTACATGAAAATATACAGTATATTTTTTTACCTTGTGAGTTCATTAAATCTAACTTTAAACTGCATTTTTTTTAAGTTGAATTAATGATAATAAATGTCCAGTGGGCTGTTGGGGGGTCACATTATGGCTGACCTGCTACGACAGCGTGGGGAGAGGATGCAGTGGTATCGGGATGAGCTTCTACACATGGCCACAGAACTGGGCCATCGATTACTTCCTGCCTTCAACACCACTAGTGGCCTTCCCTACCCAAAGGTAGTTCTTAATTTATTTTTTAACAGGTCTTATTTAAGATGTACCGTATTTTTCAGACTATAAGGCACACTGAAAATCCTTGAATTTTCTCAAAATCAACTGAGCCTTATAATCCAGTGCGCCTTATGTATTAATTCTGGTTGTGCTAACTGACCTCAATCCGCTTTTATGTGGTATAACTGAAGAATGTTGAGAGTTATTGTGAATGAGTTGATCAGACTGTTCTGTTTCGCTTATTGCGCCTTATAATCCGGTGCGCTTTATAGTCTGAAAAATACGGTACAAGTCTGCTGTAAAGACCTGAATAAATGTTTCTTCCTGTGTTCGGAGCTCAGTCCAACCCTCAGATATGTTTTTTTCATTAGGTGAATCTGCGGTATGGCGTATTCAACCCACTTTCACGCACAGGCATGGAGTCAGACACCTGCACAGCGTGTGCCGGGACAATGATCCTGGAGTTTGCTGCTCTCAGCAGACTGTCAGGAAAGTCAGTGTTTGAGGTATTATCATCCTCTAAACAGAGTTCTTTCAGTGTTTATTATGCGTTTTTCTGTGTGTAATTACTGCAGTGTGGGATTAGTACAGTCTGCCTTAGAAATTATAGCTTATTTTTAACTAAATGAACACTGCATGTATGGTTTTACCACAAAATGAATCTTAGATGTCTTTTGTTTGTTATTGTTCGACAGGAGCATGCGAGGAAAGCTCTGGATGCTCTCTGGGAAAGGAGACAAAAAGGAAGTGACTTGGTGGGGACTGTCATCAATATCCACAATGGAGAATGGATCCGGAGAGGTAATCAGCTAAAAAAAAAAAGCAGAAATACATTTACCTTATTTTCCGCCGTACACGTCACTCCGCCCTATAAGTCGCATCAGTCCAAATATTTCTAATAAAGTGGAAAATCCATATACATGTTGCTTTGCCGTATATGTTGCATCTATTATGCGTCACTGCTGATGCGTCGCATTTGTTGCGTGTCACCGGTGACAACCTGGAGATGTGGGCCGGTGTTGTGCCAAAAATCGATTGGCTGCCAAATGGCGGTTGCGGGAGAGTGCATGGAAGGACTTTAAAGAACTTAACAAGATTAACACTTAAAAACAATTATTTGTTTGCTTGAAATTATAGTAAATGTGTGTCTCAATCTAACGCTTGCTTAATAAATGCACTTTGACAGTCAAATCAGCTGTTTTTCAAAAGCCGATACGCTGAAGTAGGAACGCGCAGAGGGACGAGTTGCTGTGCGTTCCTTCAAAATTTAACAAGCTATATACGTAAAACAATTATTTGTTTGCTCGAAATTATAGCAAAGGTGTGTCTCAGTTTAACTTTTTTTAATAAATGCACTTCATTGGTCAAATTAGCTGCATTTCTCCAGGGCGGCGCAGTGAAATGAAGCTGATTCAATGGTTGCTCCAAGCAGCGAGCAAAACGAAGGTGTGGGTAGTATGGCAAGTCGATTGTGTCATCAGTAGCTGGTGAAGATTCTCAGTCATTCTGGACATGGTAAATTAAAAAAGTTCAAGACAAAAACAATGAAGTATAAAATAAAGTATAATAAATAAATACCAGTTGTTTTTGTCTTGAACGTTTTTGAGTTTGTCATTAATAGCCATTTTTACACATTACATGATACAATGGCATGCCTTACTACTGGAGTGCCATCTAGCAGCTGAAAATGGTAGTGCTCAATTTTTTTTTCATTCAGAATGAATGGTCATATCTACCAAAAAATGGGTTTATAAATATGGGGGGGGGGAGGCAGGATCCATAACTATGTCGCTTCGGCCTGTAAGTCACAGGGCATGCAAATTATGCACACACACAAAAAAGGCAACTTGTAGGGCGAAAAATATGGTAGTTAAAACTGTCAGTAAAAGCACAACAATAACCTCGTAATTCCTTCTGTTTTTGCACAAGCTGTTATAATGTGACTGAATAATTTTAATTTGATAGTTTTTACATTTTGTGTTTGCAGAGAGTGGAGTTGGTGCTGGAATTGATTCGTACTATGAATACCTGATGAAGGCCTATATTCTTCTAGGAGATGATGTTTTCCTGCAGAGGTTCAACATTGTGAGTCATCCATTAGTAAACTATATTCTACCATTTTGGCTCCGGCTGCCTCGTTTTTCCTGCTGCGCAATAATTTGCAGACACTTTGTTGTTTTATGTTGCAGCCTTTCAATAACTTTGATGCATTTTCCATGTGATCTGTAACAGCACTACAGTGCCATTATGAAGTGCATCAGTCAGCCTCCCTTGCTGCTCAACGTGCACATGCACAACCCCACTGTGAGTGTCCGCAGCTGGATGGACTCCCTGCTCGCGTTCTTCCCTGGATTACAGGTCAGATATAATGTTTAACAAGAGGTGCTACAGTAATTACATTTAAATTTGAAAATGACAAAGGGAAATAAACGTTTTAAACTTTTTTTTTTTAAGTGGCATTTATTCATCCTTTTAACAGGTTTTGAGAGGAGATCTGAAACCAGCAATTGAAACTCACGAGATGCTTTACCAAGTCACTAAACTGCACAAATTTCTTCCAGAGGTAAATAATCTTCTTGAATTTTGTCGTATTTATTGACACATCGAAGGAAAAGTTGATATATTTATTACAAAGCATTATATGTCACATTCATTATGAAATTAGTCTTTGTATTATGTGATTTTGTTCACTATTACTAGGTAATATGTTATACAGAGTTAAAGAACAATTTGTGCACATTTGTCCTTTTTTCTTTGTAAATCTGGTCATCAATATCGATTTTTACAAAGTTCAGTTCTTTTGTTTGGTCAATATTCCTGCAGGCTTTTACTACAGAGTTCAGAGTTCACTGGGGCCAACACTTACTGAGACCAGAGTTTGCAGAAAGCACCTATTACCTCTTCAAGGTACAAACCCTTAAAAACCTGTACAAAGTATTTTTCTCACCATACTGATACTTTTTAATATGTTGGACTGAGAGTTTGTTTTGATATGTGCAGGCCACTGGTGACCCGTACTACCTCAGAGTGGGACAATCCATCGTGGAAAAGCTCAACGCCTATGCCAGGGTGCCTTGCGGGTTCGCTGCTATCCAAGACGTCCGCACCGGGACACATGAAGACAGGTTAGTGAGACAATCTGCTTCGTAACTAAGCTTTTAAAGGGAAATAATATCTGTCTTTTTAACATTTCCACGTGTGTGTTTGTTTTTGTACAGGATGGACTCCTTCTTTCTGGCTGAGATGTTTAAATACCTGTACTTAATGTTTTCGGAGAAGAGCCAACTGCCGATCGATATTGACGACTACATCTTCACCACAGAGGCTCACCTTCTGCCCTTGTCCCTCTCCATCACTCAGGCACCCATTCAGCCCAACATTACAGTAAAAGCTTTTGCTTTAACCACAAACAAATAGACGTTTGTCAGATTTTGAAAAGGGGGATCTGTGCTTTACACATAATGCACCCTGCTGAGAATATGAAGTGACAGATGTTATGATAGTTAAATATTTATTTAAGTGAATCCTGTGCTTTAGGAAGAGACCCCTGCTTCTCAAGATGACGATCTGTTCACAAACTCCTGCCCCAGCACAGAGACGCTGTTCCCCAACAACCCCTCGTTTGCCAAAACCATCAGGGATGGCTACAAATACCTCACTGGGGTGGGACGGGCCTTCAACTCTTTACCTGCCAGGTGGGACTAATTCTAAAGGAATATTAAAAACCTGTGCTATAGTTATGCTTAACATGTAACAAAAATGTGTTGTGTGCTTTACAGGGAAATTGAACTACCACTCCACGATAATGGCATGGAGCCAGTGGAGTTTCTGAAGAGCATGGGCATCTCGCTCACCTCCCTGAGAGAGATGGCTGTAGGAGACACCAGGAATCAAAAGGTACTTTTAGGTATTTGTACAGCGTTGTGCAAGTCAGCATACTGGATTAAAATAAACACAAATTATTTATTAGGTTGAATTTAAAAGAGCAAATGAGCTTTTAAGTTTTCTAAATTTCCTGAAATAGAAATATGAGATGATGGAAAAACAACAAAATCAGTTATTTACCACTACCTGATCTTGTAAATTAAAGAAGGAGCAAAAAGTGCAAACAATATTAATATCATGACTTACTAGCTGAAGGTTTATGCCTGTTTCTTGGGTTCATAGCAAGTTAAAGATCCCAACATCACACAAATTAAAATGAGGGACAACTAGACCTTCTGCAGATGTGGATTTATTCACATTAATTACACTACGTACAGCTCGTGAAATGAATATAATAGATGGTTATTATATCACAGACTATTATTCCAGATATGGTCATTACATCTCGCTATAGTAAACGTGAAATGTAAAAGAGCTTGTTTGTTGTTTGTATTAATTTTGTCTACACCATTCTATATCCAAGCCAAATGTAATAACTTGTTTTCTTTTATTTTGGCATTTACTGTCCACATTTATTATATGTAAATAAAACACGAGGATATGAGTTTGTATAACATGAAGTTTATCGTGAAGAAGAAAAAGAGGAAACATTATTTATTTAATGGCATAATGGCAAAGTTCTGTTTAAGTTAGTGAATGTGCTCCGTTCAATTTGGCGAAGTCGTTGTTTACTGTCTGTTTGGCTGAATTGTTGATTCCCTGCAGGAGCAGAAAGGAGTGTTCCGGGTGAAGCTTGTTGCAGAAATAAGACAAACACCAGAGGAGGAGGAGGAGGTGGTACCTCATGCCGTCCAGCTCATTTCTCCTCCATTTCTGGGTCGGACAGTCCTCACTGCAGGACCGGCAAAGTTCGGAATGGACCTCACTAAGCAGGAGCACGGGGTGAGATTAAACACGGCGTTTACACAAAATATTAAGATCTGAATCAAATCTTTAGTTAAAATCAATCCAACAAGATTTCTATATTTTAAGTTTGTCCCATTTCCTGAAACATGCTTTATTTCCACAATATATCTTCTCACAAACAACAATAATAAAAGTACAAAAAAAACAACCTCTTGTGCCACAGGTGAAAGGCAGAATAGAGAAAGCGTCTCCCTATAATGCATGTGGACCTGTTGAGAACGCCGCGGAGCTTAAAGGCTGCATCGCTCTGGCTTTACGAGGAGACTGCATGTTTGCTGCAAAGGCTCGGTGGTTGCAACAGGCAGGAGCCATAGGAGTTATCTTCATCGGTGAGAACCAGAATTATTGTCGCTTACTGCCATTAAAGGTGGGCAATAATGCAATTATGTGTCTGTCTGTGTGTGTTTGTCTAGAGAAATATCTTACAACCTACTAGACTGATTTAATGTAATTCTCAGAAAGCAATTGCCGACTGTATCGCCAAAATGGCTACTACAGCTAATTAAACTTTTAATACTAAAGAATTGTCATAATAATTTAGTTTAGCAAAATTGAGTTAACGCTTGTTGTATTAGCTGAGCATGACTCCCAACATACAGTCTGGCTGATTTGTATTTCACAAGAAGTGCCGAAGTTGTGTCTCGCTGACATGGATGTGACAACGATGACATATTTTCCTACTTGCATTTCCCCCAGTCAGAACTAGTTTCTTACAGGAAATGCGCTGAGCATTGTGCGATTGGTCAAGAGTTTGTGGCCTTGTTTGTTTATGAAAAGTGGCTGCAGTTTGCTGCTTTTTCATTCTTTCTTTTTTCATTCAACCTTTATTCATTATATATATATATATTATATTATTTACTATATTTATTTCATAAAGGTTGAGTGGATGAATAAAAAGAATAAATAAAAAAACAGGTCTCTCTTGTAAATGAGTCCTCGAGGCTCAATGGGATTAACCTGCCTAAATAAAGGTTGAATGAAAAATGTGTACAGGCTAGCCTCATGAGCCACAGGGACTCATTTACAAGAGGGACCTGTTCCAGACAGAACATATAAAGTACAGATAACAATAACAGTAGACAATGACAACAATAAACTAGAGTAAAAAAATGCAGTTAAAATAAAAGTAGTGTATAAAACAATAAATCAGGGTGCCGTAACAGGGTAAAATGCCAAAAACAAGAATAGATTTGCTTTGATTTTTCTATTGAGATTACCAAATGTTTGAAACCCCTTAAAAGAAATCAAGGTGGACACCTTCAGTTCCTGTTGCGATGTGTTCCAGGTTGCAGGAGCTGAGTAGGAAAAGCCTGTTTGCCAAGGCGTTTCTGTTCTCTATGAGGAAAGCATCTCCTGAGGAGTAGCTAGATGAGGCCGTTAGAAAATACAGCCGTCATTACAACTGCTTCAGCAAAAATGATTAAGATAGTCAAAAAAACTTGAGTAAAGATCGTCAAAGAACTTGTAGAAGGAGATAAGATAATGTTTGTGCATGCAGGAGACGGCACATTACTGGCAGCTCTCCAAGGCTGTGCTGTCCGGAGGGAGTGCTCCTCGATCGCTTAGGGACACTTTTCCGCATCTTCTATCAGGAACAGTGGTGGTCTGTGACAAATTTATAAAATATTGCTTCTCCTCAGTTAACAACAGAAATACCAGGTCTATTTATTTATTTATACAGTACTTTTGCATGCAAAATGTACAGGAATGCCCATCTCTTTTCATTCATTCAACCTTCATTTATACAGATTAGTCTCATTGAACCATGATGACTCATTTACAAGAGAGACCTGTTTTAAACAAAGAACACGGATGCAGATACAAACAACAGACAATCATAAAAAAGCAAATAAAACAAAAAGTAAATTCAAGCAATGAAATAAAAATGAAACAAAAACATACATTATAAAGGGGTGTAAAATACTAAAAACATGTCTGCATTGATTTTTCTCATGAATTTAGCAGATGTTTGAAGCCATTTAGAGAGGTCAAGGTCAAGAGCTTCAGATCTTTTTGCAAGATATTCCATGATACAGGAGTGGAGTAAGAGAAGGCCGTTTTACCTAGTTTGGTCTGCACTCAGGGAACACTGCATGTAATTGTGTCCTGAGAGTGCACGCTGTAGTTGCACTCACACAGTGACATGTAGGAGGAAATGTATGAATGCAACAAACCAATAAGTGATTTAGAGATGAAAATGTACCAGTGGGGGAGTCTGTGTGAAGTTAATGATGACCAATTGACTAATGAATACAGAATGCAGTGATGGGTATTGGTAGTTACAGCCAGTTATGAATCTTAGTGCACCGTGATAGACAGTGTCCAACAAGGTGCTTTCAGTAGGATTCATGTAAATAATGTCACCATAGTCAAGCAGAAGGAAGGAAAGTCGCAGTTACAAGGCGTTTCCTAGCGTTCAGAGTTAAACAGGATCTATTTCTGAAAAAGAAGCCTAATTTAACTTTCAGTTTCTTTGCCAAGTTTTTTAAATGATGCTCAAAGGAGAGATGCACATCAATCAAAATACCCAAGTATTGGTAAGAATCGACTAAGTCAATAGGGACATCATTCGAAAATAAAATACTATAGAAGAAAGTACTGCTGGTACCGACTTCCTGTTTGAAAACAACATCCTTTTGGTTTTGTCAGCATTTAGCACCAGTTTGAGACGGAACAAACCTGACTGTATGATGTCGAGTGCAGACTGTAAGAGCTGGAAAACCTTAGCAACTGTTTTAGATCAACAATAAACAACTGTGTCATCAGCATAGAAATGTAAAGATGCATCAGGAATGATCTGACCTACAGTACACTTATGTAGATAGTGAAGAGGGTGGGTTTTAAGACCGAACCTTGTGGTACACCATTGTTAACTGGAAGAAGTACCATTATGTATTAATTTTTTTTTTTTTAAACATGTTCTCAGGCTTACTGAATTCTGAGTTCTGGACCTCAAAGAAATGAATTAATCTGAAATGTCTCCTCGTTGCACAGATCACCGTGAGGGAAGTAACAGTGAGGAAACGCCCCTCTTCCAGATGGTTGGAGACGGGGATTCATCTGAAGACATCACGCTGCCGTTAGTCTTTCTGTTTAGCCGTGAAGGCGCTGTGCTCACAGCTGCGCTGGAGGAGCATCGCAATGTGGACGTGCTGCTGCTTCCACAAGACAGGCAGCTTGGACACGGTGAGGACAAGGAGAAATAAATGGTCTAATTTTATTTTCAGGCTACTTTGCTCATAGTTTGTTGTTGACCTGCCGTAGTTTATAGTTAATGTTTGAATATGTTTAGGCGTTAATCAAATTGGTGGCTGAGGCGATGAATTACAGTTAAAAGTCTGCAACAAAACTGATACAACACTGAAGTTTATTTCCTTATTTTAGCTGTTGTGCTGAAAAATTTGTTCCCAGAATTGTTGTCAAACCCCCCACCCCCTCTACAGGTTGTGAAACTTCAGATGGGGGATCTTCATAATCGGAATCAGAATAAGCTTTATTGTCATTGTACCGAAATACAGTACAGTGAAATTATGTTCGTACAGTCGTCCGAAAGGTGGGCGGAGTGCATGTTGCCACTGTCTATGGAGCACGGCCCCTTATCCTTTTCAGAATACTTTTTTATATAGAAAGGAAGAAAACCATGCGGAGAGGATAGTGGTATTACTAAAAATATCTCCTCACACCTTGTCCTACCAGGACACAATTTAAGACATAAAAAATCTCTACCAGCAGCACATTTATAAACACATTACATATGCATTTGACGACAATACGGTGAGATTTGTCCATGAAGCGCTTCCAGATAGACCATAGTCCTGATAAGATGTTGGTCAGCCGGCACAGTTCTGATAAGCCTTCACAGAAGTTCTCCGGGGCGTTGTGGGGGGTTGTGATAGACAAAGCTTTTCCTTAGTTTACATATTTACCAGAAGAAATTTGATAAATCATCCTGTTTTCGAGGCCAACCGGGGGAGTCAGATTCAGATAAGCCACAATTGTTGATTTTTTTCAGGCAGACTGTTTTTCCTTGTCACCCTTGAGTCCTGCTGGTACTTTCAAGATCCAAAATGGCCAGATTAGTGGGCATTCCACTGGTCTGTGCTTACGAGCCTCCTCCAAGTTCGTTTCCAACATGCTGGCAAGTCCCAAAGCTGCAGGTAGCCTGTGATGCTCACAAATCGCTTCCATCTTACAGTTTAGCTCATAAATCAGCTGATTTTGAGTCCTCGGAGCACAAACCAAACCTTCACAAGGCAGGCAGCCTGACAAGGGCCATATTAGCTGCAGCTGTCTTCATTGTATGTTGATAGACCGGAACCAGCCGATTCCAAAAAGCAAGAAACCTGTTATCATAAATCCAATTATGTATGTCTTTGGCGTCCTCTGAGACAGGACGGAAAGGCACATCAGCTCCCACATCGATGATGTATCCCGTAGCATGAGTCTCAGCGGGACATGTGGGCTCTCCAGGATCCTGTCGCTTTGTTGAAAAGATTTTGTCGATTGCATTGAAAGTCCAGCTGTCCAGATCCACGACAGTAGTTTTCATTTGGGCAGATGTGTAAAATAGGAGCTCTGATACACAGACAGAGAGCAACAAAAAGCAGGAGAGGGAAGAAAAGGTGTCCACCTTGCACAAGAGCGAATGAGGAAAAAATAGGATTTCTAGAAATCTGATGAAATTAAAAAAATATTTCACCCCATTTTTAGCCTTAATAGATTCAGGAAATACTGTAAGAGTAGTTTTGAATGGATAAAAGCAGTACTGTTGATGTTCAAGCCGTTTGTGTTGTTTGTTTAATTGGTTTATTAACAATGCTAATATACTTTAACAAGTTATTATCGGGAAGTCACAAATCTCTGCTATTGTTTTTTTCAAGGTCAAAAGATGAAAGATTTGTTGCTTAGAAAATATTTGTGAAACAACACTAAATTTTCAGTTGAGAGAAAGTGAAGGAACATATACTTTTGTAATCCATAAAAGAAAATTATTTTAATGTTAAGTTGCAAATTGTGGATTTAAAATACCTGCCGCATGTTTGCATCCAAAGTCATCAGCCTTCTTCCTTCTTGTATCTTTGATTGTTTTATTGGGGCGTTTTGAGGTGAAAACTAATTACTTGTGAGTTATATCCATTTATAATTTGGACTTTAAAAAGAAAATAGGTGGTTTTTCACAAAAGGTGATCACTTTTACAGATACTAAAGGAAAAATCTGCAGAAATGCTCATTTCTTTATATGAAACCTGCATGTTTTCTCTAAAAACTGAAAATAAAGGAATTGTTTAAATATGACAAAGAAAGTTCATACTCAGTACCGTAATCTCAATAATGTTTAAATATGCATCTCTTACCTGATCTTTTAATTATCCTTTTTTTTTGTCCAGGTAAAACACAAAAACCCATCAGTATGAACATAAAACTCCGTCTGA
Organism: Hypsolebias antenori; assembly: GCA_031762315.1. Taxonomy (NCBI): domain Eukaryota; kingdom Metazoa; phylum Chordata; class Actinopteri; order Cyprinodontiformes; family Rivulidae; genus Hypsolebias; species Hypsolebias antenori. The sequence goes on from JARVGS010000672.1 coordinate 21,943,748, forward strand.
CAGAAGAGGGGGAGCTGGAGGGAAAATCATCAAGAGGACCGACCTTGGAGTTTGTTCTGGAGAACGAAGAGGTGCTTATTCATGAGGAGGGAGAAGAAGAGCTCCGAGAACAACAGCAGGTCTGCTCACAAGCAGCAGATGATGGCAGAACTGAACCGTTTTCAGCAGACTCAACGCAAAGCTTGAGCTCAAAAACTGACCCAGACCCACATCCTTGACACCGTTTTGATTGAGCAGCGTGTGGCCCAGATCACCGTCACTGTCCTGCAGCACATCTGAACAGCTAACAGTTAACAACTAACGAACAGGAGTCCCACCTACGTCCAGACTTACCTTGAACTTGAATATGTGTCCATATTTATGAGGCAGTCTGTGGTGATTCTGTCCAGATGTTTTTGGCTTCCAGAGACCAAGCTAAGTTTTAATGGGTCAAAAAAACTGAAGGTCAGGAGGGATAAGTTGCTGCTACCTAAACGTTGCTCATAAATACAGGTCCACGGTGAATTTATATTCATCCCACTCTAGATAGACGCATGTAAAAGCCCCTACCCCATCAAAAATATATGCAATGACTTCTGTTTTTTATTTAAACTGCACCTTTTCACTTTAATAAGTGGACTATTACCTGGCCAGTAAGGGGTGGTATAGCTGCCATGACACTCAGCAGAAAAATGTTTGTTGAAGAAGGTAAATGGGGCTAATTTAAGAAAGTTTGCTTTGAACTAGTTAGAAACTTCAGGGAAATTTAGGTATGAATGCATTGTGCAAGTTTGACCCATTTCAAGAAATGATGTATGTTTTGCTTGTTTTTTACAGTATATTTGAGCCTGAGTGTGTTTGTGTGTGTGCGAGAGAGAGAGAGCGTGCACTTTGAAACCCTGACAGGACCTATTATAGCCAATTCAAACAAAAATGACCTGTCATTTCTTTTTGTTTTGAATAATTTAATTGGAAGTGGTTATTTACAGTTGCAGGGTGTGCAGTTTATATCCACCTTGAATACATTTAAAATGTATATTGTATGTTAATATTTTCCAGCTTTAAGGATTTTCAGAGTTCTGCGAGGTTTTGGATAAGAACATTGTTCCAAAGGTGGAGTTGAACATTTTTCTGGATACATTTTGGATTTTCACATGCTTATTATGTGTTTTTGTAACACGTCACACATTGTAAACTATTTTCACAAGCATTGATCTTTGTCTAAGAAAGAAAAAAAAAAGTGTAGTCACTTTATGTTGCCTGTCTTTGCACTCATCTGTGGGTTGAATGATTTTGTTTCTGTTGCACCAAGAAATCAGAGCTTTGTCAAGAGAAAACCTGTGCCAGAACACGTTTCTTCTTGTGGACCATTTTCTAATGCTGCTGATCTGATGTTCTCATAGGTCTTAATCCAAAATGTTTTATATTTTGTTAGACCTATAAATTAGCCAAACTGTATACCTCAGGATTGTGTGCATAACTTTTCACTCTGATAAAAAGACCACGAAGACGAAACCGATGATTCAGTTTGATATTTTCTTATTTATTATTGTGTTCAGATGTTTGTCAGCTGCAAATGTCTACATTGGTTTTGAATGTAAGGTGATGCAGGTAATACATTTTATAATTATAATTTTCACCTCTTTAAGCCATTTTTTAAAATTAAAAAATAAACACAATTTAAGTAAAATTTAAAATATGTAATTTCCTTTTTGGCATTTTATTATAACTTTCTCTTCCCTTTTTTGGTCTTAAAGGTATAACACACTAAATTTTATTTTATATTTTATACTAACCGTATCTGTACTTGAACTGAAATAGTCAAAGAAGTTTTGTGACGAGTGTCAAACGAGAACGCAATGAACATATCTGCATTGGGTTGTGTTTTGATGCGTACAATTTTCGCCATAGTTCAGGGATTATTGGATTATAGGAGAATAATGTCACAAGTTTTTGCTCCAGATTACAAAAACAGTAAGTGATGACACTGATTATGATCATATTTATGCCAGTGAAGCTGCTGAGAAATGACAAACCAGCCTCACAACCTTTGAAATGACTCATAAATATTTTCTGTTCTTTTTAAAAGGGGGACAGTTTGAGTATTTCCATTTCCATTCATCTGTGCCTCACAAATTTTTCAATGGAATAGACCTGTTTTATAAAACCAAGTGCGTAATTTATAAGTATTACTGTAGAGACTGTAGATGAATTTCAGACATCAGAATAAAATTAACATAATTTATTTAGATGTTTTACTTGAAATAAATGTTAAAATGACCAATAATCCTCCAAAATTCAAAGAATATAAGAACTTTTAAGATTTGCACACCTTGATCATTAGTCATTTAGTGTTTTTCTGTGTTACAGTAATGCTTACACACCAATGCCTCATTATTATTTTTTTTTTAACCTAATAATTTTAAAGCATAGCGGAAGAAAACTACCTTGTAGGGTATTTACTGCAGTAGAATCTTTCTTGTGTAAATTTTCTTTTTAGAAAAATATTTTTAAAGGCTGCATTACGATCTGATTGCTTTTTTCCAGAGCTCTTTTTTTTACATTTCTAGGTAGTGTTACTTTGTAAAATACATTTATAATTTTACTAATAAATGTTTATATTTATTTAGGCTTTAACAGGAGCATCCCTTTTTATTTATTTTATTTTTTAAGTATGAAATAAAATACAATTAATGATTAAGTTGTTCAAAAAATAAAAAAGGGCATCAAATTATTCTGTTTCCACGTTGACCTCGCACGTCATGTTTACCAAACTGGGTCCTGACGTCATGACGTAACCTGTTCCGTTCCTACCAATCATCTGCAAAACAGTTGCCTTCAGGTGTTGTACGAACGTGTCTGTAAAACACAAACGTGGCAGCATATTGGGATTACAAGTGGAAATTTCATTAGGTTGACTCATATTCATAAAACACGCTAAATTTAGTCATCACACATTTTTGCTATTTGTTATTTTATTAAATGTCAACACGACATACATGTTCTCCCACAATTAAAAAAAAGTCTTTAATGTGATATTTTCCTGCTTAGCTTTGTATGTCTGACATGGTGGCTTAAGCAAAATAATAATAATAATAATAGTAAAACTTTAGTTTGCTGATTTTATCTAAACAGTTATCTTGATGTTAAGATTCTGTGGAAGCATATAAATAAACTTATCATAGAGTATAATTAAAAAGCTCCTCTAAGTCATAGTTTTGAATCACTATTTCAAGATTATGACAGTATTTCATTATTATAAAATTCTACCATCAAAATCCTGACTAAGCATACCATAATCATCATAAAGTATAATCATCATATAGTATAATTATAATAATTATGAGATGCTATTATATTTTTTTAGATAAGTTCAATTTTAAGATGCTATGTCATCATTTCAAAATACCAAGCCAGGTACGAGATGCTTAGTCATAATTACGAGAAGCTATGAGAATTATGAAAAGCAATTATTTTCATGCCGGATGCCCTTCCTGACACAACCACAGACTACCGAGCTACCACAGCCCTCTGTGTGGAGCAGAGAGCTGCTACAGGGCGCCCGGGGGAGCAGCTTGGGGGTTAATGGCCTTGTTCAAGGGCCCAGAGAGGGGCAAATGAGGGTGGAGACAGGGGTGGGTGCTTCACCAATCCCACCCACATTTTGATGTTGTCGGTACAGGGAGTTGAACTCGCGGTCTTCCGATCACAGGCCCACCTTCTCTAACCTCTTAACCACCACTCCCACAGTTATTGGATATTGAGATAATATTTTACAGTTACATACTGCGTGTGATCATTTTAGTTGCGAGACAGTGATTTGTTGTTTATTTTCTATTTATTTTTATTTTTTGCCTGCTGATTATTCATAATTTAAAAAATACACGTTTTAAACAATTAAAAAATAATTTATTGTTGCATTTAAGTATCAGTTTTATTTGAACGACACAGACAAACGTGTCAATGTATTTCCAACTGTATTGATGAGTTTTCCGAGGATGCCCTGAAGGCAGCACGTCAAAAAACGTCACCTCCTCCTCCTCGAGCTCCACTATCTTTAGCTCCGACGCGGATTACTCAGTGCAGTGAGCAGACGCGCATCCCGTTCAGCTTTAAGCTTTGTGCACGTTTCCCCGGAGCTCCCTCTTTCTACAAAAAAAAAAGTAAAAACGAAGACTAAAACGCTAACGTGATGGCGGAATGACAGCAACAACCGCCCTCGTCTTCGGCTCTCCCTCAACAAGAAGACCCCAGGATGCTGCCGCTCTCCAGCCCGCCGTGCGGACACCAGCGGCGGGCCTCCGTGCTGCTGCTGCTCGCTGCGGCGCTGCTATGTGTCCGTGTCAGCGCTAGCCTCCCAGGTAAAACTCGCAAACACGGGCCAAATAAACCGAGCGGGCTTAAGTTTGCCTGAAAATTGTTAGCCCGGTTTTCAACGGGCACGAAACTTGTCAATTTCGTCGTCGTTCACCGTCACCTGCCGCCAGCGGATGAGCTCGTGACAGTTAAGCTGTGCAGGCCTTTCACTGTTTTTATTTTTCGTCCTTTTTTTTCTCGTTTATTGTGTCGAGTTTGTGTTTTTGTGGGATTTATCCTGGGTTTAAACCTCTGTTTTAGCCAACAAATATCTGTTTTGATGAGAAGAAGAAAAAAAATAAAATAAAAACTCCCCTGTCAGTCAAATTAATCTGATTCCTTGGGGAGCTTCTGTTAATTTTTACACAAATCTGGATTAAATCCTATAGAGCTGGTGTCATTTATACCTAGATTAATCCAAATAAAACATGAAATGACACCTTAGAGACAACATTTAGGATTGCAGGTTCATATCAACGTTTGGATTATAACAAAACTGATGAATTAGTTGCTTTTTTAATGCATATTTACATTTATAAGTGGGATTAAAGATACTTTATATAATGGCTATAATAATTAACAGAACAGGGGTTGATTTGTGCACACTAAATGTGATTATTCGTTGTCTTTGTGAGTGTAGATCAGAAATTGTTTACTTTTTACGTGTAGCGGAGATCATTTATGTCTTTCCTTTAAAATAACACATGGGGAAACCAACAGCTGGACTGTCACATTTAATCTTGAGCCTTTATCAGATTCACACGCTCAGCGTTTGCACTGAACATTTATTGACACAGATTTTGTGAGAATTTATGCCTTTTTTTCCTGACAACTGCACGTCAGCCACAATAATTGTTCACTTGAATGAAGAGTGGTTTAGTTTCTCTGAAAGACACTAAAAATTGAGAAGAAAAAAAAAGGTTCAGGTCTTTTTCTTGTTTTGTCCATGAAGGTTGAATTTGACGTGACTCATATCTGTCACAGCTCTTCCGCTGTAGACGTATTCGTGACGTCTTTCCTGATGATTGAACACGAAATGTCATCTCAAATTTAACAAAAACATTGAATTTAAAGAAGTTATTTGCAGTGTTATAACTGCACCAAAGGCCAGAGGTGATGATGTTAATTTTACAGATGTGTTGGCAAAATATCTTCTGAACCACTGGGTAGATTTTAATGAAACTCTGAGAAACTAATCACAGGCTGCACATCTACCTTTTGGAGTCAATCACGTTCAAGATGGCTGAGCAATCTTAGCAAACACCAAAATTGTTATAATGGGCAGTCGCACAAATATTGAGCTAAAACGGTGTAGTACCGTATTTTCCGCCCTATAAGTCGTATTGTCCAATTATGTCCAATAATTTGGAAAAATCCATGAACATGTCGCACCGCCATATAAGTCGCAGCTATTATGCGTCACTGCTGGCGCGTCGCCTATGTTACGCGTCACCGCTGACAACCCAGGAATGTGGGCGGTGTCTTGCCAAAAAAGGATTGTGGCAGCCGGCAGTGCACGGAAGGACTTTAACAAGATTAACAC
>JARVGS010000672.1:22015518-22035266 GCA_031762315.1 Hypsolebias antenori
TATATATATATATATATAATTTTTTTTTTTAACAAATTTTTTAGTTTATATTTTGCTCTCAAGCCATTAAAACATTAAGTTATAGTAGATCACTATTACCAGACATTGTTCAGTTGAGGAAAGATAACAGTTGGGTTAAAGTATCAAAGAGTAAAAAGTACTTGGCTTTGCTTAATCTGCAAGTAAAACTTTGAGCCCGAGTTGTTTTAGATGGCAGGAATTTGCTGAGGCTGCTTTTTGTAACTGTGGTCTTGACTCCTCCACGAGTTCCAATTTCCCAAACTGGGACAAACTTTCTTTTTATGTGTGTTTCCTGCCTCATGTGACGTTTCATTTTTAATATTCCAGCTAAAGCAAGCTTCTAAAATTACTTATACCAACCTGACCTTAAATGTCAAAGCTAATCTTCAAACATACGACTGAACAAAGTTCAACACAATTTGAATTTTGTAAATTTGCATATTTCAATAAAAATGTATTAAAAGCACAGTGGAGGGAAGGAAAAGAACAACAAAGTAGACCTATCTATAGACAAAGATGATCATTTTATTGCTTATTATCTGTGTTTAATGTGGTACTTGCTTCCTGAAGAGTAGAAGAAAACTCCTTTGTATTTGTTGCCAGAGTTTAACCACAGTTGTGTTTGTGTAACTTTGTCTTTAGTTCAGGACTAAACTGATGATGGGCTAATGCTGATTCTCACCACGCTTCCCTCCACAGAACTCCCGGATGACTTTTGCATGATGTTTTGTTTTTTAATTTTTTTTTCATATGATCAATAAACACCCATGGACTAGTGAATAATTTGTGCACACTACCTCCACATGTTTGTCAGCGATGCAGTTTGCTTCAGATATAGAGTCTTTTCATGTTTTGTTTTCCTTCCGCATGTTAATCTATATTTTATCTGTCAAACAATGCATTTGCTTTTTAACACATTTGGCAAAGAACTTCATGTTCTCGTGGCCTATGAACTGTTTGCACCTCTGCATCTGTTCTCTTCTTCATGGCAAACTGGAATAATGTTTTAGTGCAAGGCTTTCAGATCACAAAACCACTACAGAGGAAAAACAAAACAAAACATGCAAACTGTGCAAACAATCACCTGCTGAGATTAAAATCACACGTGGCTTGTATGAAACGGGACTGTCTTTAATATTTCAACATTGTCCTTTACTCTGCTGAGCAATACATTTAAAATTCAATTTACATACATCAGACTGTGCCACATTTTGTTTATCTGCCAGCAGAGGGCGCTGTTCTGCAACTTTTAATGTTCCTGTTTAATTTCGTCCATATAATTTCATTAAACTTGTAGCAATTTCAGCTATTTCACTTTTAGTTTTTGTATTTTTTGCATTTTTATCTTCTTTTGTAATCTTTTATTCTCACTGACACGAATGGAGAACAGTTTAAATCATTGAAAACGTTCTGCTTTTTTTAATTATTTAAGCGTACTTATGATATTTTTCAGCTTTTAGCTACTTTTCAGCAGGTTTTAGCTTTTGGCTTTTGCTCACTGAAGATTTCAGTTTTTGTTTAGCAAATCTTAACTTTTGTGTTAACTTTATAAAAGTTTTCGCTTCGCCAACAAATTCCAGCAGTCATTCAGCTCTCTGCGTTCATACTGCGTTTTCAGAGCCCATACAAATTTTTAATTTTAAAGAAATGTTCAGCGTTGATGTTTAAGAATTTCTTTTTAAAATCTAGCAAATGGCAAATGTGAACTTTTTTTGTTGTTGTTGTTGACAACAACACAAGAATAATTTTTCTATTTAATATCCTTAAAACAAAAACAAGTTTTCAAACTGTATCCGATCATGTGATCCTAACATGTTTTTGAACCACATCCACTCCATCTTAAATTATTTCAAGGAAACCGATCATTTCATGTTTAGATCTCGGACTTGTGACCACGCTTCGTTGTTTCTTGTTCGGCTGCAGGGCACCAGATGTGCTGAAAGATCTGGCTCCTGGATCTCAGCCTCCTTTCCTCATCTACAACAAGGAAGTGAAAACAGACACCAACAAGATCGAAGAGTTCCTCGAGGAAACCTTGGCCCCACCACAGTGAGTCATGAATCTTATTTAGCCTATTTTCCTTCAAACTCTTATTAACAAATTTGTTTTACCAATCACAGATACCCCAAACTGTGCTGTCGATACAAAGAATCCAACGGCGCAGGAGAAGACATCTTCCGGACGTTTTCGGCGTACATTAAAAATCCCAATCCTGGTTTGAATGACAGTGAGAAAACTCAAAGACTCATTTCACCTGCTCTATAAATACGCACATGATGGCAAAGGTTCTGGTAAAGGTTTTTGTTTTTTTGCTGTTTTCTAGTGCTGGAGAAGAAATTTCTGTCAACTCTGGTGAAGCTGAACCGGTACCTCGAGACAGCGCTCCCTCATGAGCTGGATCAGAACCCAAATGAAACTGAGTCCAAACGCCTCTACCTGGACGGTAACTCCTTGACCCTGGCGGACTGCAACCTGCTCCCCAAACTCAACATTGTAAAGGTAAAAAGATGGCTGACATGTCAGTAACAGGAAACTGTGTTGCATCGACAACACAGGTTGGGGTATACTGTATGTGATTGGTAATACATATTGATAATATGATCTGATGCTTAGTAATACATGCTTTCATAAAATCCAGGCTTGATTACTGCAATGCTCTTCTTTTTGGAATCAGTCAGACCCTCCAATGCACGTTTACAACTGGTTCAAAATGCAGCAGCCTGATTTTTAACTGGTACAGGCAAAAGAGAGCACATTACACCAGTTCTGGCCTCCCTTCACTGGCTCCCGGTTCACTTCTGAATTGATTTTCAAATCCTTCTGTATGTTTTTAAATCTCTGAGCAGTTCTGCCCCCTCCTATCTCGCTGATCTGCTGCAGCCATATGGCCCACAGCGCTCTCTGAGGTCAGCAGATCAGATGCTTTCATTGGTTCCAGGTAGGGGTTGAACGACTAGATTGTTTTTAACGTCAACTTTAACATGATAAAAGTCGAGTCGACGGAGTCGATGACATCATAGGAACTCAAGACGCTATATCATATTCACAAAAATAGGAAAAAGCACTTTGCAAAAAACAGTCATTTATTAGTTATAAAAAAAGGACACCAAAACATCGGACATATTTTTATACTCCTACCATTTATCATAATGCAGATAAGTCACAGGTAAACCATAACTATTATTAAGCTGCAAAAGTGAAAGAAACGTGCGCCATGTAAAAAACAAGTTAAGAACAACTATTCTTAGTTTTATTTTATTTAATTCACCACTGTGGACTGGGTGGAATGGAACTGAGGGCAGCGGGGCGGGCGGTGGTGGAGCACCTTATTATATTATAGTTATTATAGTTATTAATGGTTTTAGGCCATGCGTGTCTGCTGATGTGGTGGCTGGTAAGCTTCAGGTGGTTCGCCGGCAGTCATCCATCTAGACTTTTTTTGTACGTCTTTTAATCGGCCGGTCAGCACAGCTGTGGTGATCCAAATTGGATCGTCAGCCGCGTGCGTCCGCTGATGCAAGCAAAAGCCCGACATCAACCTGGCTCGCCCATCCAGCACATTTGACTTGAGCCGGGCACAGCCATGTTAGAAAGCTCTACCACCCCGCTGTTTTTAGTTTTATTTTATTTATTCCACCAATTGGATTAGGTGGAATAGGAACAGTGGGGCGGGCCGTGGTGACTGCGACTAGTCGACGTGATGAAATATCAAAACTTGCAAGATGTCCTAGAACCGACTAGTCGACGAGTCCACCAGTCTGTTCAACCCCTAGTTCAAGGCACTTGTTTTAATCTCATAAGTGTCAGGGCTTTCTCCGCTGCATGTCCAAAACTGTGGAATGACTCACCACTGCATGTCAGGCAGTTCCCCTCACTTACTGTTTTTAAGCCTAGTTTGAAAACACACTTTTATTCCCTGGCACACTGTGTGAGCTGATTGGAACTTGTTTGTATTCTACAATGTTAGCCACTTAGTTCTTACCTTTACATATTTGGATCTATGTACTTTTTGCTATGTGCTTTGCTTGTTTGTTTTTGCTGTACAGCACTTTGGTTGGCCTTGTTGCAGTTTTTAAGTGCTTTTTAAATAAAGTGGTATGGAATGGTATGGTGTGGTGTGGTACGGAATGGAATGGTATGGTATGGAATAGTATGATATGGTATGGGATGTATGGAACGGTATGGTATGGAATGGTATGGTATGGTATTGTATGAATGGTATGGTATGGTATGGAATGGTATGGTATTGAATGGTATGGTATTGAATGGTGTGGTATGGTATGGAATGGTATGGTAGGGTGTGTTATGGAATGGTATGGTATGAATGGTATGGTATGGTATGGTATGGTATGGTATGATATGGAATGGTATGGTATTGAATGGTATGGTATTGAATGGTATGATATGGAATGGTATGGTATGAATGGTATGGTATTGAATGGTATGGTATGGAATGGTATGGTATGGTATGGAATGGTATGGTATGGTATGTCTCTGAGCGTCTGTGTGTCTGTTCTGCACAGATTTTAATAAAACACTCAGAAAGTCACTATAGGATGTACATCTACCAATTAACTTTCAGAGTCAACCCCAATCAAGATGGCCACCAAAGCTAAACCAACTCATCCAGCACTAAAATGGCTACATCTCTGCTAAGTTTGAAAATACTCGGCTACAATGTATTTTGTGTCAGACATTCGCAACACACACTCTGAGCACTAACAAACATTTTTAATAAAACATTGAAGTTAACTGCCTGTCAGCAAAATATTTCATGTTCTTTCGGCTGCATGAACGATTTGGCAAATTATTTACGCCGAATGACCTTTCTGACGCAAACTGCAGCCTTTTTCCTCAAAATCTAATATTTATTTTTTTCTTTCTCAGGTGGTGTGCAAGCAGTACCGTAACTTTGACATCCCCAGAGAGCTGAAAGGTCTGACACGTTACCTGGACAGAGCCTACAAGGAGGATGTGTTTCGGTGCACCTGCCCAAATGACTCCGAGATTCTCATCGCGTACAAATCTGTGGCCAAATACCTGAACAAATAGGTCAACAGGGAGTAAAAAAGGAAGAATAAATAAATAAAAACAAACAAAAACAAACAAAAATCAAACTTATGGTGACAAGCTAAAACCCTAACTAACCTTTATATCCTATATGCAAATGAGTGTTTGATTTAAATGTTTACATCGGCATGTTTCATTGTTTCCTTAAGTGTTTTGTATATATTTCATGCAGATGTAATGTGAAATATACAGATGTGGATTTTTTTTCATGACCTGCCAAGAGTAGGAAAACACCCCGCAGGAATTTTGTTTTGTGTCATTGTGTGTGTTTATCAGAACGTGAGAGCTATAAATATTTCATTTTTTTTGCATCTTTCAGTATTTTATGTTCAGACATTAGCATCACCACAGAGAGATATATAACTTTATATTAGAATAAATGACAGGTGATGATTTCATATATTACTGCGTGGATGAATCACTACTGTCATATAATTAAACTTAGTTTAACTTTAACATAAATTTTATTTAGCTGAACGATGAAGCAGGGCGAAATAAAAAAAAGTATGTGCATATTTTAATAAATTTGTGTGATGTTACACTTTGATTTCCTGTGTGTACAATTCTTACCGTAAAATTTTTATTTGTAATGATTTTTATTGATGAATATTGTTTTTAAACGGTTTCTTTTTTTATTGGCATAACTTAACATGCTATTTTACAAAAATATACCTTACTTCCTTACTTCACAATCAACTTTTTGTTTATTGGATATTAAATTAAATTAAATTAAACTAAACTCATTAATTGTCCAAGTAAAATATTTAGGCAAACAAACAGGCCTAATTACATAAGTCAAAACATGTGCATTTTGCAGTCATGTTACATCCACTCAGAACAGGCATGGATGTTATGGTAACTTGGGGTTTTCAATTATTCATTTATTTGTACAGTATATGAGTCTAGCTTTCAAGTATAGCTCCCAATTATTTACCGTAATAGGGTTAAAGTCAGGGGTTTGGACAGGCCATTCCAGAAGAGTCAGTGTTTGGACCACTTTCCTGCTGGAACATCTACTTTTGTCCAAGTTTCAACTGTCTAACGTTCTGATCTGAAGTGAAATTGAAAAATCTGGAGGTGGACTTCTTTCATTATTCACTCTACATTGTGCTATTTAGTAACACCACAGCATGATGCTACCACTACCATGGTTGACAGCTGGTACAGTGTTCTTGTGTTTGAAAGACTCACCTTGACGTCTACAAATTTAATGCTAGTTATTGTGGCCTAACAGCTCACTTGTCTCATCTGACCATAAAACATTTCTCCAGGAGAAATTTGGCTGATCCACATGGGTTATAAGTTTGACTTCTGGGCTTCTTTAAAATGAAAGACATTAGAACTTTTATCTTGTTTGATAATTTCACCCTGAAATGAAAAAAAAAAGTTTATTTGTGCCCCCAATTTTTTTTTTTTACTTTATGCTTATAAGTATTTAAAAATAGGCAGTGAATTAGCCCAGATACAACTTTTGAGCTAAACTGAGATAAAAATATGCACAACTGTGATATTTAGTTATTTATTTTCAAAGACAAATCGACAAGAACGTGACACGTGAAATTAACATGTCTTTCAGGTTCATCGCTTGACAGGAAGTTTGAACCGTAAACAGAAAAACGGACTTCCGGTGTTACACCATATTCTGTGACCACCACATATTGTGACTGCAGGAGGCGCTGCTGCGCCGTTTTTTCCATAATACTGTAGTCATGATTTTAGTGGGCAGATGTTAATTTTTTTTTTTTTTTTTGGAGGAAGGATGCTGACTCCTTCCTCCAAATAATAAAAACTAAAATCTGATCACTAATATCATGACTATTATGGAAATATAGAAGTTCACAGAATATGATAGCGCTTATCAGATATTGTGACCACACTGTAACTTATAGAAAAACATTAAATACTTGAGCCACACTGTTTCTGTTGACTCTTTACTTCCTCTAAGGAATTAAAAAGTAACATCTGACCACTAATATCATGAGTATTATGAAAATATAAACGGTCACAGAATACGATAGCGTTTATCAGATTTTGCAAAATATGGTGTAAAAATGCGACAGCACCCCGTACGGTCACAATATACGGTGGTCACAGAATATGGTGTAACACGGGCACGCACCTCAAAACGAGACTTGTCTTCCCGGTTTCTGATTGGCTACGCGCTTCGAGCGATACCATGGCAACAGTAGAGAAGGGCGGAGACAAGCAAGTGACTGCATAAAGAAAACTTTGTTAGCACGACGCTAACTTAATTGTTTTTGCAGCGATGTAAATTGGCTGAAGCAGCGTCACAGAAATCCTCGGAGAGTAAGCACAGTTATTTCTTTTTACGCTGAATTTCCTAACCCGAAAATTTAAAGTGAACATTAGCTGTTTATGTTTTGTAAATATTAGCTAGTCGGTTAACCACAGCTGCTAACGTTCTGTTTTCGGCGAGATAACGAAGGAGCTTTTAGACCACCTCAAAACAACATCCTTGTTAGGCACTGACTCCGTTGTTGGCTAAGATTATTATTATTTTCCTATTTCATGGAATAAAATCTAGATTAATAGCTGTTAGGGAAGCTGTGGAATGTTGCTAATCAAGCAGAATTGATTCCTCATTCTTGTGTTTTCTCTTTCCTGTCCAGACAGCTCAAGTTTGCTTCATAAAATTTGACCTCTTCTCGTAAATATCGAGCCTTGTTGTTAGCAAGATCCTTGTCTTACAGGATGAAGTGTACTGGAGAAGATGGAGACCTGTGTCAGTGGCCCAGTTCGGAAAGCACCACAACTCCCTTCAGATACGTGACAGAACAGACATGGAATAAGGTAGCCTTTCTTGAATTATTCAGATTTTTCAGGACATGTGTATGAAATCCATTAGTGTGGTTCTTTTAGTTTTGGGACATGTGTGTAAACCTAAATTCTTGTTTAGATGCTGATGACAAGCAGGAGTGTCCTGAAAGAACGAGTGCAACAGTTTGTGGAAGAGAGGATGCAAACCACTATGGTATGACATATTTTCGCTGACACCCTATGTTGTGTATTAAGACATTGTCTTAATTCCCTGGATGATTGATACGATTGGACAGTTTAGGCAGTTTATATTTGTGAAGAAAAAGAAAAGGAATAACATTGCGTTCTCAAACTCCACTTGGAATTAAGCTATGTGCATTCCTTGTTGCCTTTCATGCCAAACGCTTTAAACAAAGATCATCTTATGATGACAGGGTAAGGAGTTAAAGCTATTTTAGTCCAACTATGAAAATAATGTGTGCTAGCTCGTGCAACGTCAAGGTGTCACAGCCAGAATATGTGTTGGGGATGGTTCTCAACACTTAATTTTAGTTCAATAATTGTAAAATTGACTGAGTTAGTCATTTTTGTGTTGGCTAATGCAGCTTTTCTGTGATCATCTTGACTTGGGTTGTCTCCAAAATGATCTGTTGTAGATGCAAACACAGACATCAACATTGTCTACTGAAACTGCAACTTTAGTGTGTGCAGCCACGCAGTCGTGACTTCTCACATGACCACATTTTTCCTCTTGTCTGTTATCTAGCTCACAGGTGTACTGATTGGAGCTGCATTTGCAGTCGTACTGATTGGGATCGTGGTGTTCTTCCTCTACAGAAAATTCAAACTTGCTCGTGAGTCTTCCCGAGTCATTCTGAGCTTCATATATTTGATATTTTACATTTATTTTTTTTTAAAAACTATTCACCCCTAGAATATTTCCCCTAATGTGTCAGCCTGACCTAACTTTACTTGCATTTTATGTTATGATTTTCTGACTAGGTGAACAGCAGCCTGGTGTGCCTCGGTATCGCTTCAGAAAACGAGATAAAGTGCTCTTCTATGGAAGGAAGATAATGCGAAAGGTTCTTGCTATTTTACAATTCGGTCAACATGTCTGAAAACAAATATTTAGTTTAGTGGATTTAATGGAACTCATTGAAATCAAACATAAAAAAGGAAATTCTGAACTGCGTCAAATGATGGAGGTTGAAATTGTTTAGTCCAGTAGTTTTCCAGATATGTTGTTTTGTAATATTGAACTGTAGTTTTGTACTCAGTGTATACATAGGACTTTTATCTCCATATTTACTTAACATATCTGAGCATAAATATATTCTGATATATTAAAATAGCTGGACTTTACCATTCTAAATGGCTTTACCATGGACTTTGGTATTTTTGACCAATTTTGTCACTTTGGAAAAAAAAAAAAAAAACGGTGGCAACGTTTCACAAATTTAACTTACAAATGTTTTAAGGACACATTATTGTGGACTTTGTTTCTCATTTTATGATTTATTTTACATTTTAATGAGGAATGTTTAAAATATTTTATATTTAAACCAAAAGATAATGCTGTACACATTTCTACATTTCCTCTACACAAAGCTAAGCATTCTTTTGTAACTTTGATTATTACAGTGCACTCTTATTGTAAGATGAAAATGTAAGAAGCTGACAGGCAAAAGTGATTTCTAAATGTAATCATTTTCTATGTAGCTCTTCAGTAATGTGGTGTACACCTCAAAGAATAACAAACATGTTTGTGTTTTTTTTATTTTTCAAAGGTCCAGACACTTTCCTCTACTCCCCCTTCCTCCAATTCAGTATCAAAGCAGCGCATACGCAAACGGGCCAAAGTTCTGAGCATTGCTCGCAAGTATGCACCATTTCTGTAGCTATTCAAAAATCTGTTTCGAGTTTTCCTTTGTATTGATAATTTGATTTTTCTACTTTGTCTTCAAATGATATTCCTTTGTACCAACAGAATTCTGAGGATTCGCAAAGACCCTCCCACCCTGCAGCATAAGGAACCTCCTCCATCCCTTCTAGAGGCAGACCTAACAGAGTTTGATGTGCAGAGCTCCAACCTTCCATCAGAGGTTCTTTATATGCTGAAAAATGTTAGGTAAACAATCGAGTTTCCCCTCACATGAAGTGCTTGTCTTTTAGCTGCTTAACCGTTTCTGTTCGTCAACTTCTTGTAGGGTCTTGGGTCATTTTGAGAAGCCTCTTTTTCTGGAGCTTTGCCGCCACATGGTGTTTATTGAGCTGCAGGAGGGAGAAGTAATGTTCAGGCCGGGAGATGATGATGACAGCATATATGTGGTCCAGGATGGTCGACTAGAACTCTGCATCCAAGATAATGTATGAAAGAAACACTTTTTTAAAAATCAGTTTAGTACCGAAGCTGGTTTCAGCTTTGATTTTCCTCACACAGTGGCTCCATTTTTCATGGTAGCTCATATCACTTTTCACAAAGCTGTTTTACATGTTTATGGCAACAGTATATAATTCTGAAGGTTATACTGAGCTAACACATCCACAATGATGGTTCTACTGTCCAATAACACATTAATTTTTTTCATTCAACCTTTTATTTATACAGGTTCGTCTCATTGAGCCTCAAGGACTCATTTTCAAGAGATACCTGTTTTAAACAAAGAATGCTGACAACAGTAGACAATCATAAAAAATGCACATAAATTGAAGAACATTGTATAAAAAAATAAACTAAAACAGCTATATTACTACAGCTTCTGTAATAATATTTAGTATGGTAAATTGTGAAGCAAATTAATGAGCGGTGAGGTTTACGATCTTGCAGTAATTTGTGGAAAACTTGGAACAGCAGAGGGCACAAAGACATAAAAAAAAAAAATCCAACAGATTCGGCAATTTTTCCAATATACAGTATTTTGCTTGACTTGTACTGACGCATTTAATGTATATCGGTGATTCAATACTTTGTTTTCTAAATGTATTTTTAATCTACTTTATAAAGGATGGCACTGAATCAGTGGTAAAGGATGTCCTTCCAGGAGACAGCGTCCACAGCCTGCTCAGTATTCTGGACATCATCACTGTGAGCTGCTGATTTATTCCCTTAATGCACATCAGACTAGGTTCTGTCCTCTGTACCCCGATTTGTTTCAGTCCAGTTAGTTTACCCATCATATGCATGTGAGTCAGCTAAATCACATTAAATTGCCTTCAGAGGAAACTTCATCATTTTTGTTTGTTTTCCTATAGTAAAAAAAAGTTAAACTATGACTGTATATTGTCAGAATGCACATAGAATAATTCAAAAGATGGCAAAGCAGAATAAATGAAAGTAGCACTATAATTTGCATTATCACCTGCTTTTTATGGGTAATCAAGGGTGCACACTTTAAGAAACAATTTTTATTTTGTAAAATTACACATTTTTAAGAACTTGTCAAGTATATATAAACACTAAAACCATATCCTGTTATTTATACTGTAAATATTTGTACTGTTTCAAAGTACCAAGTGTGTACACATAATAAACTGAGAGGTGACTCAATGTTAGACCAGTTAACCCCTAAGTGTTAGATTTTTGTGTTTATGTGCTTTCAGTTTTTAAATTTGTGCTTTTTTCCAGGGATATCCAGCTCCATATAAGACGGTGTCAACACGGGCTGCAACTCGCTCCACCATCTTGCGCTTACCTGCATCAGCCTTTGAGTCAGTTTTTCAAAAATATCCAGAGACACTTGTGCGTGTCATCCAGGTAATGCACTGCCCAACAGTGGACATGTAAATGAATTACTATTTTTTGCCAAGTATAGAGATAGGTGCAAAATGTTTTCCTCTCAGCTCGGTCTGCTGAAGTGGTTTTCGTTGGTGTTGCAGATAATCATGGTGCGGCTTCAGAGAGTGACCTTTCTGGCATTACATAACTATCTGGGCCTAACGACCGAGCTCTTCAATCCGGTAGGAGGCAAATTAATTGGCACACAAATACGTGTGTGTTTACACAGTTACGCCGTGAGGCTCACACTGAATACCTAAGCTATGATTTTGATCACATTACACGTAACGAAGCTCAGAAATGCGCATGCACACTTGATCGCACTCAGTTGAATTTCACACATCATTAAGCGCAGCATCATAACTTTGTCTTTCCTGTAGCTCAGTGAATTATTAATGGTAATGGATAAAACCCTTCCATGCAAACTGCCAACAGAAACCTTTAAACCTGACTTGCCACTGACTTTATTGTTATTGTATACATGCTCATGCAGCATTCATACTTTTGTTCACCTGTGTTTTGTTTTTCAGTACCTTTTTGTGATATATTTCCACATTGTGATATTTTAGCAATTTATTTATAACTGCACTGGACTTGTATAGTTATAGAACTCAGTCAGGAAATGGGGGATGTGGTGACTTTGTTTATTTATTTATTTATTTATTTTTGTAAAATTGAAGTCTCTTCAGTTCCTTCAAAACAGTTTTTTTTCAAATTCACTGCAACATACCTGATTTATTTGTTTTCTTTTGCTATGTTAGTTTTTAGAATTTGTCTTTTAGCTTGCCTTCTGAAGCATTTATAGATTTTAACTACCCTTTTGCTTCTTTTAGTTTATCTTTTTGCTACATTTGCTACCGGTAACTTGTGTTTTGCTATTTTTAGTTGGTATTAAAAAATAAAATAAAACTTTTGCTACTTTTGGATACTAGCTATTAAAGTTGCAACTTTTGACTTTTTGTTAATGTTTTGCTCCTTTATTTCCCAGCTAATATTCTACTTCTTTTAGCTAACTTTAACACCTCATAGTTGTTGCTATTTTTAGTTAGATTTTGCTACTTTTGTTAGCCTTTTGTTACTTTTCGCTAACATTTTTCTGCTTGTAGCTGTTCACAAGTCTGTTGCTTCTTTTAGCTTTTAGCTAGTGTTCCACTTTTTTTTTTTTTTTAAGAAATTGTTTGGCTTCTTCAGCAAGTTTCAGCACAGTCATTCAGTCCTCACCCATTTGTGGAGGATAGAATGTGTCAAAATGAAATAAATACATAATACATACATAACAATTAAATGTATATTTTAATTATTAAATACATAATTAAATCAGTAAATATACAATAAAATTTTTAAATACACCATTAAATACTGACACACAAGTGTGGAATGTGCCAAAATTAAATAAATCATGAAATAATTTAATTGTATTTAATAATTTAATTGTATATTTAATTGTGTATTTAATATTTAAATGATACATTTCATTATTATGTATTTAATTTTGTCACATTCCATCCTCAACTGTATAGTGACAAAATTAAATAAGTAAATCATGAAATAAATTTAGATTTGTATTTAATTTAATTGTATATTTAATAGTGTATTTAATAATTTAATTATGTATTTAATGATGTATTTAACATTTAACTGATACATCTCATTGCTATATCTTTATTTATTTCAAATTTGTATCTAATAATTGTATATTGTGTATTTAATAATTTAATTATGTATTTAATGATTTAATGATGTATTTAACGATTAAATGATACATCTCATTATGTTTTTATTTATTTCATTTTGTCAATTCTGTAATTAAATTATATATTTCATTATTATGCATGTATTATTTTTGTCACCTTCTGTCCTCCATCCCTGAAGTCTTTAGAAACATTTGTTTGTTCTACAATGAAACATTTTTTCAGACTGCACCATCCTTTAACAACAGACATGCTTTTATTCACAGGAGAGTCAGGCTGTGCCTTTGTCCAATATAAACAGCGTGATGGCTGAGGCGATGTCTGGAAAAGTGACACGTCGTCTCTGCTTCCAGGATGAGTTACCTACAGGTTCTACTGACAGCACATCAGAACCAGGTCCAATTATGCACATCTATTTTAAATTAGGCCTTTTTGGGACACTCGTTCATCAACACTTTGGTTTTAACAGATAGTCTAAAGGAAAGTCCCTCAAACAGCTATAGGAGACTACGATCCACCTCCACACCACCTGAAAGTGCAGGTGCGTTGCTAGTTTGGTCTAATCGGATGAAATATGGCTTTTGTTTTTATAAATGTGCCAAAACTTCCAGGTCAAAAAGCACTCGCAGATGTGTGATGTGAACCTGTAACCCTTGTTACTGATGTCTTGCGTGACAGGAATTGATCTGAACATGGCTTGTGAACGAGCTCGAGTGACTATAGATGAAGCTCCACCGAGTCCTGTCAACCAAAAAGTAAGTTTTTTTTTTTTTTAATTATTATTATTCATTTATTCATTCATTTAAAATAAACAAACAAAACAAATTCATTAAAAAAATAAATAAAAACATTGAATGAAAAGAGTGTAAAAAGAAGAAATTTTTTTATATCTGCCCCCTTTTTAAAACAAACAACAAACAAAAAAAACTTTAAACAAACAACAACTTAGGTTTGAACATCTCCAAAGTGAAAGCAAAAATATTAGGCATCCTTCACATAGTATAATACTTTCCTAACAATTTTAACTTAATCTTTTTAATCATATTGAAATTTCTAAAACAATTTATAGTGATATCGAGGCAACTCCACAATCCTATTCCCTGAATTACAATGCGTCTCCTTCACACTAGTTCTAAATGGCGGTTTTGCAAACATTTCCATTCCCTTCAGGTTATAATGACTCTTTTTATTTATTTATTTATTTTTTTACAAAATTTAATTTAATATTTGGTGGGTAACATTTTTTATGAGCTTTATACATGACTTGTAAAATACTATATTCAACCAGATCATAAAATTTGAGTAATTTCAACTGATGAAATAATATATTTGTTGTGTGACCATAGCACTTCCTACTAATAATTCTTATAGCTCTTGCTTGTAAAATAAAAACAGGGTTTGTAATTGTTTTGCATGCTTTTCCCTAAACTTCAATACAATAGATTAAATATGGAACAATAATTACATTATACAATAAATACAAATATTTGTCATTCACAAAAACTTTTACTTTATACAGTAATGCAATTGATTTAGCTAGTTTTATTCTTAAGTAATTTACATGAGATTTCCATGTCAGCCTCTCATCAATAACGACACAAAATTTTATTTAATTAACTATGAATTTCAGTATTGTCAATTTTAAATGGGACTTCAATAATTTTCTTTCTATTGCTAAATATCATGTAGTTTATTTTTTCCAAATATAATAACTTATTAGGTTGGAACCGAGTTAGTATTTTTAAGAATTCTGCCTGTATCATCTCTAACATCTGTTCAGTATCTTCACCCGAACAAAAAAATGTATCATCTGCGAATAAAACACACTTCAAAAGCCCTGACACATCAACCAGATCATTCACATACAAAATAAACAACTTTAGTCCCAACACAGAACCCTGAGGAACTCCACATCCATTAACACAAAATTCAGATCTTACATCATTTACCTCTACAAACTGTCTCCTATTATTCAAATAACTGGATACCCAATGTAGTGCTAATCTTCTAATGCCATTTTTATTCAGTTTTTCAAGGAGAATGGTGTGGTCAGTCGTGTCAAAGGCCTTTTTTAAATCAATAAAAATGCTAACACAATGTTGTTTTTGATCAACAGCAGTTGTCTCTTCTATTAGTTCCATGAGAGCCATTGATGTTGAAACTTTTCTCTCTGTGGTAGTTCTCTTAGATGTTAATCCAATGCACCTTTGCACCTTTCGCTGCTGCTTGTCTGGTCTTCATGTCTTTCTCATGTCTGTAGTCTAGTTTGAAGAAAAATGTGACAGTGCTGCCCACATCATCTGAAGTGTTGCATTATACTGACAGTGGAGGGCAGTCTGATGCTATCCAGTTCAGTAAAAGCAACACAATCCTCCAGGCTGCTAAGAAAGACCTACAGGAAATCATCCAGCTGCAGGTAATGCCGTCATTAACTGGAGATTTATAGTTTTAAAAATCCTTAGAAGTAGCTTTACATTAGAAAAATGGTCTTATTACGTTGTTGTGTATGTTTTTTTGCAGGATCCAAGTCTGCTTGAGGGCAGAGTCACACTTCATCATGTCAAAGCTGGTTCTGTTGTAGCTCGTCAGGGAGATCAGGTTAGAACAACAGATTACAAAACTATTACCAGTACCTCCTTTCTCAGTTTGAATATCCTTGTGTGAAATATTTGTCCATTTTTTTTCTTCATTTACAATTTCTTTGAGCCTAGGCTTTAATTTAATGAGAATTATTTTGAGTTGTCAAATTTTTGTTGAAGTAACTGGTTACCTGGTGCTTAAGTACCGGTAGTCAATGTTTTGCTAGAAGCTCTTGTTTTAATGTTTTCTTCAGACTGAAGCTGATTCAGAATAAAAGGGAAAAATGCAGCAAACTCATTTTAATCAAACAAACTTTTCAGATATTATTGGGAGAGTGTATTTTGTTTGTTTTTAACTTGTTAAACTACTTCTTCAGTCGTCAAGTTAACCGAACATGTACACTTTGTATTTTTGGACAGGAATGATCCCAAACTTTAACTGTTTTTGGATTCTGTTGCAGTGCAGACCTGTCACATCGTCGCTACTAATTTTGTTGTCCTGCCTCTGTTTTTTTTTTTTTTTTTAGGAGGTGAGCATCCACTTTGTGATTTCAGGCCTCCTACATGTTTACCAGCGCATGATTGACCGTGAAGAAGACACACGTCTGTTTGTGACACACCCTGGAGAGCTTGTTGGTCAGCTTGCTGTCTTGACCGGGGAGCCCCTCACATTTACTGTGAAAGCCCAGCGGGACTGCAGCTTCCTCTCCATTTCCAAAACCCACTTCTACGAGTGAGTCACAGTGACAGTGCAGCAAATGGAACATTGTGTTACACTTTGCAATTAAGGTCTTTTTATTACATCTTACCAAAATTATTTTAGGTGAAGAACGAAATGATTTGGAGTCGTCTTTTCTCTCCATTTTTTTCCATGTTTTTTTTTTTTTTTTTTTTTTTTTGCACGCAGCGAACTGATTTGGCGCTCACGCTGGTCTGTGACGAGGCCCAGGGGCTTGGCTGCTCGATGAGGCGACATCTCTGAATTAAATAGGCGTGGATAATTTGCTCCCAAACCAGGGTCGCCTTATTTATTTATTTATTTATTTATTTTCTCTTGTTCGTCTCCCCTCTCCCTCACCAGTTTATAAAGAGGAGATAAAGACACAATAAAATGGTGGGAGATCCTGGCAGAGACTCATTATTTGGTTGTCAGTGAAGTTTTCTCACAGGGCCTGGTGACGGATCGCTCACTCCGTTCCGTCTACTCCTTTTCGGGGCAAATTACCCACATCACTTTTTCTTTTTTCCGTTTTTCTTCCAGCGGCTGAGCGCTTGGATAAAACTGGCCTCATTTGAAGAAGTAATGAGCCGCCAATTCTAGCTGAACTAAGGCAGATCATTGGGAACAATTTCCATAGCTTGTCACAGAGAACTAACAGCTATTAGCCTCGTAGCACCTCGGTACCATCGAACTGTGGGACGCTGACGGGGATTAAACCCATTATGAGCAATTTGCTTCCAAAAGGAGGCGCTTCATGAGCAGAAGTGATGTGTCAGTCAGTCCTGCAGGTCGAGTTTAATTCTCTTTTCACTCAGCTACACACAAACAACACTCTCCCATTCATCGCCCTGTGAGGGACGTGTGTGAGCAGCAGGTCAACTGTGAACATCAGGTATTAATAATGCAGGACGGGAAGTAGCTCCTGCAAGAACAAAGCTGCGCACTTTGATTCTGAGCCTCGGCTCCCGATCCAATCGCCGCCGGGAGCTACGTACTCCCGTAGAGACTGTGAGGGGAGGCTGCAGAGGTCCATACAGGAGGGAGATAACTGCTAAAACTACTTTAAAATGCTAATAAGTCTATAACAAGATGGGCGCACAGAGACGAGGCCGTAATCTTGTTGTGATCCCGGGTTAAAGCAGGAGGACAAAAGTGCTGTAAAAACAAAAGTCATGAGAGGCAAGCAGAACAAAACTTTACAAACGCCACAAAAAAAAAAAAAAAAAAAGAAGACTGGCACAAAGAAAATATGAATCTGACAAAACAGAATCCTGAGAGAAGAAATCAGACGAAGAACAAGCGTGTGATCGAAACGTGACGTACTTTGTGTGACAACGCCAAGTATACAAAACAAAATACACTAATGGACAAACTGTCTTCTTTTCTTTCATCGTTTCCCTCTTCAGGGGTCACCACAAAGAGTCCTCCTCCTCATCTGTCCTCTGCATCCTCTGTCCTCACTCCAACTACCTCCATGTCCTCTATCTCAGTGGTCCCAACCCTGCTCCTTGAGGAACACCATCCTCAGGGCCCACCCAAGCCTCCATGGGGCCCTAAGCAAAATTTGGTTTGGGGCCTTCTACTTCTGCTAATAATGTGGATTACTGCAATAACTAGTCAGATGATCAGATCATTCACTCACCTGACACAAACTCACTGCAACTCTGACAGCCCTGTTCACACTGTCCTATATGTACTACTCTTTTTCATTTGAGCAGCTTCGGATGTTATCAGTTCATTAAATGGCCATTATTAGTTGTTATTATCCCCATATGTAGCTGTGAAACTGTCCCACCTACCTCCTAGTAGTTTTAAAGGTACATTATTATCGTTATTGTTGCTGATAATAGGCAGCGTCTCACTGGGACAAACCAGGAAGTGTCTTTTTTTTCCAGCTTATGTAACCCTTTTCCTAAACCTAGAGGACCAACCATAAACTTAACCCCCTTACTCTTGTGCCTAAACCTAACCAAGACCCTAAACCTAACTGTGTGAAGCTATTATGAGCGCTAACAAAGCTAAAAATGGAGCCTATTATCATTGCTACCAGCGCTAACAACTTACCTTTAAACCCACTAGGAGGTACAGGAGGGGCAGTCTGACCGCTACATATGGGGATGATAAATAACGGCCATTTAATGGCTAATAACGTTCGAAGCGGGTGGGCCACATCAAGCTCATGAATGTCTTCAAAAGGCTGGACATGGTTGAATGTATTGATAATTACCTATTAAACTGGAAAAATATAACTTTCTCTGCATTTGATGACTACTTCTAAAAAAAATATGTATATATATATATATATATATATATATATATACATATATATATATATTTCATGTTTGAGTAATTTGTCATTATAAACATAAAAACTGATTTGATTCGACTGATAAAGTAATATTGACGCACACAACTGTTATCTTGAAGTTCTGTTTGTCCATATAGAGCCACAGAAATGGTTATGGCCGGATTTGGCCCACGAGCCTTGACTTTGACACGTGCGATCTAGTGGTATTAAAAGTAACAAAAGAAAATTAAAAACACCAGTATGTAATATATTTTACAGCAAAAGTGTCATCTGGTTTATTCTCTTTGGTTCCAAAGAACTGCAACAGTAATGTTCAAAATAACTTGTAATGCAAGATGAATTAAAAAAAAAATCACAACTTTATAATGAAATTGTGTGTAACAGAATCATATAGAAATCATAACAAAAAAATAAAAAATAAAAATAAAATTCTACTTAGGGGGCCCCTAGTGGGGCCTTAAGCAGCTTGCTTAAGCAGTTTGCTTATGCCTTGGGTCGGCCCTGACCATGCTGCATGTTTTAGTAGTTTCCCTGCTCCAGCACACCTGATTCAATGAATTGATAACTTCATCAAGTTCTGCAGAAGCCTGTTCATCACTCGTTCATTCAAATCAGCTGTGTCAAAGCAGGAAAACAACTACAATGTGCAGGATGGTGTTCCTCAAGGACCAGTGTTGGGAACTACTGCTCCTCTCTAACTGCATCCATATATCTCCTCTTTGGCCCTCCTCTGTCTTTTTCCTGGCAGCTGCATTTCTAACATCCTTCTACCAATATACCCACTGTCCCTCCTCTGGACATG
>JARVGS010000672.1:22035366-22045377 GCA_031762315.1 Hypsolebias antenori
GGTTTTTTTTTTTTCAAACTTGGAATTTTTTTTTTTTTTTTTGCTATTAAACATTCTTCTATCATCACACTCATTCTAGTTAGCCAGATCGAACACTTTCATATTCATACATCAAACAAATATTTTTCATGAAATATCTGCCTTGTGATTTGGGATAAAGTTTGAATGATTATGCCAAGTTTTCTGGTTTTAAGTGTGCTAGTTGGATTATTTCTACAAATGATTTGGTCCTTGCTCTTGCCTTTTACTCAGAATGGTGAAAAAAGAGAAAAATATTAAGTAATTGAGTTTTCCAATATGGAAACTGCGTCTGGACAGAGTGGTTTATAGTAACTGAGACGAATGTCCACGTTAAAGACAGATGAGCTTCAGCAGCAGAAAACAGTGAAATGTTTCAATTCTGGCTTAGAACGCAACAATCTAAAGTCTCGGAGTAGACTCAACAGAACTGGAAAGCTGACGACTTAATTTTATTTATTTATTTTTATATGTAAATTGTAAGACAAGTAGGTGGTGAGCTTAGCAACAAATTAGCTGTAGTGGGTTTTGGCTCGTTTATTTTATTTAGGTTAGGTTTTTAGAAATGCTTTCTACAACTCTGCAGTTTTTTGTTTGTTTTTAACAATGGTGGCCTTATTCAAGATTATGTGATGTTTCTAACAGCTTTAGTTTGTTAAAAATGCTCATTGACTATATATGTCTTGTCTCTACCACTGTACAATAAGGCTCCCCTTAGATGACTAATAAGTAGTTTATAAATACGTTATTAATTCATCTATAAACACTTTATAAATCATAAACTGCTTATTATGCATTAAGGGTGACATAGAGACAAAACTGACCAGTTTCTTACCAAATAGTGAACCAGATGTGTTCACCTATACATTTCATGTAGAGTTGTTATATTAAACATTTCAGACTAAATTACTACCTTGTAAGCAAAATAAGCATTTGCAAACCTAATTTTTTTTAAAGAATATAATATTAGTTCTAGATATTTACAATGCAGTGATAAAATAAAATATAAAATGCTAAAGAAATAGGGTTACAGATGTTTATTGTGCTTACAAGGTAGTAACTTGGTCTGAAATGTTTAATATAATAACTTGATGAAATATGTAGGTGAACACATTTGGCAAGAAACTGGTCAGTTTTCTCTCCGTCACCCTTAATTAATGCTTAATAAGCAGTTGATGATTTATAAAGTGTTTATAGAAGAATTAACAAATCTATAAACTATTTATTAGCCATCTATAATGGGAGCCTTATTGTAAAGAGATTTTTTTTAAAAAAAAAAACCTTGCTGTTACTTTTCCTTTATTATTCTTCACAAGTGTGTTAAAAAGCAAAAATGTTAAAGCAGGTGTCTGTGATGTCGTGAAGGTCACTCCTAAACATTGTGCTGCTGAGTCAGGTTCAGATCCATACGTTTTACTGAGGTAGCGGCCAAACTGTTTAAGCATAGTTTGTATTTGACCCCTAATAATTTAGAAGAACTAAATGGAGTACCATTGATGGGTGTATAAAAGAAAGGCTCCATGTTTTAGTGCTCGTATGGCTGATGATTTTAATATGGGGAGAAAAAGTGTTCCCGTTTATCTGGAAATGGAAAGATGGATCAATATTTACTTAGGCACAGAATGAGTCATAACGCTGGCTGGGTTTTTATCTTTCAGGGCACACGTTCTCATCTTGCTCATTCACTAGGTGCAGGAGAGAGACCTATTGATTAGTAAATAAATTTGACCATCCTCAAACTATTACACTCTTTATAAAATACATCATATTGTTAATTTAGAAATAACTAAGCATTTAAAAAGAGAACTTGTGAAGGAATCAACACTACAAAATAACTGTGTGCATAACATTTCCATTATGTTCTCCATAGAAAAATTCAGATTTTTTTTTGATAATATATCAGTAACAACTTTTGAAGGTAATGATTTTGGTCGGTGGGAGAAAATTTTAAGTATCTGGAGAACACCTATGCAGGCACAGTTCTATGAAATCGGTCTGTTTATCCCAATAAAAATTGTAAATGTTTCTAAACATGAACCAAAAACTGCAACTGCATCCACATGTAGAAGTGCCAGTTCTGTGTATTTTTATTTCATTTTTATTTTAGTAGCCATTGTTGTTTCCTTTCTGTATTTTTCACACGTTCTCTGCTTTACACAGGAGAAACTGTTAAAAAAATGATGAAACGTGTTCAAACATCTGCTTCATGCCTTCCCCTTTAGTTGGAGCGCATGTTGGAAGGAAGTGCAGTGCGAGCCCAGAAGCAGCTGGTCCTGTTGCACAGAGAAGACGGTCCGCCGCCCCAAGGGACCGTGCACTGGCTCAACATGCGAAGCTGGATCTCCAGACACCTCCACCTCTCCTGTCCCCGAAGAGTCTTCTCTAAAAGGAGCCTCCCCAAGCTGGTTGGAATCAAACTGCCCAAAGTGTTTCATGTGTAGATCAAAGCAGTTTACATAGTCCCATTTGATTTATTTACTCTGAGACTGAGCTTTAGGTGTGATCTTTTGCTTTTTATTTGTCTACATAATTATTCTCATCCATTCGCTTTTAGATAGTCATCGTTCTCTCTTTTTATTACAATTAGTTTGCTTTTTTTTTTTTTTTGCAGCTGGAACTGTACCAAAGAGTGTTTGAGAAGCCAGCAGACCGCCACTCTGACTTTTCCCGTTTGGCTCGCATTCTCACAGGCAACGCCATTGCTCTTGTTCTTGGAGGAGGAGGGGCCAGGTAACATTTAAAATATTTTATTTAACATATTGTATTCCACAAAATAGTTCTTTCTTCACATTTTTTCCCCCTTATGCTCTTGAATCAGGGGTTGCTCCCAGGTGGGAATCATGCGAGCGCTTTGTGAGGCTGGCATCCCAGTGGACCTAATTGGTGGCACTTCAGTGGGCTCCCTGATGGGGGCGCTATACGCTGAGGACCGCAACCACAGCCGCATGAGGATCAGGGCCAGGGAGTGGGCAATGGTGAGTCAAAGCAGCAGCAACACTTGCGTTGCAGATTCATACCAACAATAATTTTTTTGGGGCTCAGTTTTAATAATATCCATCACAACTTGCATCCCAAATGTCTTCAAAAATAATTCATGCACATGTTTTTGGAATGGTACAGTTACAGCAACATTTATTGCCTTTTGAACAGGAGACAATAAAACTAAAACTATTATTAATAAGCCAAATTAAAAGTCCACTTGATTGTCTTTTTATATCAAACATTACTTTGAAGGATTGCCTTAATTGTGTTTTAAGGTCACGTGACAAGACAAACTGGTCAAACTGGTCTTTATGTTGATAAGATTTGCTGGTCGTATGTTTTTTGTTTTTTTTTCTCCTCCCACCCCTGTGTTTTTTATTTTATTGTTATTATTATTATTTTTTGTCTGGGGTTATATTTATGTATTTGTATATGAATGGGCATGTCTATGTGCTCTTGTTGAAATCAATCAATAAATAAAACAATAAAGCAAAACACTCTTATCGAGTGTCTCGATGAGATAGAAAGGTGCTATATAAGTACAGTCCATTTACTGTTCACTTTAGAAAACAAAAAATCGAAACGTGACTTGTTAGTTCACATTTTTGCTCTTTTCTAAAGGAAATGACTTCCAAGTTTAGGAAAGCTCTGGATTTCACATATCCATACGCCTCCATGTTTACCGGTGCTGCTTTCAACTCCGGCATCAGCAACGTGTTCAACAGCAAACAGATTGAGGTGAGTTAGATGAGTCTAAAAATATAAAAGCTGGGAATAGAAGTTGTTGCTGACAAACTCCCCCCTTTTACAGAAATACACTATTCTCTGATGTAATGTTCATAATTGCAGGACTTGTGGATCACTTACTTCAACATTACTACTGACATCACTGCATCAGCTATGAGAGTACACACTGATGGTAAGTATTTTCTACTGAGCAGACATTTAGCCCATGTTCGGTTACTTTCATTTGAATGCAAAGTGCTTCAATTACAATTTAAAGTGTTTCCTGTTTCCTGTTTGAGGTTCTTTGTGGCGTTATGTCCGTGCCAGCATGTCTCTGTCGGGCTATCTGCCTCCTCTCTGTGATCCCAAAGATGGGCATCAGCTGATGGATGGAGGCTACATCAACAACCTGCCTGGTATGTTAAATTTCAAAAATAATACCTTTAAAAATGAGCATTATTTCTCTCTGACATTAAGTTAACATGTATTTATTCTTCACTTTTTTTTTTTTTTTTCTTCCTCCCAGCTGATGTGGCGCGCTCTATGGGGGCCAAAGTGGTGATTGCTATTGACGTGGGCAGCCGGGATGAAACCAACCTCACTAATTACGGCGACGCTCTCTCGGGCTGGTGGGTGCTATGGAAACGCTTCAACCCCCTGGCTGAGAAAGTGAAGGTGATGAATCAATTAACAAACGAGACAACAAATTGCACATGGCTAAAAATAAAAATACAAAAACTAAATCAAGCATATGAATAATTATAAAAGTGTTTTTAGAGCTGCCTTTTATTGACGCACAATTTAATTTCCACAGGTCTTGAACATCGCAGAGATTCAGTCTCGGCTGGCCTACGTGTGCTGTGTGAGGCACCTGGAGTCTGTGAAGAACAGCGACTACTGCGAGTACATCAGGCCTCCGATCGATAGATACCGCACTCTGGAGTTTGACAAGTTTGACGAAATAGCTGTAAGTCTGAGACATTTCCCCCCTCACTTAGTTTAGTAATTAATCCGTTAATGCTTCAGCAAAAACAATGAAAGTATTTCTTAAAGTAAGGCATATTTTACACAACTTTTCATGCCAAAGGTTTAAACAGATTTTGTGTGATCTGTTGACTCACCAAATGTTACCTTAATATCTGTAAAGCTGAGTGACTTATTGCCATTTTTATGTTGGGCTGATTAACTGTAGTGGTCATCTTTAACTTGTTTGATTTCAAAAAGTACTGTATTTTTCACGGTAAACATCGCACTGCCCTATAAGTCGCATCAGTCCAAATATGTCTAATAAAGTGGAAAAATCCATAAATGCGTCGCTTTGCCGTATACGTCACATCTATTATGCGTCACCGTTGACAACCAGGAAATGTGGGCCGGTGTTGTGCCAAAAATGGACTGGCTGCCAAATGGTGGATGCAGGAGCATGCACGGGAGGACGTTAACAAGAATTTAACAAGATTAACACTTAAAACAATTATTTTGATTGCTCGACTTTATAGTAAAGATGTCTCAGTAGAACTTTAATAAATAAAATACAATATAAATATAATATATAATATTATAAAATATAATATAAATTTAATAAATGCACTTTGACGGTCAAATCAGCTGCATTTTGCCGGGGCGGCGCAGCAAAATGCAGCTGATTTGCCGGTTGCTCCAGGCAGATGACGGTAGCTTCTGTGGCAAGCCGATTGTGTCATTAGTAGCCACTTTTACCTATTACATGATACAACTGCATGCCATACGACTGGTGCCATCTAACGGCTGAAAATGGTAATGTTCAATTTTTTCAGTCTGAATGAATGAAAACGGTCATATCTCAGCCAAAAATTGTTTTTTTAAATAGGGTAAAAAAATCTATAAATACGTTGCTTCGGCGTATACGTCGCAGAGCAAATTATGAAAAAAAAGTGACTTATGTGGCAAAAAATACGGTAATAGGTTGTGCATCCAGTGAAGAGTTTCATGAAAATCTCTACAGTGGTTCACAAGATATTTTGCTAACAAATGCACACAGACAAAGTAATGACAATCATTTCATGCTGGTGAATGTTTTTTTGTTGTAGGAAGTGGGATACCAGCATGGCAAGACTGTGTTTGACGTGTGGAGTCGCAGCGGTGTAGTGGAAAAAATGTTGAAAGACAGACACCAAGAGGATTTCCACAACATTCAAAGGAAGAGCAATGTAAGCATGGGATTATTAATAATTGGAAATTGTATAAATTGACAAAAAGAGTGAATATTCTTAGAGTCCTGTATTATTTAGGCCATGAACTACGTTGTTGTTAATCTAACATCTAAAAGAGTTTCCTTTCGAAGCTCACAAAGATATAGTCATACTAAGATTAGCCCCTTAGCAATATTTAAAAAAACAAAATGTTTAATAAACGAGGAGAGGCGGATGATGAAGAAAAATGTCATATTTACCCTCAAACTGAACTGTAATTTTAGGGGATGAAAAAAAATGAAAGTAGAATTGATGTAAAGAATCGTGGCAACAACATCCAAAACAAAAAAACCAAAACAAAACAAAACAAACAAAAAAAAAATAAATAAATAAAAAAATGCACATTTAAAGAGAAAGTAAAGACAAAGCCATTGTTGCATATTAAGATGGTGATGCTGTCTTCTGACTAACTCCCATTTTCATTCTTTAAAACAATATCCATCCCACACAGACGATTAATGTCTATTTTCAGAAGCTTCTGTAGGATGCAACTCTCAAGAGAAATAATGCATGTCTTCACCTAAAAAAACAAAAAGACACTGCTGGTCAAAACTTAGAAAATTGAAGAGCTTGTGTTCCTTGAAGGAACGAGTATCACCTGCCACCTTTCATTTTTAGACTATTAATGACAAAAGTTGTAGCCATCTTGATAAAACTGAGAAAATATAATTAGATATAATCTCAGACAAAGATCTTTTTGGGGGGGAAATTTGGCAGATCATTATTTATTTGGATGAACTACCGTACTTACCGTCGTCAACGTTGCACTGCCGTATCAGTCGCATCAGCTCAAAAATGTCCAATAAAGTGGGAGGAAAAAAAAAAAAAAACCAAATATGTTGCTTTGCCGTATAAGTTGCATCTATTATGTATCACCGCTGACCACCCAGAAACGTAGGCCGGCGTTTCATAAATCGATTAGCTGCCAAATGGCGGCCGCAGGAACATGCATGGGAGGACTTCAACAAGAATTTAACTAAATTAACACTTAAAAACAATTGTTTGCTTGAAATTGTAGTAAAGGTGTGTCTCAGTTTAACTTTTCCTTAATAAATGCACTGTGACAGTCAAATCAACTGCATTTCAAAAATCGATTCATGGCTGTGGGAGCACACAGGGGGAGGATTTGCTGTGCATTTCTTCGAAATATAACCACCTAAAACAATTATTTGTTTGCTCAACATTATAGCAAATGTGTGTCTCAGTTGAACTTTTACTTAAATAAATGCACTTTAACGGTCAAACCAGCTGCGTTTTGCCTGGGCGTTGCAGTAAAATGCAGCTGATTTGACGTTTACTTCAGGAGTTCTGGAGCGAGACAAAGGTGGCGTAGTATGGCAAGCCAAGTGTCTCATTAGTAGCCACTTTTACCATTAATCAGACACTTGGCGTCGAGGGCCCTCTAGTGGCTGAAAATGGTAGTGTTCAATATTTTCTATGTCAGAATGAATTAAATCGTCAGATCTCAGCCAAAAATTGGGTTATAAATATGGGGAAAAATGTCTATTAGTCACTTTGGTGTAGAAGTCACAGGACTTGCAAATCTATGCAAAAAAGGTGCGACTTCGAAAAATATGGTGCTAACTTATAAAATTTTTATTTATTTATTTATTTATTTTTTATTGATACCCGTCAGGGATTATAACTAACACCATCAGATTTTACCTTCAAGTCCATGAAGTCCAGAGGACACTTCATTCTTAAAGACAGTTGTTTGATAAACGCATTAAAAAGTTTCTCAAACGATACAAGAACGGAGTGTCTGCCTCGATTCCTGTCGAAGGAAAATGGGACGGAAAAACAAGATGCAATTGTGACACAATCTGTATTATCTTCGTCCTTTTAAAGGACAGCAGTTATGTAGTAATATTTTAAGAGGAAAAAACTAACAAACATAAGCTGAAATAGTCCCCTATCAATTTTCTATCCCATTAATTTGCTCCTATTGATGGACCCCACCCTTGATAACAAGTAGGAGAAACGCTGAGCCTAAATCTAAGTTACTGTAGAAAAGAACGTACAAAAATCCTAGCAAAGACTGCAGAGCTGACAAGAACACAGGATTATTTGGAGTAATACCTTTACAAAACCTGGCTGCAGGAACAATTTGAGACCATTGCCTTTCATATTGAAACTCTACAGTGAGATGGAGGCTGAGGGCAGAACAGTGACAATGATTAGAGATTGTTAAGAAGGGATGGTTTGACTCTGGACTTGCTGCTGTGAATGAACATCCCTGTACTTCAGCCACTGTGACCTACGAGTTATCCACGTTACCCACCGACAGTTCAGCTGTGTTATCTACCGATGCTGCACGTGAAGTCTCAACTCCAATGCATCGTTGCATTTTCTGGACATTTCAACCTCATTTTTCTCTTAAACTGCCCTTAAGCTATCCAACATTTTGTCAACAGATTTTTATTTATCAATATTTTAGATAATTTTAGTGTTTACTATTTATTCTGGCGCAAAATAATTTCACTTTGGGAATTAAAGTATTTATTCCAGAATGAAGTAAAGAAAATAGAATCCAAATTGGCTTTACAAATGTGTTTATTTTCTTATAAAATCAGCCGCCTTTTGCGTTTTCATCGTTGTGCATAAAAAAAGATGCATTATTTTGTGCAGGAATAAAACAACCTGACAGCTGGCATACTAAGAACACAGCTGGACAGTAAGTAAGTGAAGAACCCTGAGGCTGCATTATGTGGCAACCTTCAAGGATGATAAACGTCAGCAGCAAAATGCTTCAAAAAACAAGTTGTCAAATCGTCCCTTGGGATCGGTTCCAAAACTAAAGCAATTCCTGTAAATCCCCATCCACGTTTCAGATCTCTTGTAAAAGAATCCCCAAGGCTCAGTGAGATTAACCTGTATAAATAAAGGTTGAATGAATCTCATAATGATCAACTTTTTGTAGGGGTAAATACTATTTGGTGTTTATTTTTGTTTTTAATAGTTTTATGCTTCTACTTGCTTTGGTTTCTCAGTCAAATCTTTAAAAAATTCCAAAAAGACACACTTGCACCTCCGACTTGCATCTCTGAAGGACTATTTTAAGCTTCAGAGCAGAAGTCCACATATCAATCAGTGATGTCAGAGCTGCCCCATGGGGTCTTATATATCTTTTATGAGCTGATTTTGTCTCTTTCAGGTGTTGACATGTCCCAATGCTTCCTTCACTGACCTTGCAGAAATTGTGTCCCGCATCGAGCCTGTCAAACCTGCACTGATGGACGGTAAATCTCCTGACACGTATTTCAAGAATGACACTTTCAGACACACTTATTATGAAGCTTTTTGATGTGATGACACGATGGCCAGGAGATGGATTTTTTTACCCGTTTTCTCCATGTTTTTTATATTTGCTTTGTTGGTTTTTGCATTTTTTTTTCTTAGTTACATATTAGGTGACTAATGATAAATGAGTAAACACAGAGTTGAATATTTTCAAGTAAATATGTATATTTTATTTAAAGTAGATGTCCTTTATTGAACTTAAAGTGGTTGTTTTTCTTTCAGCGTCACTCTCTTTGCACATTTTGCTATTCTGGTTGATTCACCTGCTCACTCTTCTTTCTCTTTTTCCACACATGTTACACTTTCCATCTTATTCACCCACAATGTGCTTCTGTGCATCCACTGTTTCCACTCCATCAGAGGGGTCAGAGTACCACACTGACTACGAAGAGGAGGCATTGGAGAGTGCCCTCTCTGACATGGAGATGTACAGTCACTATGGAGAGCACACTGAAGGGGAGGAAACGCCTGACACGGTGTGAACTTCTACACGCTCAGGGTCTTTGAAGCTCTTCTTTGTTCTTATTTGGAGGACTGGGCAGTCACTTTTTACATCTCCACATTGTTGACATCTTCATCTGAGAGCATTTTTATTAATAATGCTTGAAGATCCTAGACTGTATCGTCTCAAGTAAAGATTGAGGGAATAGTTTCTAAATTTTCACAAATGTACATTTAGTTACCGTAATCTTTTTTTTTTTGCCGACATAACTTTGTGTTTTATCAGCTTTTCTGAAGTCCACACAAAATCTAA
>JARVGS010000672.1:22048283-22058559 GCA_031762315.1 Hypsolebias antenori
CAGTTCTGTAATTTTATTGTTGAATCACATGAAGTTAGGCCACTGAATGTCTGATTTATGTACCCTTGAAAATTTATAAAAGCTGATACATTCATTCAAAAGCAAACTTAAAGTTGCTGTATGTAACTTTTATACAAATATTTTATAATAAAATTTTAAATTTTATTTGAGGTCTTGGTCTCAACTTGGTCTCGGACCCGACACACTCTGGTCTTTGTCTTGACTTGTTCTCGGGTTAGGTGGGCTTGAACACAACACTAGTGTAGAGGAGTAATGTTCGCTAATGTAGCATTTTTTTCATGTGCATATGTTGTTTTCGAGAATGTTTTAAGCCTTTAAAACGACAAAAACTGACCCTTGTTTGGTTAGCTGTTAGCCTAGCATGGCTGAATACTTTTGTGACTTACATCTGATAAGGTAATAAATATTAATTATTTGACATCTCACTTCAACAATGACAAAGCTATCCCTTTAAACCACATTTGAGACGTTTCATCTCTTTTTTCCTCTTGCTCTGTTAGTTGTTTTAGTCATTCTGATGTTTATGCTGGACTCAAAGATGTGTAATTTATGATGCACCAAAGACTTCAAGAAGTTTTAAACCATTCAAAGGGTAAATTTAATTGCACTTATTTAATGTGAAATTCATACAACAGCAGAGCACAAAGGCTGCTCATCGTTAATGCAGAAAATGTCTAATCCATACAAGCAGTGAAAATATCACCGGCGGAAGAAACGGAGCAGAAATGTGACTTCTTTGACTTCAATCTGACCGTCCCCCATCTCATTTCAGTCTAAAGTAGTTGATCAAATTTATGTAAAAAACTTTTGTACATTTTCAATCCTTTAAAAGAAAGGCAGTTGTTTCTAACGATTGGGTTTCTTTTAAATAATCTTTTCAAAAATTGATACCTTATGCAGATCCAGGCAGATAAACGGCACAAATATTTTGTCATCCTTAACACTTAAGTGAAATAACCTCTGCATAGCCAAAGCATATTTGTTTTAATATAAGCTATTGTGCCAAGTTAATGAGTAATGTATTCCCAACTCGGTATGTCTGGTAAGGCTCAGATGTCCCAGCTTTTCACCATAACTTGTGAATCTGGAGCAGTGTTGTCAGATGTTAGATAATTTTGCCTGCTGTCTGATCAATAATTCCAAAAATCCCAAAATGTGCGATAATCTGATCACTTCAGTGTATGGCTAAATTAACATAACATGCGAGTGGCACACGAGAGAGGTGAGTTGTGAAAGACACTCGTAAGACATTATTCACTATGGCCAGCGATGCAAATTAGGTTGTGAAGTTATTTAGTGACTTGTAGTGTCTTTTTGGTATAACCAATAACCACTTCCCTTACTGAAGAGGTTGAAATGGTGCATTTTTGAGCTGTGGTGAGAGAGAGACGGTGGAGGCGAAGCGTAAATGCCGTTCACAAACTTACAGGAAGTAATGGGACAAGGACCCCAGTTGTAAAGGAAGGTTGAAATCTAGATGGACAAAAGCTTTTAGTCGCTGTTGTAATACACAGAGAGTGGACAAGATTACTGATGTATTATAAAAAAAAAAAAAATCATGCCAGGTCTAAATGGCATCAAGAAAACGAGCAATGTCTGTCCCAGCACAGAAGTCAATAGCTGAATGCTTGCAGGAGACAACAGAAAAGGCTCAGCTAGACACAGCCATGAAAACAACAGAGGTCAAGCTAGCATGCTTCTTAGCGGAGCACAACATGGCCATGAGTGCCTTTAGATCATCTAGTGGCTGTTTAAAATTAATAAATAAATAAATATATTTAAAGACTTGGAAACTGCACAATCTCATTTTTGGCCACACAAAGGCAACTGCAATAGCCAAACACGTTACAGGCACGAGGGAGCAACAGCAAAAAGACTTTACGGGATATTACCAAGTCTTTAACTGATACAAGTGTGTCACCTGAAAATATAGTGGGGTTTGGGTCAGACGGCTGCAACGCATGATGGGGAGAAAACGGTTCTGTTTCCACTCTGAAAGTTGATTCTCCAGGTGTCACGGTGCACCAGTTTGCCACTCTTTACATCTTTGTGTAAGTGAAGCTGCAAACATCTTCCTCGTCAGTGTGAGGAGTTAACCAGGCATGTAAGCATGATTTAAAACCAGCGCCAAGTTCTTCGCAGAGCTCTGTGAATTTCAAGAGTTGTCAAGTTGAACCTCAAAATTCAGAAGCCCTCCTAGACTCGATGGCTATCATTCAACAAAGTTGTCAAACGCATGTCCGACCAGTGGGATGCTTTTTTATTTTATTTTTTTAACAGACTAGCATGGCACGAGCAGAGCATCCGTCTGCTTCCACTCATGGAACAACTGTCTCGATTGGTTGACGTGCTGGATTCAGATCCTCTCCAAACAATTGACCAGTGGAGGCGTCTACCTCTTGCCATATTACTCTAGCCATATCTCAAAGAGCTCAAATAATACCTCAACTACAGCTCCAAACGAGTTGAAAAGGAGGCACCATGGATGCATTCCCATCTACCTGGCGGTGGCGCTCGAGTGTCTGACCGCTGAGATCTTGGAGGTGGTGGAAAACTAAAACTAATGAAACCAGGATGAGCTACAACAACAATTAATTTCCCTTTGGGATTAATAAAGTATTTATGAACTGAATTGAATATTAGGTGAAAACACAAGGACAATGGACATTGATGAATTCTGGCACCTCTACTTTGGAGGACTTGGGGGATAAAAAAAAAAGGGTTCAACTAACTTGGAAAATTTGGATGCACTGGTGCTGCCACATTCAAATACGTCATGGGAGCATTTTTTTTTATAAAGTGAATCTGATCAAAACAAAACCATACGTTCATCAGAGTGTATGAAGAGTGCAGGTGGATGTGACACATTTCAGCCATCAAGTGCAATGACTGCCTCAACATGTACAAACATCTGGCTCAACGATGGAGGATGGAGCAGCCAGACAGTGCCTCAAATGTGGAGCTTATTTACATCATAAGTGAAAATTATATATTTATCACTAAGATTAATTATGAATAAATGTTACTGACTTTTTAACCAGGTTGTCATATATTTGTTTGGTGTTCTCTGCTTACATTTAGGCTTTTCCCAGAGTAAACAAAGCTACAGCTGTGGAGTTAATATGCAGCTGAATGAAAATCTAAGCTGGCATTGGTTGTATCCCCAGAGACTGGATGATGAATTATGAAGGCCTGTGTTTCTCTGCTAACTTGGACAAACGTGTGTTTAAAAGAAAGACGCAGGGAAACACTGAACATGTGAACTTATACCCCCACAATAGCTGCAGATTTCCTGCTCTTGCTCCCCCATCACATACGCCTCTTGGTCTGTGAACGCTGCTGGAGCATTTCAAAACCATTAGAAACCATGTGTCCTTTGCGGGGAGGCTTGGTTTTTGGCACAAGATTTTCATGATGAAGCTGACGGTGAAGCCAAAGTGCCAGAAAGCATCTGTTTGTCTTGTGCTGCAGCTTTTTATCCGTCACAGCCATTAACAAGCAGATAGACGAGTTATACAACCATAAAAA
Source organism: Hypsolebias antenori (assembly GCA_031762315.1). Lineage (NCBI taxonomy): Eukaryota > Metazoa > Chordata > Actinopteri > Cyprinodontiformes > Rivulidae > Hypsolebias > Hypsolebias antenori. The sequence goes on from JARVGS010000672.1 coordinate 22,051,833, forward strand.
AAAAAAAAAAAAAAAAGATTGACGATAGACAGTATGTATTGTTGCAATGTATGTTATTTTCATTAAAATCTGTATTTGTTGTGACCAACCTTTGCTGTGAAAGAGCATCAATTCTCTGTTGTTCAGTTTGGCAGCTGCTTTAGTCAAACCATCTGTGTGAACTTGAACTTCCGTGGATTGAGGCTGCATCTGTGACTTCTGGTCCTCACGACAAACCGCATTAAGAGCTCGGCTCCACCGAAGGAACGCAATCCATGTCAGGTTTTCAGCTGCTCCACTTTACTTTCAAACAACTTGGAGTAGATGTAAAGTCGATGCAATGACATGCAAATAACACTACAGAGGAAATCGAGCAATCGGGTGATTGATGAAGACATGAGAAAGACAAATAGAAATGTCTGAGACGCTAGATGTTATTTCACAAATAGATAAATGGAGACGCCTTCACGTGTCAAGACCCTAATGAAGTGATTACCCCCAGCACTACTCAAGACATCCTACGAGGGCTGGCTGATAACGTAAGTGGTACTCAGATAAAATCAGCTCAGCTCTCTGTACCTCGTCAGGTGGTTAGACTCAAAAATGGCTGTAAATTGAACACTGAATAAATATTTGTCAAGTGATAGGCTGGGGATCCTCTTCATGCATAATGGAAGAGGATCCGTTTCAACGCAAGCTGGGGATATCATACAATTTCTGTTTTGAAACCTTGTTATATTCAAGCTATCAGTTACATTTCTGCATGAAGCCTGATGAATCCAATCTATTCTATTACAAACATATCTTGGAGGCATAACCTGGACGACCCCTTAATTTTCAAATTTTAAATTCATGCAAGAAGGAGATCAGCTCCATCTTATATTAAAGATATTCCGTGTTTTTCTAACATCACTTTGCCCTCAGATTGCAGGTTTACTCGTGGTTCCTAGAGTCTCTGAAAGTGCAATGGGAGGTACAGCTTTCAGTTATCGGGTGCCTCTTTTGTTGAACTTCCACTTTCTGTCCCCAACTCGGACACTGTCTACTCTTAAGACTAAACATAAGATTTTGTTTTAAATAAATATAATTAGGATTAATGTGGTTTTCCTGAGCTATCCCTGCTGCTATAGGCCTAGACTGGAGGACACACTGATGATTTTCACTCTGCTGCTGTCTTTAGCCTCCATGTTTGTACTTGTATTGCAGCCATTAAAATGGCTTTTTGTTTTTATTTCTATAGAAACTACATCTGGACCAATCTTTCTGACATCATCTCACTTCTGTCTTCTCAAACCACAACTGATCTCAGCCCATCCTAAACACGCTTCGGGTGATTTCTTCCTGTTCAGATGGAGTCATTCCTTTCCATTGCACCTTCTGCTGTGGGGTTGCAATAAAGTGAAGATTCAACTTATACAGATGGTTTTGTTAGATTTTCAGCTTTAAGTAATTTGAATTTAAATGCATTATATGTGGATGTACTGCTTTATAATAACTGAACTGACTACCATATTTTCCGCCATACATAACACACTGCCCTATAAGTCGCATTAGTCCAAATATGTCTAATAAAGTGGAAAAATCCATAAATATGTCACATTTATTATGTGCCACTGCTGACACTGAACCCAGAAATGTGGGCTGATGTGCAAAAAATCAATTGGCTATCAAATGAAGCTGATTTGACAGTTGCTCCAGGCGAGCAGAATGAAGGTGAAAGACTGTGGCAAGTCAATTATTAAGTCACTTTTACCTATTACATGACACAACGGCATGCCATACTACTCTAGTGCCATCTAGCGGCTGAAAATGGTAGTGTTCAATATTTTCAGTCAGAATTAATGAAAACCATCATATCTCAGCCAAAAATTGGTTCGTAAATATGGGGGGAATTCCATAAATACGTCGCTTCGATGTCCAAGTCGCAGGGCCTGGAAATTATGTAAAATCAAACAAACAAAAAAAAAAACAACCTTTGACAAAAAGGCCAAAAAAATACGGTAATTAGATCTGGATCTGAATTGGATTCAGGATTTGGACTTACTTATTTCTATTATATGGTGCTCTGAGATGACTGAGTTAGCATTGTATAAACCTCAGCTGAGCTGAATTTAGATGTCAGTCCCAGCCTTTTAGGAGGTTAAAGCACAAGCATCAAAGCCAAAGTGCACCTCCATGGCTGTGACCATTACAATAATTTTTGGTTCATTCTTGAATAAACACAACCTGAAAAAGCATGATGTAAAAACACATCATTCACGAACGTCATTGGAAATCTGCTCTTTCTAGGCTTTTACAAGTACGTGGGAGTAATTGTGTTTGGCTGAGCATACTCAAAAGCCCATAAATATGTTTTCATCTGGGAGAAAGATGGTCTTCTTTTAGAAACTGTGAACCTCTGTGACGTGCGCGGACAGCGAGGCGCTCTCACCTCGTGCTGCAGATCAGCAGCTTCAGCGTGATATTATTAGCCAGGCAGAGAGCGGAGAGACGAGGCAGCAGCAGCAGCTCTGCACAAACCGTATGCTGGATCAGCTGTGGCTCCATCTTTGTTTTCATCTTTACCTCTAATTCTCTGGATCTGTTTAAATGCTACACCGTGCACAACAGAACACCGAGGGCCTCCCACACACAAATCTGGCCATAACTCAGAAAGACTGCAGCCCCCATCATTGGACATTATGCTTTTTTCACTTACAAACACCACTACGAGCAATCTGCTCTTATCTGTTTGTTAAAATTATTCATTTTTCTGTTTTAATTTTGTTGCCAAACAATATGTCAGCGACCAATTGTAACGAAAAAATGCACAAATGGACCTAATTTATGTTTTTTGATGCTGGCAGAAATTTACACAAGCATAATGATGTGTTTATACCAAGCTAATCCTCTTCTAATATAATAAGTGCAATGACATAAATTTGTCAGGTCATTAAACTCTTGATTTTAATTGGTTAGCAGGCGTACATTCATCAGTGGTGACAGAAATAAATCAGCCTTTGTGAGTTAGGTTAGTGTCAAGCGTTTAGTGTGTAATCAATGTAAATTAAAAGAGACTTGTGATAGCTAAATAAAAAGCTGTAAAGGAAGTTAAATGCTAGAGGTGTTTAAATGCTCCATTTTTTTTTCCTGCTCTTGTCCTTCAACGAGGGTCTCCAGCAGGCATTTCCCAGCCAAATCACACTAAAACAATGTTTATGTTGACAAAAATATTTCAAGATAAGACCTTTCAGCCAGATGTTAAGGGTGAACGCTTCCTACAAGAGATCTTAGCTGCCTCTCCCTGGGTTTATCTGATTTTGGACTGAGATGCTGCACCAATAAAAACAGTCAGCAGAGATCTGTTCTCTGCTCTACATTTGTTACATCTGACACTTTTAAAATTATTTTGAATTTTGCAAATCCCCAAAAAGTTAAGTCAGGTCATCTGGACAGATTCTTCTTGGTTGAAAAAATAATCTTTCATTCAAAAGACTTCATCAGAGGCCAAACTCAGTTCTATAAATACCTTCTCAAAGTGGGTAAACCAGTTTGCTGGGGACATTCAAAACTAGATTTTCACATGTAAAAGGAGGACCATCCGTCTAATAACTCTGTCACCAGTAACCTAACAATCGAACGTTAGTGCCCCCATGGCCACTTGCTATTCACAGAACTTGTCTGAAGCAAACCTGGCCAAAGTGGTTCAGAATGTCCTGATTCATGCTCAGTCATCCAGGTAAATGAATCCAAAAATGTTAAGTCAGGTCATATGAACAGATTCTTCTTGACTGATGAAGACTTTGGGATGAAAGCTGCAATGTTTCAACCAAGAAGAATCTGTCCAGATGACCTGACTTAACATTTCTGGATTTACCGTATTTACCTGGATGGTTGAGCATGAATCAGGACCATTTTGCAAATGTTTCATCAACATATACTAGAGTTGCATTCGGGTCCAAAAAAATCCTACCTGACCTGGCACAGCCCATAGCTATCATTTCTGAACCTGACCCGACAAATTAACAGTAATTACAGGTCCTTTTACCTCTTTCAAGGCTGGTCAGCTCACGGTCAAATGGCCACATGCGGCTGGTGATGGTATGGCAAGCCATGTTGCCATATAGTTGGATTGTCAGCCGTGCGCGTCCGCTAATGCAATCAAAAGCCCAACACTGGCCCGGCCCGCACATTAAGCACATTATTATGGCCCAGCCTGGCACTAATCCAGGTCAGGCCAGGCTCCGGGTTTTGATTAGAAATGACAGCTCTACCATCTTATTTGACAGACATATTTCTTCATTTTTGTAAAGAAATACTGTACTTTTTTAAAAAAAAAAACACCAAAATGGTCACACAAGTACAAAACTATATATCAAATCATTCCTTCACAAGGGATAAATGACTGACTGGTTTTCTGACCCCCCAGACCCCTCCAGTATAGTAAAACTGTACATTTTAGAGTGGCCTTTTGTTGTGGTCAGCCTAAGGCACACCTGTACAATAACCATGCTGTCTAATCAGCATGTTGATATGCCACACCTGGAGGAGGATGGATTATCTTGGCAAAGGAGAAGTGCTTAGAGTTACAAATTTGTGAATATTTGAGAAAAAATGACCCATTGTGTACATTGAAGAAGTCTTAGATCTTTGAGTTCAGCTCATGGAAAAATGGGAGCAGTAACAAAACTGTTGCATTTATATTTTTGTTCAGTGGAGTGGAAATTTTTTTTTTTATCGTAAGTACACAGAAACATGGAAGTACACCAATTAAAACAACCATCAATTAATCAAATATGATAAGAAGCAGTTTCTAAAGTTGAACTTCTTCAGCTGCTTAAATGACAAATGACAGTGTTAATGTACCTTGTAATGGTCTTGCCCCCTACCCCCACTAGAGTTGCATCTGGGCCCAAAAAATCTGAACCTGATCCAGCCCCAGCCCGTAGCCATCATTTCCGAACCCAACCTGACCTGATGGATTAATAGTAATTACATGTCTGAACCTGAATCCCCCCACCCCCCTCGACATTTTTAATTAAGATTTGACTGCTTATATAGTTATTAATGGTCGGCGGACGTGCACGGCTGAGTAAAGGGGTCAGAAGATCAGAGCTGCCGGGGTGTTTGTCCTTTCATGGCCGTCAAAGCCCGCTAAATCCCTGCTTCTGCCTGCACTCTGCATTATTCAGACACGGACCCTGCTCTGACATATCAGATATCTCGTGATCTCACCTGTTTGCATCGTTGGCCATGCACATCTGCTAAGTGCAGCGGCTGAATTAACGTCCATTTGGGCTGATGGATCGCTGGCGGTAGTCCATCTGAAGCTTAAACTTTTTACTTCTTTCAAGGCTGGTCAGCGCAAGAATGGCCATGTGCGGCTGGTGATTGCACGGCAAGCATATGTTGTTATATAATTGGATCGTCAGCCACGTGCGTCTGCTGACGCAATCAAAAACCTGATACCAACCCGGCTCGCACACTAAGTACATTATTATGTCCTGGCCTGGCACTAATCTGGGCCAGGCCGGGCTCTGGGTTCAGGTTGGAAATTACAGCTCTAACCCCCACCCCCTTGGTTCTTGGACTTTTTCTTTACCATCACCTTTAAATGCATTGATTTAAATTCAGCTTGAATGTGAGGCATTGACACCAAATGGATTTGTTTTTTGGAAGAATTGCTGATACAAACTGTGATTATAGGAACTTTCTGTATGTTGACATTAATAGAGCAATCAAAACTGTGACCCACATACCTGCTGAGTTCTCTTTTTGTCCCTGTTTTTTTTTTTTTTTAACAACCTGCTACAAACCAGGGAGAGAGAAACGAGAGGCAATAAAAGCAAAAGGACGAACGGAAAAGAGCAGAACTGCGTAGAAGAGGAAGAGGTAAGGCAGACTTTTGACCCTCTTTAAATCAAAGTGTTTGTCTACCAAAGGTCAAAAACCTCCTCCCGTCACCCTCTTTCCAATTTTTCCATAAATGTTTTTGCAAAAATCTTGTTGGCTGTCACAGCTATTTAGTCCAGATGGGGTCATTGTCTACCTGCTCTGTGGCTTCTCTTGTTCACTGTCAACCTTGACTTTTCTGTCAGGGCTTTAATTTCCAGGATGCCTGCACTCATTCACCCCATTTTCTGCACTTTCCTCTCTGTGATGTATCGATTGAGACGAGCGCCACTTGCACCACTCTCCTCTTTCAGACTTATTGTGACCTAAATTCCCCCTTTTCTGCTCATTAATTAGCTGTGTCCAGTCTGTCTTCCCAAAGGGCAGTGGGAGAATGAAAAAGCTCATTATAGGACACATCAATACAGTGGGGTTAATCTAAAATCAGTCTTTGTGAATGTGCAGTAAACAGTTCCGTTAGTTTCATTTATGAAACTCGTTTGGTGAAGTGCGGATACTGTAAAGGCAGACTGGCATGCAGCTTGTCACAGCAGATATTTTGTGTGGATACATTTACTAAGTGAGTTAGCAGTTTCCATTCAGTGGGGAAAATTATTTGAATGCCTGCTGATTTAGTAAGTTTCCTCACTTCCAAACAAAATACACATTTACTAAATTTTACCCTCATTTCATTTTAAGTGAGAAACAGAAAACAAAGAAAGCATGCATCAGGATATCTAGAAAAACACATTAGTTGAACAATACAAACTGATTTTTGTTGTCTTCTTCTTTTGGCTTTTCCCTCTTCATGGGTCGCCACAGCGAGTCATCCTCCATCTCACTGTCCTCTTCATCATCTGGACTCCACTCTACCTTC
>JARVGS010000672.1:22059707-22073667 GCA_031762315.1 Hypsolebias antenori
TACATCACCCTTGTTCTTAAAAATGAGCACCAGCACACTTCTTCTCCATTCCTCAGGCATTTTCTCACCATCAAATATGCCATTGAATATTTGAGTCAAAAGCCTCCCTGCCATCTCTCCAAGACATTTCCAAACCTCCACTGGTATGTCATCAGGTCCTACTGCCTTCCTCTTCATTCGTTTCAGAGCTCTCCTAACTTCACCCTCACTAATCTTTCCCACTTCCTGGTCTACAGTTTCCATGACCTCTGTTCTCCTTTCCCTTTCATTGTCTTCATTCATTAGCTCCTCAAAACCCTCTTTCCAGCTTCCCATTTTGCTTCGTCACATCTGAGGATGCTGAAAGGAGTCAGAGTGTGTTACCATTCACTGACGGGGCAAGCAACAGTGGTTGCACCCATGGAAACAAGTCATCATACAGGTGGTCCTGCATGGGTGGGTCATACATAGTCGGGGACATCTGTCTGGATGGAATACACACACCATCCACCATCAGGGAGTACAATAAGAATAAGTATTTTCACCTTTAGTTTTGCTTCTTCAAGCATCATCTCTGCTTCTTTCTGGGCAAATGCAGCTTGGACTGCTTCTGCTTTTGCTCGAGCCTTGACAGCCGCAGAACTTGCAGATGATCTAGAACCGCATCCTGATGCCCACGACATTTAAAACTTTGATGAAGTTAAGCCACGTCTGCAGATGTGGCTCAAACCTCAAGGCTTGCCCGTCCACAGACACACATGCGAATGGATTATTTGCCCCATCCGCAGACATGGCTGAGTCCACAAGGTTTTCCCCAGTGGTGGTTTCTGATACGGGCGATATAGGCAGCTGCCCAGGGCAGGATCTCGTCAAGCATGGCATAATTGCTCTGACCCACCCTCCCCCTAAAAAACAACATTATTTTATATTACCTGTCTAACATACCGGTACATTTTAGTTTCCAATCACCCACTTGCGGGGAGTGAGCGCCCTCCGCCAGGTGCAGGGTGGTGTAACTTTCTGCTGAGGTCTGACACACAGGTTGTGAAAGAAGGGGAGAGGCGAGGATTCTCTCATCTCCCTTGCTGGGACAGGGATGCATCTAATCGCTAAGTAAAGTACACCATTGATTGCTCCCACACACAGCACCTCATTCATATTGTTGTGAATATACCCAGTAATTCACAGCTTTTTCGTGTGAAATTGCTAAAAAAAAAAATACAAAAAACAGTCTGCACACCGAGGAAGGTGAATTAGTTTAGACCCAAGTTGTTTTGGCTCGTGTTTAGGGATGTGCGGTGATAACCTACCACGCTCGAGTGCCAATTACACACATGGAAGGTGGACATGAAAAGGTCAAAGCCATCAAGTGCCCAGTTTAGGAAAATGAGAAAAGAAGAAGAGGAGAAACGCGCAAAAGATAAAAGGTATTCAGCTGTGTCGTCTATTGGAGCATGAAAGATATAAAGGTTTTTTATTAATTAGTTTAGCCTCTTAGGATGATATATTTGGTTTTCAGCAGAAAATATTATTGTTGTGAAAAAATTATTCTAAAACTAAACTACCGTACTACATGGTAAAGTAAAATTAGTCTTCTATAATTACTAAAGGCAATGATCTTGCGATGTAGCTTGGACCGTGTTAAAACTGGAAAGGTGTTGATTTGTCTCCTATTTTGAATATGTCACAAATTGGACATGATGTAAGCCTGCTTGTTTTTGTCTTAGTTATTAGCTGTTTGCTATGTCAGTATCAGCCATACAGCTGCTGAGCAGATTTCATATGATGACATTATCGATGACTTTGCATCAAGGAAGGCAAGAAGTGTCAATATCTAGGTAGTGGTTGTGCATTTTAATCTTTATTTCTTGCTTGAAACGGAATAGTGTAGATTCACTTGTTTAAAAAAGGGTAAGACTTTACATAGTAGTCGTGCAATTTAATTCATGTTTCTTGAAGTGTAATAGTGTAAACTGTCTTGTTCAAAAAAGGGTTCAGACCTTCCTTGACAGTTGCGCAGTGAAATTTGTGTCTTGATCAAATGCCTTATTTTAATTGTATATATTTTCTACAGTATTCATTTTTTGTATTTGAATTGTATACTTTTAAATTCACGGTGTACAGTATTTATGTCTTACTCTGTGTGTTCATAGTATTATTCTAGTTTCTTCAATTTCAAGTTTTTGAATAATATATTCAAAGAAACTTTGGGTGTCTGTGATGATGTACCAGAGGGGCTGTTTGCTCAGGGCACCAAACATTCTAGGACCGCCCCTGTTTGTAGTTAAACGTATCAATCCATGCTGCTCCTAAATATGCTGTACTGATTTTTCTATTCCACATTTCCACTTTTATGCCAGTTTTCTCCAGTCTCTTTTGTCGTCATATCTCCTTCTACCTTCACACCTCCTTCTCCTCCTGTCTGTCACCCCCACCCCCCCCACCCATCTCTCTCCTAGACCCCTTAAGAGTCAAACCAGTTTCTCAACCAACCAGAGAGCAGTGATTTATTACGAATAGTAGTGGAATTATATAATCTATGAGACAATGTTAGGAACGGTTTATAAAGGAAGAGTGGAGAGGAGCTGCAGAATGAAGGTGAACCAAGGTGGGGATAGTCATGGTTGTCACGTAGGAAGGAGGTTTTTCCACCACTTTCTCCCCCCCCATACACACACCCATAAACTGTGGTGGAATCGTAAGAGCCGACACAAATTCCATTAGTCTCAGCGGTGATTCTGGAGCAGTAATGAGATTGGAGCAGTGCCCCGTTAGATCACCCCTTACAGCACCATAAATCCACCGGTTTACACTGCAGCGGGCAGACTAACATGACAACTCATCTCCTGACATGCCTGAGATACCAAGTGACTCACTTCTCACAATTTTCTCAAGCATGACTTTTTTAATTTTATTTTTTAGTTGACTTGCACTGTGTGATTTCTTCACTGTATAAAACCACTGACTCTGTGAAGTCTGTGTTGATAAGAAGGAAAAAAAAAGAGATGCTATGTACATCAGTTTTAAAGACAATTATATAGCTATAAAGAAAAATTTGTGTATTGTTTAAAATATTTGTGATGAGTAAACGTTAATTTTTGGTTTTATCTCATATGTATTAAATGCATGACGAAAATCACCCCAAACACCTCAACTACTAGAGAATTCTTCAAATTTCTTTCACTTTTTCCTGTTAAATGTTAGAAACTAATTGTTGTTTAATATATAAACATGGTCAGGTTTAGATATTGCCAGTATACATGGTTGCAGTTTACCATCAGATACTGTGGAAAAGGGTTAGGGACGTCTCGCTTGTCTCCATGAGTTTCCGTGATGTGACTTGTCCATTGCACTGCCTCTTGCACTATCACTGCTGAAGATAGACAACGTTACCTGGAAAGGAAAAGTGGTTAAAGAAAACTGAGGAATGGATGTCTCGTTCTTAGAATTAGGTGTGTATCTTAAAGGGAAAAAATTAAGATGGAGGGAGTAACGTCATGCATGGACTGTGGACTGTACTTGTATAGCACCTTTCTATCTTCTCAAGATGCTCAAAGCGCTTTACACTACAGTCTGTGCCTCATTTACCCATTCATATAGCACTCTACTAGATCTCATCAAAGCTAACTGAACTGTTACATCCACCATGAACACAACAAATTAAAGGAGGACACGAGACACAATAATGGGGTTCAAACATTCAGTTTGTTCATCGGCTGCTGCTTCCTGAAAAAAAGGAAAAAAGACCAGGAACCCCCTAGTTCCTGTGTCCACCAAAAAGACAAAAAGCTCAAAGTACAACTTAAAGATGGACCTGGTGAGCCAGTCAAACAGAACAAAAATGTACCACAATGGGCCAACCCTATACAGGGCTGTCGAAGCTGCTGAGTACCAGACTAAAAACTACAACAAAAAAAAACCCTATAGTAAAGAAAAAAACAAAAAAAACAAACAAACAGGACAACCGGTCCTGCCAGGCCAAAAGTACTACAACAAAACACACAAAAAGGGAATTAAAAATTACCTTTGGCTGAGGCCGCCGGTTGCAGGCCACAGCTCCAGGATCAGGACAAAAAAACAAGATGAAAACAAAAGGCTCCAGAAAAAACAAGGGTGGCCAAAAGCGCTCCAAACAAAACTATGAGCTCAAAAGGAGGGAGTTTCTGGGAGGCCAAAAACAGAGTGAGCATCTGGAAGGGAGCCTGTGAGAGAGAGAGAGAGAGAGAGAGAGAGAGAGAGAGAGCCAGAGCTCTCTGGGACCAGCCTAGGTGGGGCAGAAAAGGCCATAGCCCAAAATAATTAAAGGCCAATCATCCTACCAATCAAAAATATGTCCAAAGGAACAAAATAATAAGGCCAACGTGCCCCAGGCACACAACAAGAACAAATCAGTCTAAAGAGACTAATCAGTGCTTTATCACATTCGTACAGTACAGTGGGTGGACATCACAGGGTCAGCCCTCAAATGGTTTGGATCCCACCTCGCTGACAGATCCTTTTGTGTCTCCATCAAAGATTTTAGTTCAGCATCGGCAGTGTTTAAATGAGGGGTACTGCAGGTGTCCATCCTCGGTCCCCTTCTATTTTCTTTATATCTGCTGCCACTAGGTGATATTTTCTAGAAACATAGCACACCCTTTCACTTCTATGCCGATGACTGCCAAATTTACTTCCTCCTAAGACACAATTGTACATGCTCTATTCAACCTCTGTTTGACTGCCTGGCTGACATCAGGGACTGGATGGCTTTCAGTTTCTTAAGTTTCAACGAGAAGAAGTCTGGTCATGTTGTTTCCTCCCAATGACACAATCATCAACCACTGCATCGGCCTTTCCACTCTAGCCCCGTTAGAGAAAGAAAGAGTCACTAATCTGGGAGTAATAATGGATCCTTCCATGAAACTTAACAGTCATGTACTTTGTAAACATGGTTGTTAAATCCTGTTTTTTCCAGCTGAGGCGGCTGTCTAAGCTGAAGCCCATATTGTCCAAAAATAACTTGGAGACTGTAATACATGTATGTGACTGCTGGTGGATTTGAACCTCCAACTCTTGCATCTGAGGACGACTGCTCTAACCACTAAGCCACAGCCGCCCAATCAATGCATCATTTATGTACAGAACATAAGCAACATGTTTATCCAAATCTAAATACATGTTGCATTAAAAACGAACCAATTAGCTAAAACTAACTATTTCTGAATGTTTTTTTCTAATACAATTGCCTTTTTATTAATCACATATGCAGTGTAAATAAATCTAAAAAATAAATGAACTGTACCAAGCTGAAGGAAAAGGCTGTAAACAGTTTTTAGTTGATTTTACTCTAATGTCTGGTTCACAAATTACAACAAAGTACAAACAAGAATCGCTAAAAGGAGGATTTATTCGGTCTTTATCCTGCACTGCTGCTCCTTGCTGTTTAAAACCATTTTCATTAGTTTACAATACGATTAATCCACTGTTCCAATTACATTTTAGCATATTTAAAACACAAGTTTTCATGTGACATTAAGCATAGTTTAGCAGTAATTCTGAATGTGACCATGTGCGCTCTGCTGTGAGAAATCCCTATGTGGTGTTATTGAACTGCAGCTTAAAGCAGTGGGGAGCAGCAATCACAGATTATTCAATCAAATTAAATGTCTAAGGCATTTTTTCAATTAATTGTTTCATATTCTGCAAGCAGGTAGCGCTCTGTTAAATGGGAGTCTTTCAGATAATACCTGCAGAGTTGATGTTTCTTTACTTTTAAGTTAAAAATCCGATATAAATTAGAGATGAGAAATTATTACGTTTGTGCATCCCATTTTGTTTTGTCATCAGAAACTGAGGCTTCTTAAATTCCTATTTTTGATCTGACAAGATGGAATGACACAGGAAATATTCCATGGTTTTGAATGTTAAAAGCATTACTGCTGTCAGTGAAAATGGGATTGTTTGACCTTATCGCTGCAGGAGCTTGTCTTGCTTCTTCTCTGTGCCGCAGACAGAAGGAGAGCCTGCTTTTGTTCAGAGCCACACAGATGACAGAGCTGACAGGAGTAGCTGGCTTTGTGGAGTTAAAGGCCATCTCATCACTGTCAACACCATCCACAGCTGCAGTGTGAGGTACTTGCTGAAGAAACTAATGAGATAAACTGGACCATGACACACTGTGGTATATTTGTTGTTACACTTTTGAATGGTGTATTTGAACAAAATGAAGACAAAAGCCGAGTGAAATGTGTGAAGCTGTGCATTGGAAGTCTAAATACAATCTTTAACTCGTCTAGAGAGTTTAGCTTTTTGGAATAGTGTTCTGTGGAGTTGTTAATCAATATTTTACCTGTCGGAGAAATGGTTCAAGGGACTGCAAGTTTAGAATATCAGACATAATTTAACTCGGGATGAGCGGCCACTTCAGACGTAGATCTTAAAACAACTCTGATCTCAAATTTCACAACGATTCATCCACATGCTGTCTTACAGTTCTTTACACTGTTGTCCCATTTGCATTAAACGTGGATCAGAATGTTAAATTTTTGGCTGTCGTAAATGTGATAACTCCAGATTCTAAAACGTTCATAGTAACATAAGTCACACTGTTTGAAACCAGATTTATCATTTGCTGGACTATACAACTTTTTTGCTGCAGGAGAATCAAGTATGTCACCAAGATTCAACAGAAATATCAACCCAGGCAAGAACATGAAGAAATTCAGCATTGATTCTGGCCCTCTAATATCTCTGGACTCTAAATAGAGCGTGGAAGATAAATGACTACAGACCATCGAGTCGAGCTCATAACCAACAGTTTTCTCACTATTTTATTTTTACAACAAGCATTTTGCATTGATCTTAGGGTTTGCTCTGTTATGAATTTTGGATGTTCCTTTATCTTTACCTGCTTCTTTCTTTTTGGGTCACGGGGTTACTAGTGCCCATATCCAGCATTCACTGTGCGAGACACCCTGGACAGGTTGCCAGTCCATCACAGAGACACATAGAGACAAACAAGATAATTATTCACTCTCTCACTCACACCTAGGGACAATTTAGAGTTACCATTCAGCCTAACATGCATGCTATTGGTCTGTGGGAGGACAACAGAGTACACATGCACAGATAGAACATGCAAATTCCACCCAGAAAGCCCCCCAGCTGAAATTAGATCCACTTCTCTCATACCACCTATGTTCTGCTAGTAATCAGCACACCTGTTGTTACTCGTCAATAATCTCTCCCAGTAGATATTCTACCTGATTCTACTAGTGGTAGACTCTGGTGTGCCACAAGGCTCAGTTTTAGGTCCTGCTCATTTTACAATGTATATAAATAATGTACGTCTAAACATTCCTGATGCATCCTTGCATCTCTATGCCGATGACGCTGTTGTTTATTGCAGAGATAAACACAGTTGCCAAGGTTTTCCAGTTTCTACAGTCTGCATTTGACACCATTCAATCAGACTTATTCCATCTCAAGCTGGTGTTAAATGCTCCAGTCACATGCTGGCAAAACCAAATGGATGTTGTTTTCCAACAGAAAGTCGGTGCCAGCAACTCTTCCTCCTATTTCATCCATGCATGGTGTTCCTATTGAGTCTGTAGATTCTTACAAATACTTGGGAATTTTGGTCGATGCACATCTCTATTTTAAACCACATATTAAAAAATGAATTAAGAAACTGAAATTTGAAATTGAATTTATTTTTCAGAAATAAATCTTGCTTAACTCTGAATGCCAGAAAACGCCTTGTAACCTCTACCTTCCTACCGGTTATTGACTATGGTACATTATTTACATGAATGCCCCTGCCAGCTCTTTGCAGATGTTGGATGCTGTCTACCATGGCATGCTACCATTCATAACTGGTTGTAACTACTGTGCCCATCACTGCACCCTGTACTTCTTGGTCAGTTGGTCATCAATGTCTACACGTAGGTTCTCACACTGGTTAATTTTCATCTATAAATCCCTCCTTGGTCTGCTACCTTCTTATATCTTCTCCCACATGTCACGCCGTCAGTGCAGTTACAACATGCGGTCTCAGGCCATCATTACGTGCAGCGTCCTACTCAGCTCCTGCAACCTGGAACACGTTGCAACAGGAACTGAAGTTGTCTACCTTGATTTCTTTAAGGGGTTTCAAACATTTGATAATGTCAATAGAAAAATCAAATCAAAGCAAATATGTTCATTTTTAGTATTTGATTTATTGTTTTAAATACACTACTTTTATTTTAAATGCATTATACTATGATTGTCATTGTCTACTGTTGTTGTCTGTACTTTATATGTTGTTATATGTTTACATGTTCTGTCTGGAACAGGTCCCTCTTGTAAATAAAGGTTGAACTAAAGTGCTAAGTGATTAGTTAGTGTTAATTCAAAATTAAACTGAGTATCTGAAGCCTGAATCTAAGGAAGAATGTTTGGGCCTGTTTTTGAGATCAAGCATCATTTGATTCACCATGTCTCCCTCCTGCCTCCTTAAGCATTGTCGTTATTTGTTCATGTGGAAAACTCTAGAATGAGTTGTAGTTCTTCATCACAACCCTGATCCCAAATGGGACAGACATATAAACTTATGCCATCCCGCTTTAAGTGTTTTGCTATTAATGATAATTACATTAAAATGCTTTTTTTTTTTTTTTGGTCATTTATGTGCAAACTTCCTGATTGCATTAGTTGGATAACCAATAAAAATCACCTAACTTCAGCTGTAGTGGGCAGAGCAACAAGACGCCAGTGTTAAAAACAAACAAATTACACAACAGTTGGGTTGAGTAAATCTGCAGGGCTTGATTGGACTTTTGTCTCTCTGGTAGCAGCCTCCCTCGTCATGCCAGGGAATTAAGACCTTTAATCCTCCACATCATCTACGGGATTCCGCAGCTCATTTATCGCAGCTGCCTGAATGTCACAGGGGTAGTGGGTGGAGGACGTGACCATGGGACACCCGTTAACTGGGGAGAGTCACAATTACCGTCCTGCTGCCTTTGCCAAGCAGAGCAGAGAGCTGACACGGAGCAGTGGCGGATGACTCACTTGAAAAGAGACCACAGCTTAGACCTTTTAATGAAGCTCATGTCGACTGGTGATAAATAATGAGGGCTGAACAGAGTCCCTCAGGAGGAAGGCCTCATGTGTGACGCAGGTCTACATATGTCTGTTGGGACCAGAACTGTATACAAACACCTTGATGAACATTGATTTACTCCCTTCTGTTTCTCGAACGTCTCACTCCATTAGTCAGTTCCATCTATAACATTCTTGTCTTCCATTTATTCACGATTTTAAAGTCTGTCCTCCGTCCGGCTTGGTTTTCTCCTTGGACTCATTTAGGGTCGGACATCTTTTTTCCAGACTCTGCCAAATGCTCTGTCTAGGTCATTTTCAACATTAGTATTCACAGCAGTCATCTTGTTCAGTGGTTCTCCTTCCATTTATGGAGGATGTCTGGTGTCAGCACCATTAAAAACTGCTCGTTTTTTGTTTATGTTGCACAGAGAAAGTCTTCTTTATATCAAGAAGCTTTTAAATTACCACATTCTTCAGTTTTGGGTGATTATTTTCTTGAGTCATGGTAAAGGGTTGTAGAGGTTTTTTTTTGTGGGATGTGGTGACACAGCAGCGTCACTCGAGATAAATCCTGGTGTAATGCGTCATACCCTTAATGACGTTTGGATATCAAAGTCAATCCCCGAAGATCTTTAAACCTGAAGTTCTGCAGATAATTTTTATTCAGTGTATCAGAGATTAAATCTGTCTGAGCTGCACAGACTAGTATCAAAGCAGAAACATCCATATTCAATTTCCGTGCAGTTTTGACTAAATGAAGAAAAATAAAACATTAAATAAAACATTGTTTTACACGTATATGTAAAAACACATCAGTTATAATGGTCGTTCTAGGCTCTTCCCCAGATTGAATCACTCAAATTTTAATTTTTACCTGAGAATAAGCTACCAATTGCTCATTTTTCAGATGTCAGCCACTTGATTGTCACCACATTGTTGCTGAAAGGGACACAGACTTTACAAAGCATTTGTTATAATGGATTTTGTAGGGGCCTTGAAAATTGCAAATCAAATTAATTTAATCTGAGTAACAGCAAATGTTATGGTTAGTTTAATGCCATAGCACTCCAGAGAAACCTTGGAATCAGTGTGTGTGTATCTGTGTGTTATATAGGATTTTAAATAAAACAAAAATAAAAGTCACATTTATTCTAGGTGTGGAAGTAGCTAAAAATAGTCTGGATGCAGTGGGGGGCACAGCTAACCAAAAAGTTAGCTTCTCTAACCCATGTTCCGCTAACTAAAATATTTACTGTACTTTGCTAATGTTAAATAGCTAAACAGATTAAAAAATATAGTGGAAGCTAACGCTAAACTGCTAACCGCTCAGTTTGCGTTACACATCTTTCACTTGAAGCTGTCGACCAATCACGTCTTGTTACATGTAGCCATGTAGCCAATAGCTTGTCTAACAGACTCTTAGAGACACGCCCACAACAGACAGGAACAAGCTTGTGAATTTGTTAGCGGACTCAAAGTTGGTGAAACCTAATGTAGCGGAAGCTACTTACGCTAATGGTTTCCAAAGTTAGGGAGAACGCTAATCTGCTAAACGAAAAAATCATTCTGCTACGTATTAGCTATAGAGAAACTGTACCCATTGTCTGGATGGTAACATTACTTGTTTTTAAAGTTGTGTCCTCATTCGCTGCATTCAACTGTGTTTCTTTTAGTAAAATATCTCATTAAACACTGGAGGAAATTTTATGAAATTTTCAATATGTATTCATTATTTGTACCTCTGTTTTAGTGGCCACCACTAACATTTAAAACTAACAGCGTGCTTATAACTCAATGAATTTCAAAATACTGTGGTAGTCACTGAGAGTGATGTTCAACATTTACTCCAGATACTTCCCATTGTGCAACAATCATTAGATGTTCATCTGCAATTGATACATTTTTAAAACTACCATGATTCAAAATGCAATTCAATGGTAAAAGTGACCTCTGCAATAATAAATGTTTTAACTCTGCACAAAAACAACACCATACTATCTATATATGTATGTGTGTCCATGTTGTATATGTTATATTTTTGTCAGTTTAAGTTCACTTTAAAAAATTATCACTTTCTCTAAAACTTGCAAATTGCTGGAAATCTAACTTGGACATCTTTATCTTGGATATCCCAATCAGGATATTTTTTATGCAGCAATATCAAAACTACAGATTTTTTTTGTGATTCTTAAATACTTTTTTAATAAACTTTTTTTCTTTTAATTTTAATGCTCATAATTGTAATAGGGATTTTTTGTGTTCTTACTACAATGGTAATTATAGCTAACATATTTTGACTTTGATTTAATGTACCAGCCCTGCTACTCAGAGACAAAGCGTTAAACGAGCGATGCTTAAACAAAGGTCATAACTTCTTGACCTCCTGCCCCTAAACTATAACTGGGATATAAGTCGACATGTATATGTGTACAGTATATATGTTTGTGTGAAATAGTGTCAAAAGTATTTGTTCACCCATTCAAACATCAAGTTCAGGTGCACACTTCTGCTGGTCATAGGTGTATAAAATCAAGCACACAAGCTCAGGTTTCTTCAATAAAAGCTTCTGCCAGAGCTTCATGGGTTTTCATGGCCAAGCAGCTGCATCCAATGCATGTGTGTGGTGAAATAAGTACCATATTTTCTGGTGTATAAGTCACACTGCAGTATAAGTTGCATCAGTTAAATGAAAGCATCATGAAGAGGAAAAAAAAACATATATGTCACATTTATTATTATTACAGTTGACCCAACTCATTTATCATGTGTTTATTTAATGGTCAAAACAGTATCCATCCATCCAACACCATCCATCCATCCATCCATCATGGCCAGAGCCGCTAGCTCCCCAGCGTTCCTCCGCCTGCACCAGCTGAGTGAAGAGAGCGTGTATGGGAGGACTCGCTGTTGCAGTTCTTCGAAATTTAAAGCATCTGTCAAAAATTGTGTCATGAATATGGAAAAAAAAGTATAAAAGTTGCTTTGGCATATAAGTCGCATGACTGAAAAATCTATGCAAATAACCGTGACTTATACATCGGAAAATACGGTACATACAAAAATACTGGTACAGAAAACTCCAGAGACGTTAGGGCCTCAAATACACCTTTTAATTACTCCTCATTATGCCACAAAGTTGAGATACTCCAGGGGTTGACAGGCTGCTGGGGACAACACGTGCAATGGTCGACATGCTTCAAGTGGATTGGACCCGGTCATAACTGTTTTAGTTCTGGTTACTCAAGATCAAACCACACAAAGCCTGTGGAAGTGCTCATTGTTCATTTATCACCTGAAAATGTGCACTTTTAATGTTTAGCACAGCCTGTTGTTGTGAGACTTATACAGGGGATGAGGTATTATGTTTGTTTTAATAGACAAACGGAAATAGGAGAAGCAAAGTATTTTCCCCCTGATCTAAGTCTAGTCACTAAAACATTGTGAAACGCTTATTGCAAATTTAACAGTATTTGTCAATTTTGTTGTATTATTTAGGATTTGTTCATCTTTCTCCTCCTCAGCTGTTTTAATTTAAATATGGGAAAAATATCAAATTATAGTATATATTTTTTTGCACCGCCCCCTCGGTTAAACCTGACACACAAACACAAAATACTTGACACGTTTCCTTCTTCATGCCCCCAGACTGCACCATCCATCATGCCCCCATGAAATCTGTCCTCCTCCACCAGCGCACTTCATTTTTGTACCTGGCTGTCATTTCGCTGCTCCGATTCATCGCTCGTTGCTCCCTGCTGCATCAAGGTGGGCAGTTTTCCCAGATACTAAGAGACCAGCGACAGCTTGTTGGACGCCCTGACAAAGATGTCTTCTTTCATTTTTAACGTTTATTCTTTCAGTTCATGTGAAGCACTATTTGTTGTTTGGTCATTTACTCTCCTTTGCATTCAGATTCAAAACATCACAGCCTTGTTCCATAATCTTCAAGAGGCAGCGACCTTGATGTAGAATAAAACGTAAAGTTGGTTTGACAAAAAATGTGTGTTGTGATTTTTTTTTTTTTAAACATATTTTAGAGGTTGAATATGAAAAAGTATACAGTACTGTAGTGACAAATTCAAGTCTTAGGCTTTAATGATACTGCCATATACTAACTGTTACACACTCAGCTGTGTTCTCTTCTTAATAATTTACAAATTAAAGGCTGCAGATGTACTAAAAACTTCCAGCCATCCAAGTAATGAAATAACTACAAAGTAATTTGTGTTGATTAGGTAAAGTTACCGGTAATGCTAAAGCATAGTTAATTTAATATATGAAAGTTAAATGACTGTTTTAAAATTTCAATAGGTACCTTTATTGTTTTACATTTATAAGGATATGGATTTATTAAGGATATAGGTCAGTTTAATGTTATTAGTTATTATTATTATTTTATAATGAGTTTAAATTCCTTTTCAGAAAATACCCATTGAAAGAGTCGGTGACAGTCTGGGCTAATATTTTCCTCTGGGCTGTTCAGACCAAACATGAAATAATATTATTGGGTAACTCTGACACATACAAAGTGAGCCGATGCATCTATTTGAGTACAGTATATGAATAATTATGTGTGCACAAGTTTAAAAAATGTTTCAACCAGATTGATGAATTATTTTAGTGCTCGCTGTCTGAGATACATCAGGCTTCATTTAATGTAGAGAAAAAAGTCCCTTGAGTTACTTCATGTTTAGTTCAAGTCCATCTTCAGGTTCTCCTGGTGGTCTTTTAATGGGACTTGTACTGAAAACAGGGCAACTCTTTTGTGGGGCATCTCATTTCTGACCAGTTTTGCTTATTGAGATAAGCAGCCATAGAAGCAACTCAATAAATAATAGCTCTTAAAAGATGTAAATGTATAACTACGATACAATCCTTTGATTTGAAGAACATTTTAAAACACAGAGTTGCAGTT
>JARVGS010000672.1:22099445-22111476 GCA_031762315.1 Hypsolebias antenori
TCGTGTGGTGTCCGACTTACGGCAAAATCGGGTTACGAACGGTGCGTAGGAACGGATCTCGTTCGTAACTCGAGGACCACCTGTATCGTTTAGGAATATTAGGCATATTCTGTAAACTGGATTTTGTGACAATATATTATACACTAGTGGCCTCATGTTATATGCGTTAGCTTAACATACGTGTTAGTTTAACATGTTGTACATCTTAGCTTACGGTAATATGTTATACGTAATAGCTTAACATGTTATACCTCTTAGCATGTTATACATGTTAGCTTAACATGTATACGTGTTAGCTTAATATGGTGTACATGTTAGCTTAACATATGTGTTAGCTTAACATATGTGTTAGCTTAATATGTTATAAGTGTTAGCGGAAATATGCAAAACAAACATTTGTGCTTCTTTAAATCTTCAGTTAGTTCAGTCTAGTTCTGGAAACATGACTTAAAAAAAACTTTTTTTTTTTTTTTTTAGTTTTACGTAAGAAGGGGCCAGATGGCGAATGTCCAAGGGCTGCTTTTGGCCCTCGAGCCTTAAGTTGCTCACATCTGGTCTAAAAGTAAACAGACTGTCCCCTTAATGTCTTTGTTATTCTAATTATGTTGAACATTATAAGTTTTAATTCTCATCGGACCAACAATTTAGGCAAATTTGGCCACATTCATCTGATTCCATACAACTAGCTATAATTCCTATTGATCAAACAGCCATATAGTAATTTAAAACTCAATTAAAATCAGTAATAATTCTGACATGCATGGTATTCTATCTTGCACTCAGAAGATGGATTCAAAATGAGAGACAGCCAATTTCATCTGTAACAATAAGAGTAAAAATATGGCGTTTAAAATTAATTTGTTTTTTAAAGAATAGCCTAAAGAAAATATGTGTGATGTGAGAGCACATAAAAAGAGTAGGTTGGTATGGGTTAATGAAGAATTCTTGAAAGAAGGAGTCCAGTCAGCAATGACATTATCCTTAAAGTAGTTGTAATTCATGTTAGTGAAGTCAGGATAGAGGGCTCACAACACTAACCAGCATTAATGAATACATTTAGCATAAGAGCCACCATACAGGCAAGCATTTACTTTGCAGATGGTTAAAAGCTTGGTTTGACTTTTTTCCCCTGCACTTTATTTTTAGCCCATTTTCACAGTTAAGCTAAATTTTATCTTTCTCACTTTTGCAGACTGGCAGGTTCCGGTGTAGATTGACAAAGTTGAATGACAGCCAAAGCATAATGGAAGGGATGGCTTCAACAAACTCAAAAGATGTTCTAAATATGTGCAAAGCTTCTCCTCAGAATTGTTCGCCTACACACGCCTTGATAGATTAAATAATAAAATAAGTCAAAGTCATATTCACCAGAAAAATTAAGTTACAGGTTGTTATTCTTAACAGATGTTGTAGTACTCAGATAAAAATAGGTTGGTGGATCCATTATATTAAATAGAGTTTCTCCATTGGCTTTTAGCTATATTAGCTGGAATTGGTTCATTTTTGTTTGAGTAAAACCAAGTCCATAAGAATATGAAGTTATGGATTTCTTGCCATTTTCACTTATTGACAAAACCATTAAGCTCCCAGATGGAGGGGTGGAAATGAAATTAAACTGCACATGTTGAAAGGTCATGTGACTGTATTGCAATAATTACAATACACGATAAGATCGATGGCAGAGTTGGCCGTACAATCACACTAGTGGCCTCATGTCAGGGAGAAGTATTCAGAGCATTACTGTATCCTCTCCTGCAGCAAATCATCCCACAACTGTTGTCACTGGCCCTTAAGATCCAGCAGACTGACACTGATGAAGAGTCAGTGCCTGAGATGAATCCAAATACGTTTTCATTAGGGAAAGATCAAGAAACCTGCATAGTCCACAGCCCACATGCTATACGTGGACAGTTTTTTTTTTCTTAAAGACTAAACCAGGGTGCTGTCACAGGAGGATTGCACATGTGTACGCAGGTGATCTGAAGTCATAACTTATGGCTTCTCACATCATGATGCCAGGAATAACATCAGTGCATTTATCCATGGCATTGACAGGATTATTTCTCTCCCCTAGAGACAGCCGTGTGCACACACATCGATCATCAGTGGCAAAGCAGAACTGACAATCATTGTTGGACATGTTACAGCCCCACTTGTCATCGGTCTATGCCTCCAAGTTATGAAACCACTTCAGACATTGTGCCACTGTGACGTGCCAGACACTTACAAGATACACCCATCCAACCTCATGCAAAATCACGACGACTCCTACCAAACTTCATCAAGTGCTGGTAATGCTAAGTATCCTCTGTGTCTGGTGACCTTCACCTGCTTGACAACACTCGCTCCGCTCATGATGTCACCCCCTTATGTCCTCTGGTGCACATTCTAGACGGGCCAGCTTTTTGCAAATCAAATCATCTGTATACTCATCACCGGCCTACTTTAGTACTTAATTTTGATCTCGAGCAAATCATTCCTTCTAATGTTTTTGTCAGAGTGCATTTTCAGCACATCTTAGTCATTGTCTTTACAAGTATTTTCCTTGACCCATGGTTACAGTGTATACTTGCACATACATGCACTCGATCACCTTGTTTGTGGTTAGATCCACCAACGCAAACTGAGGTCATACTGTGAAATTATCTAAAACAGTCTTCACTTCATCTCTTCCTGCTGTCTCAATGTCTTCATCTCCAGCTAAGACTGGCTGGGAGAGAAAAGATAAAACAGGCACATGCTAATCTGTGGGTGGCACAACCCTACAAAGAAGGCAATTAGGATTATAATTTATAGTTCCCTTGCCCTTTTTCTGCTTCCTTCTCTTCCCCTTTGTCTCTTCTCACGTTCATCCTTCCTCTTCACTCATGAATTAATTTCTTTATGCGTGTCATGTTTGTGTATCCCCACAGAGCAGCACGAGCATTTGGAGAGTACCTGTCCCACACTCACCCTGAAAACCGAAACGGATCAGGTCAGCGTCTCTGTCAACCTGCCATTTGTCCATCCCTCTACTCCCATTCTGTGTGTTCCATTGATGTTTTAATCCTCCCTCCAACTGTTTCACCTCATCCTCTACTGAAATGCCAGGCTGTCCTCACTGGCGGGCCGCTACAACAGCTGATAACCAAACAGAGATGATGATGCTGCTCTATCTTGTGTGCCATACATTTTTGTTAAATTGTATTTCTTTAATGTTTTTTGTGTATTTCTCATCATATGTTTTTATATTCACTTTGGCCTTTTATTTTCTAGCTCACCTTCTGTGTGAATCCTTGGTGGGTCCTGATCCGGAGTCGCCAAGTGACACAATTGGCCCCAACAGTAACGCTCACTTCAATCCCTGCTCCGCCACCAAAAGCTATAAGACAAAACAAGAGCTAGCTAAAGAAAAACTGGGTTTCATCCAGTCTCCTCCCAAATCTGTCACCATTTCTACCAAGTCTACGGCTCTGCCGCTTGAAAGCAGCTTTACAGCAGAGGAAGACCAGAAAACGTCTATAGAGTGTGCCCTGCAGCCTTCCCGTGTGTACACCATCACTGCCCAACGCGTTATGTTGATGAGCAGTAGCCGGGACAGCAAAGAGAGCCTAGAACTGGATGTCCTAAAGGAAAAGTCGGGGAGTGGTGGGTCTCGAGGTGGCTCGGTCCAGCCCTCCACTTCCCCATCCTCTGCCTCCTCATCTCCAACCCAACACAACCGCTCAAGCAGTGGCCGTGGCGCTAACAACTGCAGTGGCGGACACCATCACCACTGTAACCATCACCACGGGATCCACCATTATCACACCAACACGCTCACAAATGCACCTTCTAGCAGTGGGGGAATAAGCGGGGCAAGTGGGAGCAGCAGTAGCAACCAGATGCAACCACCGATACCTGTTGCAGGGTCCCACTCCCATCACGCAATGCAGCACCACGCCCATCACCACCATAATTTGTCCCAGCCACCTCTTCAGACCTCCGTCAGTGCCCAAAACATTCGTAGCTTGGGAGAGAGTGGGAAAGGGGAGGCGGAGTACAGGGGGCTGGCTTGTGAAGCGTGCAGCGGTGCTCCCTCTCGTAGCCAAGGCTCCCTGGACCTGGAGAGTACATCCCGAGACGCAGGCAAGCAGCACCGACGGCTAGAGCGGATGTGGAGTGTGGACCGGGTGACTGGGCTGGAGAGAGGTGAGAGGGTGGAGGACACAAAGGAAGTGAGAGGCCCTGAGATCCAAATGGGTGGGAATGGGGGCTCCCCCTAAAGTGGTCTTATAGCTACTTGTCCAAAGACGAACGATTATTTACCTGCTTTCAGACACCTGCGTAGGATTCTTTACAGTATTAATCTTACTAAACAAAACACATACACGCACAAACACTTAAAATCAATTTCTTCTCTGGTCTTTTGGGGATTGTTGGTGTTAGATGTGACATGTATTTCTGACTCTTCGTCTCTCCTCTGCTGTCTCTTCCTTTGTGTCTCCCTCTCTCCATTTGTGGAGTGGTGGACTGTGAGGTGCTGTTGCTGGTTTTGTGCTCTCATGTTAATCTTACTATTGCCAATACAATGCACAGATTGTTTTCTTTGTCCATTGAACACTGGAACGCTCATTTTTCTCTCTACTTGCAGAGGACACGAACTGGTTCCCCAAGGAAAATTTGTTCACCTTTCAAACAGCCACAACAACTATGCAGGCGTGAGTGTTCAACCTTTTTAAACGCATGCAAACACGCATGACAGCTATTTACACTGTCAGATTCAGCTTGTATCTACTGTCTGAAAGGTCAGCGTAAACAAACCAAACTGGTGTTTCTGACAATTAATCATAAAGAAGTTGTTAAATACAGTCCTGTCAGCCATTTTCCAAAGTTTTCTATTGAATTTTATAGATTGATTTACAGTCTTCCAAGTTGTCCAGTTAGCATTTTAGCACGCTAAAAAGAGTTTCCAATCCTAACCCTCTAAAACCTAAACAAAACAATTAATCACAGATCCCCCTTTTTAAATGTAAACATGAATAACTGATTCACAGTATTTCTACTGTAAATGTTTTAGTGCCTGCCATGAAAGGTGGGCAATCATGTAACTGCTTTTGTATATGCATGCTAATTTATATTTTTATTAGCAAAACTTATGTGCACCAGTGGACAAATTTAACTGAAATTCAACCTAAGGAATTTTTGAATGTACATCTGATTAACTATTGAAGTCAACCAGATTCAAGATGGCTGCTACAGCTTGTCAAGCTGGAGCTACTACGATATATATGAGCTGCGGTGCTAATGTTATTATGGCTAGAGCTATTAGCTCTGGAGCTAACGCAAAAGCTAAGTCATTTCTGCGTTCTCCTCTCTGTCAACACGCTCCAGTTGGGCTGAATGTCAGATAATGTCCAAAATTAGCATTTAAACTGGATGTCACTTGCACCGAAACAACCTATCTACGTCATTTACCCAGATTGTATTGCAACGTAAATAAAAGGGTGACGTCTGTGTATCACTCTCTTAAAAAAAAAAAAACTAAACTAAACACCCTATAGAAATTTTACAGTGTCGTTTTTAAAGCTGAAGTAATTATTTATCAATTACCATATTTTTTGTACTATAAGGTGCACCAGATTATAAGGCACAATATCAATGAATGGGTCTGTTTTTATACATAAGACGCATACCAAATTCATTTTGGCAGATTTTTGAGTGCCGTGCACCACATAAAATTGATTTGAGGTCAGTAAGCACAACCAGAATTAACAGGAGCACCGGATTATAAGGCTCACTGTCGATTTTTGAGAAAATTAAAGGATTTTAAGTGCGCCTTATAGTCCGAAAAATACGGTAATGTCTATTGTTGCAACTACCGGTAGTTGGAGATCCCCAGCAGCCTTTGTAGGAATATAGAACAATTTAATATTTAAGGAAGAAAGAAAAAATTACAAAAGTGCATATTTTTCCCACAAAGAGGATAATGTTGCTATAAGCATAGTTTAAATCAATTCTTTGAAGGAATGCAAATCGCTCATCATGTTGTATGTTAAAGTTTTACACAAAGATCTTGATGACTTCACCAAATTTTGGCTAAGTATTTTTAAAACTGATAATCAGTTAGCTCTGATGGCCATCTTGAATTAGGCTATCTCCAAAAGTTAATCAATTATTTAATAGTTAATAGTTACGGAGTGTTCAAAGGGTGCAGCATGAAAAAAACAACAAATGTTTTTTTCATGAAGACGTTAAACAAACGACACATGTAGATAAATGTGAATATGAGTCAGGGCTTCTGGTTTAATGTTCTTGCATTAGCATATGAAAGCTAAATGAGATTCTGTCTCAAGATCACCTGCAGCTAGCTATAAAAGATAGCTCAGCTGTCATAATTAGTTCACATAAAAATGCAGAATCTCCTGCCGTTCTGCTTCTTCTCTGCCATTTGAACTTCTCTTCTTTGTTTTGCACCTTCGATTTGACGCTTTGCTTGTTTCAACCCTTTGCAATCACATTCGGTTAATATATTAAGTGGATGCTAGGTCAGCAGCTATTATGTGACATTAGCTGCTGCTGTATTATTCACGGAGATCAAGCACTGACACACTTGTCTCTTTCCTCTCTTCTTGCTTTCTGATTCTTCTTTGGATCCTTTAACAGGATATCGTGAGTAATCTTTCCTGCACGTTTTTTCTTGTTTTCAACTCGCCTAACACTTGTCCCTAACAGCTGAGATCTACTATTAACCTTCATCCACTTGTAGTTAGAACTTCTTTTACACATTATAGCAGCTTTTTTTTATGTGTGTGGAGCTGGACTGGTTGTAAAAGAATAGACATTTGCTGCAATCTGGATGTTCTGTTTTCTTTAAATTAGCTTTTTCTAAAGGTTTATTGTCTGATTGGCAGTTGTGGATCGTTATGGTTTAAGACCTGTCAGCACAAATGAGACTTTTTAATTCCAAGTAAAAGCCCAAAGGAGAAAGTTACAGGATTTTCATGCAACAGGGCGGGGTATAACGCCCAGTTTAAATCCACTGCAGTCTGCAAAGTGAAGTCCAGAAAATGATGGCCTTCAGGTCAAAGGACCAAAACTCTTCCAACTGGACTCTCTCTGACACACACACACACACACACACACACACACACACACACACACACACACACACACACACACACACACACACACACACAATCACACACACACACACACACACACACAAGTGGCAATCATTTTAGAGGGCTGTAATCCCACTTCACAGTCGATGAAATTATTGCTGAATTCGAGCAGGCTGGTTGACTTTGGCTGACTTTGAAAGCAAGTGTCGAAACTCGCGTTTAGAAAAAAAAATGATGAGAATAAATTTTATGGCACTCGTTTCTGGTTGTAAACGTTTTAGTTTCAGTTTATCAGGAAGTTATTTGTCACGTTTGACCGTTTAGTGATGACTTCAGTGAAGCCCAAGCAGATAAATTGTCAATGATTGGTGTGTTGCTTATAGCTAACAGTATTAACACTGCTAGCATTTTAACAAACTAAAAGCTTAACCTTTCACTCATACGTTCTGCTCCAAACTCAAAATTAACACAAGCTGCTTATTAATATTAAAATGCGCAATGGCTACATAAACTTTTTAGTTTCAAAATAAAGGTTCAAGGGCATATCTTAAACAATAATAATAATAAAGTATTTGCAACAACAGAAAATAAAGCCAATCAAACCTAAATGATATAAAATCCTAGAAAATACCTTAATGATTATAAAATTAAATTCAGGCTCCTGAGCGAAGGTCCTGGCTTTAACACATTTTGCCATAAAGCTCAGTGTCATGCATTAAAGCTAATTTTATTCATAGGAAGGTCTTAATTTATATTTATTTGACAACATTCAGTCTAAATCTTCAAGTCATATACAGCCCTAATTTAAAAGTTAGGTGTACAATGTAAAAAACAGAAATGAGTGTTTTACAAATCTCATAAAGCCTTATTTATTCACAGCCGAACACAGAAAACATTTCAAATGATTGAACTAAACTGGTAAACAGTGGTAATCATGGCTCTGTTCAAAACTTTGACATGTGGTGTTGCCATAACATTCAAAATTACCTTTTTCTTTATTAAATGGTACAATTTAATGGGATTTTTGCCAGTTAATGTTCTTTGCTTACAGTGAATTATTGTAAAACTCACATCGTCTTTAGCAGTTTGAGGAGCCCAGACTCTAGTTGTGTTTTTTATTTGAACAAATGTTGATCAGTTTCACTGGACTGTTGACAACTGTTAACTACTGAAGACACACACTGAAAGTGCTGCGTTTCACACCATGTTTGTTCATCCTCCATCTTGAGCAGACACGACGGACTTTATGAACAGTAAAATTTTTTTTTTTTTAGTTGTTGATCTAAATGCAGCTCCAGACTTTTTAACAAAAGCACCCCAGTTTGCTTCAGACCACTTGTGGTGGCGTTTTAATTTCAATATTGAACATTTGTGCAGTAAAAATTCATCACTTTCAAACTGTGAATGAAGAAATTTTACGCGACATTAGAAAATTGGCTTTTTATTTTAGCTGCTTCTTAGAAATTTGGATTAAGAGTTTGCCCCGATATCTACAAAACTGTTACAAAACAACAAATTCTGACTTATTTTGTTAAAATTAAAAGCTACATGACTGACCCAAAGCTAACTATTACAATGAAAAGAAAGATAGAAACATGCCATGACACAAAATGCCACAATACTGGCTCATATTGTACGGATGCTGGCACATTTGTAGCAGGAGTGAACTGAAACTTTAGTTTGACCCTGTTGCTGCCATTATACATAAAAGTCGCCCTCATAGCTGAATAAACCCTGCAGCTGAACGCCATGGCACCCTGCTCCCTGCACGGCCTCTCACTGCCCCTCTAACTACACCAGCATTCTCCCTCTCCCATCCCTTTAATACTGTGCCACATCCTGGCAGGGCTTTCCGGGGATTTGTGCAGAGAAAAAGGAGGGAGAGGGAAAAGGATTCAGCAGAAGTCATCCAGAGGTACGAGGTGTCCCCGGACTTGTGCCAAGTCTGATTCAGCAGTCACACTATTGTTTTTCTGTTTGTTTGTTTTCCCCGTATTTACTTACTTCTGCATATCTATGATATTTTAGCTATTCATATAACATGCTCAGCTCGTTGTGATGATCGATGTTCAAGGTGACTTTATTGTCATTCCTATCACATGTGATACATGAGGTGGAACGAAATTATGTACCCAAGGGTCCCAGTTACACCCAAAAATAGCAGTAATATAAACTATAACAAAGAAGAAAACAGCATACAAGGATCTAAGATAAACGCTGAACAATAATAATATAATATAATAAGGTATATTAAACAGTAGCCTGAACATGAGTCTGTTGTGAGCAGATGGGTATGAACGCAGCAGCTTATGGGTAAGAAATCAGCAGCCATGGATAATTAGCAGCATATATAAAGTGTCAAATCTCCAATTAAAGTGTCATTTCAGTGCTTTTCCTGGTTAGGGATATATGAGTCTAACAACTTCAAGGTAGAAGCTGTTCCTCAGTCTAGTGGTTCTACACTTTATGCTCCACAACCTTCTGCATGAGGAGAGAGGGGCAAAAGGTGTGTCTGCTGGGTGAGTGGGGTCCTTCATGATGCAGGTGACCCTCTGTGTATTTGCTGCTTCTGAAATCTACAGTCATCTCCTTCATCTTCTTCACATTGATGTGAAGGTTGTTCTTCCTGCACCAGCTCTCCAGGTGTTACACCTCCTTCCTGTATTCGGACTAAATGTTTGTGATGCATCCAACCACCGCTGCGTCATCTGCAAACTTTATGACAGCCTGGATGGGTCAGTGCACAGTCATATGTGAGCAGGAACAGGAGGGGACTCAACACACAGCCCTGAGGGGAGCCAATGCTGAGGGTTATGGTGGATATGGAGAAGTTGTTGATCCTCACAGACTGTGGATTCATTCAGTGCTTTGTTTTTGTTTTAATTATAATTTTCAAAATATATAAAAAAAATTCAGTTCCTTTAATAACAGTTTTTTATTTAAGAACACTTGCCATTTTTGTCTTCTTGAGCAACTTTTGGCTTTCAGGTATCAATGTGCTACTTTTAGATTAAAGCTAGTCTTTTTCTACTTTTAGCATGTCATTTTACTATTTTACTTTTTAACTAGCGCTTTACTAAATTTATCTGGCTTTTTGCAACTTTTTCACTAGCAAACCTTTTGCTGCTTTTAGCTAGTGTTTTGTTACTTTTATTTATTATCAAATGTTTTGCTACTTCCCCCTAAAATTTTGCAAAAGTTTTTAGCTTTCATTTAGATTATTTTAGGATTTAACTACTCTTCTGCTTTTGCTTATCTTTTACAAATCAGTTTCAGCTTCATCAGCAAATTTCAGTAAATTCAATCACTCAGCTGTCACATTGCCTGTTTTTT
Organism: Hypsolebias antenori; assembly: GCA_031762315.1. Lineage (NCBI taxonomy): Eukaryota > Metazoa > Chordata > Actinopteri > Cyprinodontiformes > Rivulidae > Hypsolebias > Hypsolebias antenori. The sequence goes on from JARVGS010000672.1 coordinate 22,109,861, forward strand.
CTCCAGAAGACGCAATAATACTCCCATCACAGTGTGCGTTTCTTGTTTTTATTCACAAATAAATCGAATCAGAGAGAGCCGAGGGGTAAGAATGTGGCACGTGAACTTATAAAGATGCCAAGAAGCTTTAAAAGATTAATTACAACATTTAACTAATTCAGTGTCAGACACTTGCTGATAAATCACTTCAGTTCTTTTGAGCAGATGACTCAAATGTTCCAAAGACTTCAGCATTTAGATAAAAAAGTGCAGCACAACTTGCTTTGATCCAAATATCTAAATGTTCCCATCACATTATCTCTCTAAAAGTTTAGTTTGATAAATTTATAAACCAGTTTTTCTTTTAACGCTTTTGCGCAGGCAGAGTTAGATTCTGTAACACTTGGAAGAGTACTCGCTTCTCTGACAAGTTCAGAAAGCGTCCCACTCAGGCCCAGCTGCTCTGTCACAAAGGGGCCAGATGGTGAATGTGACACCAGGCAGTACATCTCGGTTCCTTTGACATCTCAGTGTCATCCATCTGCAGTGTCGGCGTCGTTAGCGCTGCGCGTTAATGCATCAGAATCAATGACCTGAGCATCCAGAAAATGTCAGGATACTCACTTTTAGGGCCACCCACTGGCAAAAAGTATATTCATATCAATGTTTTGAATTGGGGTTAAACACATAATAGGAAAGCTTAGAAAATATTTCACAATTTGTTAGTTTTCAAAGTTTGTGATTGGATGACTCTCAACCAGTGGTGTAGTCTATACATGGGCATAAGGCGTATGCCCAATAGAAAAGCTTAAGAATTTCAGTATACAGGTACTCACTTAAAAGTGCCCAGTGATGCATGACATATCATTAGGCATGTGTCATTAATATGTTAAATGGCAGTTAAACGCTTACGTAACAATCTATTGTTGTCCATCGGCAAAGTTGGTTTTACGTTGGACGTTGGACATTTGCGCTCCATGGCTTCAACGGTGTCCAACGACCAACGTAAAACTAACTTTACTGCGGTACGCCCACTACATAAATGTAGACGACACCACTGCTCTCAGTTATGAAAAACAGAATCATAGCTTAGTATCAGTAAAGCTAAGTGAGTTATAGCCATTATTGTGTTTGCTAAGTTCAATTAGCTGTGGCAATCATCTTAAATCAAAGTGACTCTATTGAATTGAATCGAATTGAAGGTTGAGTCTATAAGTTAAAGCCAAAGTTTTAAATTAGTGGGCTCAGAGTATGTGCTGGAAAGGACTATCAGCTACTGCCAAACCACATTTTAGTGTAATATCTATAAGACTTATGTTGTAGTCATCACTGTGTTTGGTAAGGTTGATCAGCTGTGGTGGCCATCTTTAATATGGATTAGTTTAATTAAAATCGTATGCTGATAGACAAATAAGTGATTACATGGATGTCATCCTTTTGTGGAAGCAGGTGATAATAACAGGACATAGACCTCAAGGTCCTCTATGCTACAGTGCCATACTTCTTCAGTAGTCTAGTACAAAATAATCACCATATTTTTGGACTGTAAGGCACATCGGGTTATAAGGCGCATTAAGCGAAACAAAACAGTCAGATAAGTCAAACTTTATTCAACTCATTCACAATAACCACATAAA
>JARVGS010000672.1:22137898-22163341 GCA_031762315.1 Hypsolebias antenori
GTATCCGGCTGGGCCGTTAGAACGGAACTAAGCCGGATACCGAGGACTACCTGTATTCAGAGTTGTGTAAGCGTTAGCATATCATCCTTGTTTATTTCCTCTCTAATCATAAAGACATTGTTTCCTCTTTGACTCTTTTACACATTACATAAAACTTGACAATTCGATGATGAAAAGCCAGTTTATGGGTTAAAAATGAATACATTTGAATAAGACTATCCATGAAATGATCACCACCCTGACAGAAATCAGACTTAGAGTCATTCAAAATGTGCTCAGAGAAGTATGTTTCTAATTGTTAGTCCACTAAAGCTGATCACATTGTAACATATTAAGGGTGCCAGAAGTCTTCTGTACAAATTATAGTTTACTTGGCTTTAGGGGTGTCCCACTACCAGTTTTTTTTCAGGCTATGTACAATTACATTTAGTTCATATCTTAGATCTTATTGCTGTTTTTCTTTTATATGTTATTGGTGGATGTAACTGGGACCCTGTGTACATCATCTCGTTTCATCACATGTACCACTTGTGGTGCGAATGACAATAAAGAATCTCTGACTCTGATTACAAGTACTTCAGTTTGGGTACCTGCCAAAACTGACAGGCTCTGTCCCTCTGTTTTCTTTATATTTATTTGTGTTCCCGTCTTTGCTCTTCTTACTTTTGTTATTCTGCTCTTTGTGATTTCTGTTCCTGTGTATCTGATTCTTTCTGTCACGTTCCATTTCACTCCTCAGTCTGCTTCTCCAGTCTTCAGTCTTAATCACTCACACCTGTTCTCATCAGCCACCTGCCCAGGTGCTCTCGTTTCTCGCCCTCCCTCTGTCTTATAAAAAACATTTATCTCCTCCACTCCTTGTCTGGTTATTGTTCTGTATTCACTCAGACGTCTCAGTCCTCCTCTGCACTGTCTGATTCCGTCCACCCGATGATCTGCTCTGCCCGTTTACCGTTTAGTCTTGTTCCTGCTCGTGTTTTGCCAGAGTAAGTTTTGCCGCCTCAACAGCATTTTGCTTTGTTGTTTAAATACATTTATTTTATTTGAACTCCTGCCTCGCTCGCCTGCCTGCATATGGGTCTAAAACTAGAGGATTGTGTTAAAAACTAATTACAAATACAGACTAGTTAATAGGTTAGTACTTAAACATTACACAATGACTTTAGAAATACTTTTATTTTATTAAGAACATATCAAACCATCTGCTGTATTAACATAATCTGTGTTTTTTTTTTTTAAACTATGGACATTTTAAAATGTTGTACTTGGTTATTTGCAGTGGAAGAGAAAATTATGTCATAATGTGAGTATTGGCTTGAAGTACCTATATATTTTAATAAGTCCAAGTATATGAGGCTGGTATTTGGCCAAATAGTGATACCACTATTGGGACAGGTAGTCCTCGACTTACGAACGGGTTCCGTACCTACAAACCGCTCGTAACTCGATTTTAATGTAAGTCGGAACTCATTATACTGCGCCGCACACCCGTTCTTAAGTCCGAATTTCTGTAAGTCGAGGGCGCCTTAAGTCGAGGACTGCCTGTATTAGTAATGTAGTTTGATAAAATCACCCCTACTGTCCAGAAAAGCGCCCTCCAACAAACTTAAAGTGGTCCGTGTGCCACCAGTTGAGAATCCCATTTGTAGCAGGTATTGTGGCTCCGGACACAAGAGGATAGACGTTTTCAAAAATGCAAAAACAGACACAAACTCACCTGTTTCATTGCACTTATTCAGTTTGGACCAGAACACAAATGGACGTTTATGGCAAAGAAGTCATATTTTTCGCTGTATTAACTTTAATCCAACTTGTTTCTTTTCCAAGGCAAAGAGATGATCGAGATGTATTTCGATTTCCGCCTCTACCGCCTCTGGAAGACGCGGCAACACTCCAAGCTTTTGGACTACGAGGATTTTTTGTGACCGAGTCGTCTGACGACGGACCCCTCCGGGCGCCGCGAGGACGCTGTAAAAACCTGAACGTTGCTCGGGCGTTGTTCTTGAAACATCAGCTCCACATGAACGGTCACACCTGCTTGGGCTGAAAGAGCGAGGAAAGCGGAACGAAGGCGATGAAGAGATGCAACTCGGATCGCCATCATTTTCAAAGAGAAGTTCAACGGAAAACATCTCAAATCTGGAAAAAGCCTTTTGAGTTGCTGACAAAAACTGAGTTAAAAATATTTTAAAAAAAGATCCAATTTTATTCACGCATTTGTTGCGAAGATGTTGTTTTTTGGAGCTGATGTGCTTCAGAGAATTGCTGTATTTCATTCTGTCTCCGTGTGGTTCTGTGTTTTGACCTGACCTCTCAGATAGTCTCAGCCTTCTGAGACATACATATAGATAAATAGCCCATACGTGTGTATAGCTCACATCAAATATATTAGATTATTCCTGCAAACGATACTCCATGATGAATCATCCTTTATTTTTAGATGTGCATTGTTGTGCAGTTTCATACGGGAATATTTTGAGATATCTCAGGTTTTAGCCATGAAGTGATGATTCTGTCTGTTCTACGATAATAACATTAATATAATATTCAACGCCATTGCTTTGGATGAATGTATTATCTCTGAAGAGAGCTGTGTTTGAGGAACTGGATGTTTCCCGTTTAAAAAAAAAAAAGCGCAGTGTGTGTTTTTAAAAGAAAAAAAAAATTGTGCAATTGTGCATTTTCTCCTTTAAAGCAAAAAGAGTACTCGCCAGCGTCCCCACACGTTTCTCTTCGTCATGAACATTCAAACAGCATGACAGTCGAGTATGATGTATGATGTCAAGGGATATAACAGCCATCCAAGGGCTCCTACTACAGGGGGTGGAGTTACCATAATGATCCTTCCTGTTCTTTTGCTGGGGGGTCACGCCACTTTTAGGTGGGCCCTGCTGTCTACCTGCCAAGCAAGCTTCTCTTAATGGCAGCCAAACGAGCTTCCGCCACCTTCTCACTTCGCTGGGCTGCCATCCTGTGTGAGGACCAGAGCCCTCTGTGTGGGAGAAACAGTTGTGAGTGGCTATCTGCCTCCACTGCCAGGTGTCAGCTTGTTTTAAAAAAAAGGACAGAAAGATGCACCAGGTGTGTCGATTTCTTAGATTTCTGTACTACTTGAGCAATCTGGACAGTTTCAACCTGATTATGGATGGTCTAGCCCTCACACGTACTCTCTCTCACACACACACAGGTTGAGACCAAAATACAGTCAAAGTTTTAAAGGGATTGTTATTCAGAAGGATTTTTAAGAGGGGTTGTGTGGAGTATTTATAAGTGGTCAGTGTCTTACCTGCAGCAGACAGCGGACAAAATAATTTAAAGAATTAGATGGAAAACATCCTTTGAACCGAACTAACTGTTGTTCGGTGTGGGACTCATAGTTGAAACCTCAACAAGACCATCTACCTTGCTGGCTGGTTCCAGTAAAAAACATTAAAAAGCCCCGCCCCCTCCACAAAAAAAAATGAATATTGTCTCAAGTGAGTCAACAACAACAAAAAAAAAAGTTTTTACCTGTGTGAGTACTTGATCTACGCAATCCTCTTGCTGTTTAAAATTTCATTTTCGAACACATTCAGCTTTTTGATGCTTGTCATGTAACACCATCATTTTAGTAGGCGGGGCTTAAAGCTCACATTCCTAATGTGCTGGTCCTAAAAACACGATGTGACGGTTCCCATAAATCAAATCCTATTGGCTTCATTTTCCAACACCAAAAATGGTGGGGACACTTGGTCCATGATACAAACACACCGTTGTGGGTGCAGTTGTCTCCCGCCAACTTAAATTATCTCCAAAATCAAAAATATAATTTTGTGAACTTTACACCTCCATCACTTTTGTATTAAATGGTTACTTGCATAAAAGTTGATGTCTACTAATGTTCAAGACTGTTGTCCACATTTTAATTACAGTAATCTGTGAGGAACATGCTGCAAAATTAAATGTTTTAAGCATCAGTTTTAAAAAAATCATTTAAATAACCATTTATTATAAAGTGATGTCAGTATAAAGGCTTAGAAGTGAACATTTGTACGAACCTTCATTAAACATTTGAAATGGGTGTTGTTTTAATACAGCAGCAATCTTTGAAACTCACCATTAGCTTGTCTGTTCAATGACAGCTGTCTACTGCAGGTAAGATGGTGACTACTATTCAAGAGAATGCAATGTAAACTATCAGGACAAAGTTAGAAGCCCTTGCCACAGATGCTACTTGTCATCTGGTGTTTGTCTTGTATTTCTGAGGAAATGATGCAGGTTGTGCTGACTTCTGTGGCAAGTTTTATTTTATTTTACCATTTATATTAAGCATTTGTGCCTCTCACGTCCTATCAGAGCAAATAATTATCATGAAGTGTTTGTATTATGGCCGAGGAAAGCGTCTGGATAAATGTTAAGTGGTCTTTGGTGTCAAACGCCCCTAACTTTGGATAACACATACCACACAGCGATTCTCCAAATCTAACTTTAAAGTTTCCATTTGTCAATATTTGTGTGCTGAATCAGTTTGTATGTGTGAGTCCATATCCAGCAGAACTGTGTTTGAATTATTTTTGTATTTCCTATCTAAATTGTGTAATTTGCTGTTGCTCTCCTGCCCTGCAGCTTTTTCTTTCTTTCTCTCTCTCTTTCTGTCTGAGTCATGCAGATTTAAAATCAAGGAGTTACACAACCCATCGTTTCTCAAAGCCATTTTTTAATTCCAGCGTGCGCATTAGGCTGCCAAATCCTGCAAGACGTCGCCCTAAACAGCTGCTGGGTTTAATGGGATTATTGTCCAGAGCAGGTATCATTTTACACATCAGAAACAACCATGGGTGATTTCAGTAAAAACACAAAAAAGTGACACAAAATAAAATGTTCTTAAATTAATTTAATAAAAGGTTAATTCTGGAATATATTAAAATGATTAGACTGAAGAGACCATCACCAATTTTGGAGAGATTTACATGTTTTCCATCATCAGCAATGAGAAAACAATCTATCATCATTTTGCTGCTACTCTAATTAAACATACTAATGTGTTCATCTTTAACTGTTGTTTGCTTTGTTTGTTTGTTGCATTTGGAGGGTGACACAAGAAACATGTCGTGTAAGCACAAATCTGACGCTCCACCTCATTCCAGACACGAATCATTACGACACAAACTTGGCTCCCTGCTAAACCTGAAAAATGCAAAAATGGTTTTAGCTCGATCTAATAATAAAATTTCCATTTCTTAACAGGAGATGATTTTAGTTTACAAGTCAGACATGAAAGATGGTGGTGATATCATCCAATAACTGTTAGGAGTAAGTTTTATTTTAATACAAAATAGAGAAATTGCATTTCCAGAAACAATGCAGTGTGAATGCTTATTGCTGAAGAACTTGCTGGAAAAACAGCTGAAACTAGCTAAAAAAATACTGAAATGTAGATGGGATGGAAGAACAAGCCTAAATTAGCAGAAGAAAACACAACAAACACATATTTGCTGAATTATGTTTAAATAAGCAGAAATGAGCACCAAACTTAGAAAATTAGCAAAAAAATAAGTTTAAATTAGCCAAAAGTAGCTGAAAAGAAGCTGAAAAGGCAGAAAGAAGCTTAAGCTACCAGAAGGAAGGGAAAAAGCTGAAATGAGCTTAAAAAATGTGGAATTACCGGTAGCTGGAAAAGCTAAAATTAACATAACAGCTAAATAGTAGCTGAAATTGCAGAAAAAGCTGAAACTAGCAGAAAAAAGCTGAACGGAGGATAATAAGCAGAAATTAGCATAGCGTTGTTAATTAGGCTGAAAGTAGCAGAAATTTTAAAAAAAACTTGAATTTATCAGAAAACAGCTGAAATTAGCTAAAAAAGCAACAAAGGTAGAGCAAGCTTAAATTAGCAAAAAGGAAGTAAAGAGAGCACAGTCTTGCTGAATTAGGCTAAAAAGGTTGAAATGAGTGCAAAAAATGTGAAATTTGCTGAAAAAGCTAAAATTAGCATTAAACGGCTAAATAGTAGCTGAAATTGCAGAAAAAGCTGAAACTAGCAGAAAAAAGCTGAAAGAAGCATAGCAAGCTGAAATTAACAAAGTTGTTAATTAGGCTTAATATAGCAGAAATAAAAAAAAACTTGAATTATCAAAAAACAGCTGAAAATACTGTAGCTAAAATAAACAACAAAACAAGCTTAAATTAGCAAGAAGAAAGTAAAGAGAGCACAGTCTTGCTGAAATAGGCTAAAAAGTTGAAATGAGTGCAAAAAAAAAATATGGAATTTTCTGAAAAAGCTTAAATTAGCATAAAACAGCAAATAGTAGCTGAAATGGCGGAAAAAGCTGAAACTTTCAGAAATAAGATGGAAGGAGCATAACAAGCCAAAATTAGCAGAAAGAAGTTAGAAGAGGCACAAAAATGTCGTAGTTAGCAGAAATAATCTAAAAGGAGCACAAAACAGGTGAAATTAGCTGAAAAAAAAAAAAATTTTACATTTGCACAAAGAAGCTGAACCAGAACAAAATGTGAAAGGAGCAGTAAAAGGTTGTGAACAGATCTAAAGATATGAAGGATGCAAAATAAGTTTAGTTCATTTTGCATGAGGGGAAAAAATGACAGAAAAGGCCAAATATTTCAAAAAAGCTAAAGTTGCACCAATAGCAAAAGTCACAGCACCCTTCTCCTGAAAGAGCTGAACGTTTTGATTTATGATTTGTTGAAATAACGTGAGAGCTGCAGGACGAGAATTGTAACGAAAAGCGTACAGAAGCTAAATGGATCCCAATAGTGTGAATGCTTCATAAACATTCACACACTTATGCAGAAAACAGAACAGAATGGTTTACACCAGAAGAGACGTGATTCAACAAAGTGTGTTAAAAATTACTACTTCACTACTGTATTCTGCAGCTATGAGTCAATAAAACAATAAATAAAAGCAGTTCAGTTCTATTTCCCATTGAAAGGTGCAGAGTCTGAAACTAGTCAGTTTTATTGTAATAATCTAAAAGTTGGAAGCAAGAGGGAAATAAAAGGAGCAAGACGTATAAATCTTAACCTGCATCTTTACAGAATGCTGATAAAGACATTTTTTTTTTTTTGCTTGTTTGAGAATGTTTCTCTGTTTTCCTCTTTTCTTCTCGTCAGGAAAACAATTAACTGAGTAAGATGAGTAAGGGCTCTGATTCTGTCACAATCAGCTTTTCTCGTATGCTGATGTGGGGGGTTTGAAGGCTTCCTCATGTGTCCCCAGCAGGAAGCGTAACACACAGAGCAACTCGAGACCTGAAACGGCCTTTTTATGGTGAACACTGGCACACCTTGTGCTGCAGTGAGCACTTTGTGACAGGTGTCACATTTCAAAGCTGCCCTTTAGCTCTTTCTGCTTCCATTCTAAAGTGTGTTGTTACACCTAGAAACACTGAACTTTACACGTCTTTAAACCTAAATAAAAACCATAAACGCTGTCATTTCCGTTTCTAAACCCAAAAATTTGTTCAAATTTATTGAGAAGTAAAATGTCGAGACTATACAGGAGAGTATTTTTCTCTATGTGTTAAAGATCACTTTACTACATCCATGCAAACTGTAGGTTTATGCTGAGAAATGACAGAGCACACTCTAAGTACCGTATTTTTCAGACTATAAGGCGCACCTAAAATCCTTTAATTTTCTCAGAATCGACAGTGAGCCTGATGTATTAATTCTGGTTGCGCTTACTGACCTCAAACCAATTTTATGTGATACAACTGAACAATGTTGAGCATTATTGTGAATGAGTTGAATAAAGTTTGACTTATCTGACTGTTTTGTTTCGCTTAATGCACCTTTTGTGTGAAAACAGACCCGTTTATTGATATTGTGCCTTAATATCCAAAAAATACGGTATGCTTTATTGATGACTCTCAGCTACTACCACAATAAATTACAGATCAATATCTGTAAAACTGACTGAGTAAAAGCCATTTTGGTGTGGGTGTCCAAACGTTTTCGTATGTGGGCCAAAACTATCCAGGTGAAAGGACTTGTGGGGCACACAAATGTGAATTTAACTCAACGTGAATAATATTTTTGGAGAAATAAATAATTACAAATCTACTAATTTTGGTGGAGAAAGAATTTTAAATTGTTGATCCAAAACATTGAAAGCTTCATAAACACTAAGCTTATATATTTTATTTAAAAGGATTTGCTTGATTTGATTTGTTGGGTCTATGTTTGTTGTTTTCTTGTGTTTGAAAAGTTTATTTTAGTCTGTTCTCAGCAACAGAAGTGTAATATGTGTAAGTGTCCTTTTAAAAGGGGGTTCAATCAGCCATGAGGTTGAGCAAAGTTCTGAAAAATCATCCAGCTGTCAATCACTACAATAGATTCAGAAGGTTTGATGAGCTGATCAACTCGTATGTAGATGATACCATGTTATATTCATTGAAAAATGTCCAAATTTCCCGCTTGATTGTTTTATCAAGTGCAATATTTAGCCAGTCATTATCTAAAAGTCTCCTTTCTGGTAGAAATCAGTAAAGGTTTACCATGAAGTGAAAATAAAAAGATAATAGCCAAATGTTTGTATTTTGCTTAATTTTGCTCATTTTGAGATAGTTTTTAATCCATTTTGCTGTTCAACCTAAACATTATATATACATGTATATAAAAAAAACAAGTATTACCAACTAATTGCAGAAAGTCTGCATCAACCTCTTAAGTCTGCTGGACAAAATGATACCATCTTAAACTGCAGTTGTGGGCCACACAAAATCACTCCAAGGGTCGCAATTGGCCCACGGGCCGTACTTTGGACACCCTATAGGCTAATACTGATAAGCTGTGATGAACACTAAAGGTTAATCAGTTATAGATGCACATAATGGTTAGGTTCTGAAAGTTTTTATTAAGAGTCCATCCAGTGGTTCATGAGATATTTTGCTAACAGACAAACAGGGTTGACTCCAACCGTTAGTGCCAGTTTGAGGTGAAGACACATTGAGGTATGTGTTGTGAAGGATTCTCAGCTGCCACACCAAATTTTAGGCGTCTGTGAAAGGAACAGAGTTGTAGACATTTTTGTTTTTTCCAGTGTTATTTGGCTGTGGCGGCCATCTTGGACCAGACTTGCTTTGAAAAGTTATCCAGTTGTCAAACAAGTTTCACTGACGTTTGTCCGGTGGTTCGTGAGACATTTTGGTAAAACCAGATACAGACATGAGCAAAAACATTGTAACAGTTTACATTTACTTTAAATTGTTTCATTATTTTTGGGTTGCAAAGGCTTAAGCTGTCAACACATCATGAGCTAAATCAGTTCTTTGTAACTTCAGGGTCACACACAGATTTGAAGTTTTTCTACTTTGTTTTCATGATACAAACATAAGCTTTTGTCTTTATTTAAAGGGGTTTCTGTATAAGTTCACTTGTATTTCTTGGAGATATTTACTTAACATTTATTTCTATACTGAAACGGGATATCTTGGGCTTATTTCAGACTTGAACCCCTTGTGAACAGTAAACTACAGACTGAAGATGGTGATACTTTAAGCTCACGGCGCAGCATTAAACTCCTTCCAGCTGCACAGGTTGAAAACCAGGCCAGACTGGACTCAGTGACCTCAGCCTCTTTCAAATATCAAAAATAAATCTCAAAGATCTCCTGCGGTGTGGTTTGTGTTTCTGCCAAGCATCTTCCCTGAATACTTCATTAGATTAAAAGAAAAATAAAAATCTGGCAAAGTTTGAAAATCGAACAACCTTGATGTAAATCTCCAAAGAAATAGTGAAGCCAGTTTAATTTTATTTCAACAAAAAATGTTTCTTTAAGTAAGCAAACCAAAATAATTACTGCCTAACTTGTCAGTCAAAAACAAATATTTAAGACTAAATCTGAAAATACTCAAAACAGTCTGTATAATTGATGAGTAAAGTGTTATTAGGTAAGGCCTTGAAACAAACATTGTTAAACATTACAGTAAACAGCGCACTCTAGTGGACAAACACTGGAACTGCAGACACGCTGCGAGCTTATTAAAAAAGGACAAGACTAAAAAACATTAAGGAAAGGCATTAATGTTTTTTTTATTTTTCATGATGAACAAGGTACAGTTTCTGTAGAGTTATTAATGTTAAAGGTCCTGCAGTTTTGTGAGGGACCTCTCATGTGATGATTTTATATGTTGGCATGCATTTAGTGAAAAAACACAGCTCAAAATTAAATCCATCACACCCTTGAATGTAAAAACATGTAACAATAAATCACCTTAGCCTGGCCATTCCGACATCAATGGTCATGTAAACAAAGTACAAGTTTAAATATTACAAATATAAAATAAGATTAGTTATTTTTTGCCCTGTAATGACAACCACAGGTTGTTCTTGTTTGTACAAAATATTCCCAATAAACAGACAGCAGTTTTCAATCAATCATGGGTTATTTGTCATTAATAAGTGTGTGGCAGTATTTCACATTATAAAATAAACAAACAGTAAATCTTTCACATTGCTAAACGATTGCCAGGGTGAAACGTCTAACGCAGGGGTGCCCAAAGTGGGGCCCGCGGGCCCAATTTTGCCCGCCAAGCCATTTGAGTTGGCCCGCCAAGCTGTCCTCATTACTATATTAAAAATTTCCTTTGACGTGTCAGTGTGTTTACACTCAGTAATTCTGACTTTAATGTTAATGTTAAATGGAAAGTCAGCCCAATAACTACCTTCATGGCACTATACAGCTGGACTGGTTATTTTGTGCATTAAATTATTTAATTTTAGAAATTTATATTTTATTTTGACAGACTTCCTACAGCCTCCTGCCACTGAAAAACATTTTCCTTTGATCCTGCACAAATACGCTTATATAAATCACACATAAAGTGTTTAAAAATAGCCTAAATTATAAATATGAAATGGCTTCAGTAGTGATTTTAGCCTCTTTTTGTGGGTGCTTGCACCCCTAAATTTAAACTCAGCACCTCTGAAAAATAAAGCATCATTAGGATTTTGTAAGGAAACAATTCTCAAACCTTAGATTCGACAAAATATTGACTATGGAATAAATGACAACAGTCTCAAAAGGGCCAGTGAAATCTGATTTTTTTTTTTTTTTTTGCACAAGTCCTGCCACCTGTCAATCAATCCAGCATGTCTGCAACTGACCAATCAGCAACCTTAATTTGTCCTGAAGTGAACGCCCCTTATCTGCAAAGCTGCAGCTTTGCAGTCATAGAGTTCAATAATGAGTTTACATCTTTTGTTTCATGTTAATCTACTGTAATAAACCTTTGTAAAATACACCAATAATGTAGGAAATGGCATCTATTTTATTCAAAATTCTCTGGGGGAGGACCCCTGTATCCCCCACCACCACCAACACAGCCTATTCTGTAATGTTCTTATACAGACCTGAAGGATAAATAACTTTAAAATAAATAAATGGACTTTACTTAAAGAAGTATTTGCATTTCATATATTATATTACTGCATTTAGCCCACAACCCTATGAAGGATTTTAAATTTGGCCCTCTCAGGGAAAATGTTTGGGCACCCCTGGTCTAACGTGAGTTTTTAATTGAAATAAAACCAGAGTAGCATTCTTGCTGTGCTGAGCTCTACAGTTGAGAGCATAACTTGGATTAGTTTAGAAAAAGTTAGCACATACAGCCCTCCGAATGTAACTACCGATTGTGCTTACTGTACAATCCAACACCGCTGCACCGTAAACACATCGTGTGCATAGTCTTTTAAAACAGACGTACAGCAGCTACGGATCAGACCGACATGCAAATACAGAAATCAGTACCAAAAAAGTCAAAAGTCACTTTTTTATACATTCAACACAGAAGTGCTGAACTAGTGAGTGTGGAAGCATCAACCGCTGCGTCATTGTACTGTATCAAGAGACACATTCAGTCAAGAAAATGAAGCGAAACAAGGGGACAAAAGGAAGAAATGTGGGTAAAAATGTTCTAATTTGTTGCTTTAAGATCTAATATAAAACAAACAAGTGCATTAAAAGTAAAACTATTTGCTCATTTACCTTCTGCCCTAAGATGATATTCTTTAAAGTTCAACACCAGTGTGGCGAAGTCATGCATAGATTTGTGGGAAAGTCTGCATTGGCACTATGCTTCCATCTTAAGTTTCCATCAGTAACCAGCTTACAGAAAAGCAATTATTTTTAGTTTAAATAATAACCAAACTTTTAGGTGGTTTTCTGAAATGCTCAGACTTAAATTAATGAATTATTTCCAAGACAAAACAAATAAAACAAGTAAACTGTTCACAACTTTAACTTGAGGTTGTGCTGTCTTCAAAAATGTGACACAGCTTAAGATTTATCTTTCAGAAAAACAATATATTTTGTTTAATACGGGTGTAACGGTAGGTCCAAGTCATGGCTCGGTACATATCTTGGAGTAAGGGTCACGATTCAGTTGGTCCAAAAGGAAACAGAAACAAATGCCAAATGTTACTGACTTATTTCTTCTATAGTTAAACAAACAATAACTCCTCCAGAAGCAGAAACAGACAAACAAAGCATCCTTACTAATGGGGATATATTGTTCTTTCTTTTTCATCCAGTTTGAACTGTCAACGATTGATAAACTCCAGAAAGGTATCTCTATCTTGGATTAGAAAAATACTGGGGGAAAATAAGAACTAAAGAGAATTTGCTTTAGTTCATTTAACCAAAAAGGGGGAAAAATGTCAAACGCTCACCAAGCCTCTCAGCAAGCGGATGCTATTTTGTGGGAAAATGACGCTTGCACTGATTATTTGGCGTAACTTCCTTAAAAGTTTTGACCATGAACAATGGAACATATTTTTGACCTTTTGTTTGCACCTAAAATGTGCATTTTCTGCACCCTAAGGTGCAAAAACGACCCTTTAATGTAATTAAATGCGTCTTTTTAGGTGCGTGCGCCTCGTCTCCTTTGCCAGTGTGATCGCTGGGACCACAGTTTATTAAAACAGCTGATCTGACACAGAACTTCAAGCTTCTCTTGCTTGGTTTTATCTGCAGTGTTTAGATAGCATCTTTTCCTGCGTCCTTTCTAGTGTGGCTTTCAGCAAAACACAAAGAAATAAAATGTGTAAATGCTTCTAGATGGGAGCAGTAAACACTAGGGATGCACAATATTGCTGGCATGGTACTGGCCGATATTAGTGATAAAGTTAAATATCAGACATTCCATCAAAATAACTCACTGATATAAAAGGTGCTGTTTTCATTTGTATATATATAAAACATATATGTATGTGTTATATATTATATATATTTTATATACATATATTATATACGTATATGTGTATATATTATATATAGGTAGTCCTCGGGTTACAACGGTCTCGTCTTACGACGTTTCTTAGTTACATCGGCATCTCCCATTTAAAAAAAATTGAAATTGAAATTTTATTTTGAAAAGCCGAGTTACGCCGTTTCCGGTTTTATGTTGTAAACCATAGAGGTGGAGAAATACAGCACTGTACTCTCTAAAAAAGCAAAGTCTGGTCCTCTGGATGTTCAAAAAACAGAAACAGGCAGCAGCTGTGGAAAAGTAGCTGTTTTATGGACGGCGGTTTTATGACGTAAACGCAATGGTGAATACGGAGGATGGACGGAGGAAAACTGCTTCACCAGCATCCCAGTAGGAAATTAACTTTTTTTCCCTTCATTATGGCTCTCAAATATATGTGTTTTTTGCTAATTATGTAGGGTACTGTGTTAGGATAGGCTAAGTACTTGGTAATACAGTACTGTACATTTGGTGCAGTATGTATGTATGTTCCGACTTACGACAAATTCGGTTTACGCTGCTGCGCAGGAATGGAACTACGTCGTAAGTCGAGGACTACCTGTACAACATAAAATCCTTCTGCACAATTCTTTCAATTTGGGCTACTGCAACCAGTTTGCCCCAATTTCCCAACACCTTGTGGATAGTATAGACCAGGGCTGTTCAACTTAATGGTTCAAGGGGGCACAGTTACTGAAAGCCACAAGCTCAGGGGCCAGACATCCAGCAGTTACTGTCATTAAGTAAGTTTGTTTTATGGTTTAAAATCTAGTTTAAAAATGAACCCACTGGTGGGCCGAACTGAGCTCACCCGTGGGCCTGATTTGGCCCATGGGCCACCAGTTGACTACCCTAGTATGGGCTTTTTAAAGTAAGGATCTGAACATTTATTATCTTAGCTGCTGTAGATTATCTTCATTTGGAAAAATAGAGTTAAATTTTCAGCTAATTGCTAATTATAGTGGGGCCAAGACCAAAGTGCCATTTTACAACAACCCCAGTTTCATAAATGTTCAGCAGTTTCTGCAAGCGCTGTTGTCTACACCTTTTTGCTGTTGTCAGTTTAATATCATGGTTAATTCGGGCAAATAATTCTTAAAAGAAAAGCCCTGGGCTCCCCCGAAATGCTACAGCTAGCTGCCACTATTGCTTTATATGCTTGAAAATACAGTAATTATAAATTTCAAAGTAAATACCTGTGTAATGCAAAACTGGTAAGACGTTTACAATACATGTACAGTATAGCATTTGCTGGAGCCTCTAAAGAACTTTTGAGATTAGAGATTAGCCGTTGGCTCATTATTATTATTTCTCCAAACCAATGTTCAAATCTACAGCAGGTAAGATGACTACTATTCATAAACTTTCCACAGAACTCCACTTTAAAAAACCTGAACTATCACCTTAAACAAGCTGCATCTCAGTAAATGTGAGGTGCAGCAGCCGCTTGTGAAAAATTGGGAAAGGCGGGCTAGTATGGGAGAAGGGAATTGTGCCATTGCTGCAAAGCCTCATGGGACTGGTGTTTATTAATGCACAGCCCAAATGATAAATCGGCCAACCGGGGAGACAGAGAGAGAAGCGTCCTGGCTCGTAGCAGTACTGTCCCTCTAATTTCCTCTTGATTTATGGACGGGATGGCTGGTTACGCGCCGCGTCATTAATTTTGAGGGCCGGGGAGGGTTCAGATGGACCAGAATGACGAGGTGGAAATAAAAGTTGGATCCAAAACCGGGGTTGAGCCTTTACCATTACACCAAGGAGAGGTGGGTGGAGTTGTTTCAAGAGAAACACACAAGAGAGCACAAATTCTACTTTTGAGGAAAGTAAAACTAGACCCTGGAGAAGCAAAAACAGTACCAAAAAAAAACACTGCTCTTGTCCTAGCTAAAGTTTTTTTTTTTTTTTTTAAATGGGAAAAAATGTACCAAATGGAAAAATTGTTTGTTAAAAAATTAATAGTGGCCACTTAGCATGCACATTGGTACATGAATATTTAATGAAGTGTTTACTAAACAATTTAATGTAATTATAAACAGCTAAAGTACGAGGACCTTTAATGTTCAAAAGTATACGGCATTTTTCAAAACAACAAAAAAAATTCTATGACATCCCATTCAACTATATAACATGCGTTAATAAACACCTACATTTGCTCACAGCTACAAATGAATAGCAGTTTTAAAATGTGCATAACCTTTAAATGGGATTAGGTGTATGAAAATAAGCAATAGCTGCATTTAGTTAGCTTTGAAAAAGCAGAAGTATTGCTTAAAAGTGCTTAAACGTTAAAATCAAACCTGTTTAGAAGAAAAATAATTTCCTATTAGCAGGAAAACAGCACAGCAATTCGCTAATGGGGGCCACAAGTAAACAGTTGAGTGTGTAGACTTCAGTTGTCGTGATCTATGAGAGCTACGGTGCTAATTAAGGCAGTACTAACGGAGACAATAGACCATTAAAGCACAAATAGGCAGGACGGGTCCATTGTTCCATTAGCACAACTCTCTCTGAAGGTAATTACGCTAATTTGGAATAGACTAAAATAGCTTCATGGTAGCCCAGATTATCAGTGATAGTCTTTGCTCTTTATGTCTTTCTTTTCTTCCGAATATTCACCAAAGCTTTAAAGTGTTAATTTTTTTTGCGTCTGGCGAACACACATTGCTGAAGCATGATGAGTTATTACTGGCAATGATCACAGACGTTTTTTTTTGGCGAGGACGTGCGGCATCTCTCCACTGAAATTTGGCCCTAATTGTTTTGTTTCAGTCTATTAATCTTAAAAAGTGACACAGAAGAAAGGATTTCTCCAGTGATGAATGGTGGGACATTCCAATTCCCACTTAATAGCAATTAATTTTCTGATACCCGCACAAGTTTGGCTAGTTTTAATTAGTTTGTGCTGAAGAACAGGGGGAAAGTTCACCCCGGATTTTCATGAAAGCAGTGTCTGTCTGACTAAATACACTCTCATCAAAGGGAGAGGGGTGAGGCTGTCTGACCTTTCTAAGATTCGGTGTGCATTTAATTTCCTATTTACACTTTAAAATAACTCATTAGCATAAGTCCTTTGCACACAGTCCTGAGCTCAACACATTAAGACAATGGCTCATTTAAATCGTGTCAAAGTAAAGTTGTGGATGCGTCCTCGCCGTGGTTAAGGTGCAGCTTGATCTATATTTAGGTGCATTGTGAAGGTGCACTTTAAGGGTTGAATTCCCGCTGGGGCCACCCACACATTATTGTGCGGGTGTGCTCTTCTAAGATTTAAAGGTGCAGTCCCAGGAGGAATGGATGTGGTGGGTGTCTTTTGTCCCACAGGGCTGCTTAAAAAGTCCAGTTTATCTTGACGTAAAGCTCTTCATTAAGCATAATGTCTAATAATGGCACCATTTCTTCATGCAGTTAGGAGCAAGCTCAAAACGGCATCTAGACGCTGCATTTAAGATCTTCATACATTAATAAAAACAAGTCTCTTCCAGTAGTTTTTCCTCCTGGATTTAAGAAAATGTTGATTTGCAAATGCCACACAGACAGGATGAATATGAAACTTAATATTCACTTAAACAGTGTATGTCTTTCATTAAAAGTAGATAAATAAAACTTGTTTGAGGTTGTTCTTTTGTAAAATATAAGACAACACGTCTGTTTTTATGAAAACAGTTCTGTTTTGTCCTTATCCAGATCATACTGGCCCCTCACAGATACAACCTGCACATCTTTTGGGGTTTAAAATGGTCCACTGATGTTGGCGGGTGTCTTTATTATCACAAACATAATGAGAAAAAAAGTGTGATAAATTTTCTCATGTGGACTGCACTAAGCTGCAACAGATGGCAACTAGTTGGTGAATGACATTCGCAAGGAAGTCTCCAAAATGTATCCCGACTTTTGAGTGGTTCCCTATTTCCAAACAGGGTGCAAAGCTAAATGAGGCACACCTGGCAATTCCTTTTTGCAGACTATGTACACAAAATTAAGATGTGATTGTCCAAAATTGGCCTCTCCAAATACAGTCATTTGGCTTGCAGGCTGCAGTGAGTCCCTTTTGCACCACAACATGTGCTGGTGGGGACTTTAGAGGTACCAGGGAAGCAGCCAAGGGGCGAAGGGAGTCCAGTTCAGTGACCTCAGGAGTCAGTCTACTCTTTGCAGATGATGTGGTCCTGTTGGCATCATCGTGCCGTGACCTTCAGCTCTCACTGGAGTGGTTCGCAGCTGAGTGTGAAGCGGCTGGGATGAGAATCAGCACCTCCAAATCTGAGGTCATGGTCC
The DNA here is from genome assembly GCA_031762315.1 of Hypsolebias antenori. Lineage (NCBI taxonomy): Eukaryota > Metazoa > Chordata > Actinopteri > Cyprinodontiformes > Rivulidae > Hypsolebias > Hypsolebias antenori. The sequence goes on from JARVGS010000672.1 coordinate 22,155,424, forward strand.
TCAACAGGAAAATGGTGGATTGCTCTCTTCAGGTCGAGAGTGAGGTTCTGCCTCAAGTGGAGGAGTTCAAGTATCTTGAGGTTTTGTTTATGAGCGAGGGAAGAATGGAACGTTTGGATTGACAGATGGATTGGTGCATCATCTGCATTATTGCTGACTCTGTACCAGTCTTTTTTGGTGAAGAGAGAGCTGAGCTGTAAGCCAAAGCTCTGTTTACTAGTCGGTCTACGTTCTTACCCTCTCCTATGGTCATGAGTTCTGGGTAGTGACTGAAAGAATGAGATTGCGGATGCAAGCGGTTGAAATGAGTTTTCTCCGCAGGGTAGCTGGACTCTCCCTTAGAGATAGGGTGAGAAGTTCAGTTGTCCGGGAGAGACTCGGAGTAGAACCGCTACTTCTCCATGCCAAGAGGAGCCAGTTGAGGTGGTTTGGGCATCTGGTAAAGATGCCCCCTGGGCGCCTCTCTAGGGAGGTGCTTCAGGCATGTCCAACTGGGAGGAGACCCCGGAGAAGACCCAGGACATGCTAGAGAGATTATGTCTCTCGGTTGGCTTTGGAACGCCTTGGAATCCTCCCAGAAGAGCTGGAAGAGGTGGCAGTGGAAAGAGATGTCTGGGCCTCCCTGTTCAAGCTGCTGCCCCACGTGACCCAACTTCGGAATAAGCGGAAGATAATAGATGGATGGATGGAGTTTTATTTTTTAACTTAGGTATTTTTCTATTCCAAGCAATTTTCTTACATAAAAATAAACAAATAATTTCCAGTGCAAAAGAACAGTTGCAAACAAGTGACACGTCAGTGGCTAATGTTCACTGCTACATACCGAGGACCTTTTCACTTAGCAGTTTTTCTTCAGAAAAATCAGCATGTCTGCTTTCTCTGGACACAAACAATCCCGCTCCTGGGTGATAGTGATGGATCAGTAGAAAATTTATGCTCTGAGGTTGTGGATGACACAGAGATACCTAGTTGCCAAGTTTGATAGCATTGGCATAGTGTCCCTCACATTCCGCTACTAGGTCAGTGGATTCACTGAGGTTAGGGTTGAGGGCAGACTTCTGTACCTCTGTATCTCTTCCCAAATCTTCTCTGTGGTTCTCTGGAGTTTAGGGCTCGCATCATTGTAGCAATATGAAGTAGATGGAGGAAGAAGGGTGACACTTTCTCCATCCCCTTCCTTTTATTTCTTTAGCTCTCGTTAAAGTGGGGCACCAGCTGGTCAGTTTACTGACCAACAACAACTTATTCACCCTTTAATCATCAGAATCAGTCACTGAAGTAGAATCTGTTAATTACAGGGAGTTTTATATCATAACACATGAATATTCATCTGAATGAAGAGACCAAAGTTGTCTTTGAAGTTTTATTACAAAATAATCAAACTAAAATCAACAACAATAATAAACAATAACAATGAATCAGTCAAGGCTTAATTATCTTATCTAAGGCTAAATTGACTCTTTGAGCAGAAATTATTTCAGTTTTACACACGCATGAATTTAGGCAAAGTTTGGCTATTTTAACAAATGGTTACTTTGGATTTTTTGTCAAGAGAAGTTGTTAAATCTGATCAGATAAAGTCATTTATCATCACTGCAAGCCAGGAAATGATTTACCAAGTTGCATCAGCTTAAAATGTCATAACCAGACCAAGGCATTACGTCACCGGGTTCTGCTCCTTATCGGGTCAGTGTGGAAGGCACCAGGTCACTCGTCTTTCTGGGGTTCTGTGGTGGATCAGACCAGAGTCACAATGAGGAGGACTCACTTGGAACTGCCCAAGGTAACTGAACATCACTGTGACAGCTTTATGGGTATGAGGGCAACAGCTGATGAGAAGGTGCACCGTCCATCAGTACCTGTTTCTGCACTGTACAACAACGGATACATATTTCATTGTGTTAGCTTAATGACAATGGGAGCAGCTGAACGAAAAATGCTGTCTAATCTATTAAATCTTTACAAATATTGAGCTAAAGCTTGAGACAAAAGTTGCTGTGATAGTACCTTAGCATTATCCCCACAACGTACAGTATTACAAACACTACATTTTTACACACATTTTTTCCCCAAATCCTTTGCAATAAACATTAGCAAAATATCCTGATGCGTGCTCAATAATCCAGGTAACAAAATACTTATTTAATCACTGAACACCATTTTGTTTGTCTCTCCTTTTGTGCATAAATATCACCAGCTGCAGAAAAGAGTTAGTGTTTCACCCATCTCTGAGTGTGTGCATGTGGGAGTTTGTTCTTCTGTATCATTTTAAAACATTTCCTAAACAACTGAGCAGATTTTGATGAAAAGTTCAAATAAGAACCATTGGTTGTACATCCACAATTGAACAACACTTTGAGTCAGCCCAATTCAAGATGGCCTTTACAGCTATAACCAGCTCTATCTAGTAAACACAAAATGACCATTAGTTTTACAGATACTGAGCCTAAATTTACTGTTGAAATATCAGCTACAATTTATAGTACAAGATGTAATTGATTGGGTGGCATTTGTTTTTGTCTTTTTGTCAGTAGCCCTAATTTTGGGTTTCAAGTCTGTCTGTTAGCAAACTCATGTATCACTGAATAAATTTTAATGACATGAAAGCACCACTTCACAATGTTTAAAGAAATCCTGAAAATTAATATTTGGATGTATATCTACAACTGATTAACATTTGGAGGTAACCCAGTTAACATTAGCTGCTAGTTACTTTCATCCAACACTAAAATGGCTATAATCTATAAACTTTACAGATCTTGATATGTTACAAGTTGACTCATCCAAAATACACTTCCCAAGTGCTAACAAATAAAGCAGTATCAGGAGATGTACAGGTTCTGGTCATAAAATTAGAATATTGTGAAAAAAAATATTTATTTCAATATTTCCATTCAAAAAGTAAAACTTGTATATTATATTCATTCATTACACACAAACTGATATATTTCAAATGTTTATTTATTTTAATGTTCATGATTATAACGGACAACTAATGAAAACCCCAAATTCAGTATCTCAGAAATTTAGAATATTGTGAAAAGGTTCAATATTGAAGACACCTGGTGCCATAGTCTAATCAGCTGATTAACTCAAAACACTTTCAAAGGACTTTAAATGGTCTCAGTCTAGTTCTGTAGGCTACACAACCATGGGGAAGACTGCTGACTTGACAGTTATCCTAAAGACAATCATTGACACCTTGCACAAGGAGGACAAGACACAAAAGGTCATTGCTAAAAAGGCTGGCTGTTCACAGAGCTCTGTGTCCAAGCACATTAACAGAGTGGCGAAGGGAAGGAAAAGATGTGGTAGAAAAAAGTGTACAAGCAATAGGGATAACTGCACCCTGGAGATGATTGTGAAACAAAATCCATTCCAAAATGTGGAGAAAGGTTCACAAAGAGTGGACTGCAAGTCATTGCTTCAAGAACCACCATGCACAGACGTATGCAAGACAATGGGTTCAGCTGTCACATTCCTTGTGTTTAAGCCACTCTTGAACAAGAGACGACGTCAGAAGTATCTCACCTGAGCTGAAGACCAAAAGGACTGGACGGCTGCTGAGTGGTCCAAAGTTCTGTTCCCTGAAAATAAATTTTGCATTTCTTTAGAATTCAAGGTCCAGAGTCTGGAGCAAGAGAGGAGAGACACAGAAACCATGTTGCTTGAGGTCCAGTGTCATGTTTCCACAGTCAGTGATGGTTTGGGGTGCATTGTCATCTGCTGGTGTTGGTCCACTGTGTTTTCTGAGGTCCAAGATCAACACAGCTGTCTACCAGGAAGTTTTAGATCACTTCATGCTTCCTGCTGCTGACCAACTTCATGGAGATGCAGATTTCATTTTCCAACAAGACTTGGTACCTGCACACAGTGCCAAAGCTACCAGTACCTGGTTTAAGGACCATGGTATCCCTGTTCTTGACTGGCCAGCAAACTCAACTGACCTTAATCCCTTAGAAACTCTATTGTTGTGAAGAGAAAGATGTGATGCACCAGACCCAAAAATCCAGAAGAGCTGAAGGCCACCATCAGAGCAACCTGGGCTCTCATAACACCTGAGCAGTGCCACAGGCTGATGGACTCCATGCCACACTGCACTGATGCAGTAATCCAGGCAAAAGTCTGAGTGCTGTACATGCTCATACTTTTCATGTTCATACTTTTCAGTTGGCCAACATTTCTAAAAAAGCCTATATTTTTATTGGTCTTAATATTCTAATTTTCTGAGATACTGAATTTGAGGTTTGCATTAGTTGTCAGTTATAATCATCAACATTAAAATAAGTCGGTGTGTAATGAATGAATATATGTTTCACTTTCTGAATGGAATTACTGAAATAAATCAACTTTTTCATGATCTTCTAATTTTATGACCAGCACCTGTAATCTCATAAACCAGTTACAGACATCCTGGGAGCAGAGGTCACTGATATGAATCTGCAAACATCAGTCTCAAAGGTTAAAGCAGTTCTTAGAACCATGAAACATTTTGCCTACACTAAACCTAAAACGCTCAGCGCTCTGGAGTTTTAAATCACAAATTACAGAAACATATTCGAAATGTCATAAATTCATGTCTGAGATGAACTAAAAACAAAGACCTGAATGAAAAGTTCAGATTAGTCTCTGGCTGGGATTTATGAGGGATTGCATGCTTTTGCATCACCTGATGAAAATCCCCAGCAGGTGCATTTATTGTCACGTGTTGTTCAACTCCACTTGATCATCTCTGAGCCTGAAGAGATTTGAATCATTTCCTGAATATACAGGTGGATATGCAAACTGGAAGCTGATCTTGAGATAAGGACATGTTTGACCCCTGACCTCTGTCTATTTGCTGCAGACTTGTGATAATTTACCTGACAGACCCCCCATGGCTCCGGTCCACAGCTGTCTGTACATGATGGTCCACACCAGGAAGGCAGAGGCGCCCACGATCATCCCGCACGAGGCGTAGGTGACCCTGACGTGGGGGTTGTTGATCCTCATCCTGACCCGTACACCCAGAACTGAGCAGGACGAGTGTCTCTGAGAGCAGAAAGTCTTACAACCTCCGGTCACACACGGTCACAGGACTTCCTGAGCTAAAAGAGTGCTGAGTAATGGCTTCAGACACGACGAATCATTTTTAATAAGTTTCATCTCTCAGCTGTCCAACACTCACTTCAGCTGACTCTGAGGCACAGCGCCCTCTACAGGACGACAGGATAAAACACATCCAATACAACATTCTATTTTTTTTTAAACCCAGCATCGATTAAATGTTCTGGCACTATTGAAATATGCTGCGCATAATAATGAGATACCACGTCAATATTATGATTAAGCATCATTTTTATGGTTTAGAAGCTCTAATGATCATTTTGGGTTTGACTAGATCTAGTCCTTTCTCACTGTTCACAATGCAAGTCGCAGTCTGCATATCCAAAGCACATAGCTCTTTTGGTCTTTTCTCATTTTAGTTCTCTGTTGCAAGGACTGGAAACATCTGCAGCAGACTTTTTTTTTTTGTATTAATCTTCAATAGGAAAATTAATTCTCTTTGTTTTTCCCCATCACATGAGTACACACGTGGAGAAGAGGGCTGCCATCTAAGGCACTCATGGAGCAGCTGGTGGGTTAAGGGCCTTGCTCAAGGGCCTAGTGGGGCAATGCAGGTGAGAGTGCTTAACCTTTTCCACCCATATTTTGTGATGTAATGTCAGGGGACTTGAACCAGAGACCACCAAATCACAAACTTCTCTTCTCTGGCTTCTGTGCTACAACTCCACTAAAAGCTTGGCTCATTGCTTTTAGCTTACAATGTTTGCATTTGTTTTAATTGTTCATGTTCCTCCCTAAATTAGGGATAAAATGTAAAAATTTTGTTAAAAGACAAAGTTGTTATAATCTCAAGGGAACAGTAATTTTTATAAAGCCAAAATTCAGAACTACTGTAGTTTAAAGGGACGGTCTACCTCAATCCAGGGAACTGGATTATGGAATGGTTTGGAGAATGATGTTAAAAATTCCAAATCAATGTGTCATTTTAAGAAAATGATCAAAATTGAATTGTTAAAAAAACATATATATGAAGTAGCATAATGTGTATTGTATTATATTGTATGTGTAGTGTATTGTATTAGTTAGAAAGATTAGAAAGTTATTCATTTTGTTCTGTTACTGTAAGATTATTATTGTTTGGGCTAATTGTTTGAAAAAAAAAGGGGGTGCAGATATAATAAGATTTTTTTCTTCTTTCTGCTGACTTTCATTTTTTATACTCTGTACGTTATTGTTCATGGGATTGTTTTGTGTTGTATTGTTTTAAAAAATGAACAACTAAACTAAACTAAACTAAACAACTTCATACCTTGTTGCTTTATCTATTCAATTCAGTTCAGTTTATTTATATAGTGCCAAGTCAAAACAGAAGTCATCTCAAACCAGTTTGTTTGCTGGAGAACACCAAACCTCTCCTTTTTATCATTACTGTTGTGTTCATCTGCTCATGAGGTTGGCCGCAGGGCTTTATCAAAAGTTTACATTTTTCCAGACTCTGTTTAGGTTTTGGAAATGGAATAAATTGTATTAGGGCCTTCTAAATACTCAGGCTAACGCTGTTTGAAGTGCATTTTCTCCATTGACAGCGTTTAACCATTTTTTTCTGACAATTTTTCATGAAATCCCTCTGATTGATCGCAAATTGTCCGTTTCACTTTGGGACAAATTGAGGTCGCTGATTGGTCAGTTGTTGACGTCTGTTGGTTTGAATGACAGGTACATGTTGAGGATCTGACTCTTGCAAATAAAATCATACATTTTCCTGGCCCGTTTAAGATTGTCAACATTCATTCCACATTTATTCCAAATTTATTCAATACTTTGATGAATCTAAGGTTTGAGAACCGAGTTTCCTTACAAAATCCTAATGTTAGTTTCTTAAATTTTTAGGGGTGCTTCAGAACCCCGCAAAAAGAGGCTAAAATTGCCACTGGAGGAGACATAGCCCAGTCTGTGGAGTGGATATTGCAGCTGCAGCAGGCACACCAGCTTGCGCACGTGCTCCTGCCCAGCAGAGATATGGACGGCATGTCCCGCAGGGATGAAGTGTCTTCATCTATATGGAAAGCCAAGACGCTCATTAATGGCCAAACATTTGGTAAAAGTTGTTATTAATGGGCCACTTGTTTTGCCATACCTTATGTACAGGAGCATCTCCAGACAGATCTACAGAGCATGCACAACTGCTGATGTGAACTCATGCATACACTTCAGCTATAATAAATAAATAAAAAAACTTACCTACAGTAAAAAAAAATAAATAAATAAAAAAAAACGAGAAATGTTTGATGTGTAATATTCACATTAATCACTTATCAAAACAATGGCACTGATTTGTCAAAAATAACAGTGATCAAAATGTAGAAATTCTTTCATTTAATGGATGGATGGATGGATGGATGGATGGATGGATGGATGGATGGATTGTCCTTAGCTGGACAACTGATATAATAATAATGGATATTGGAGCAGCGGGAGCAACAACGCAGGAATGAATTCAGCGAAGATTTCAGCTCAGAAACATGAAGCGCACACGCACATGTGTGTGTGTGTGTTTGTGTGTGCGCGCGTGTGTGGTGGGGTGGGGGTTAGGACGCTTAGCTGCTCTAGTCACACACAACCTGTTGTTGATCTTTAAAATAGTAATTTAACTAAGTGTTTACAAATGTAAGTAAACATAGATGATTAACAGCCTGTTAAATTAGGCCTCACCAAAATACTGGTGAAGATTCTCAGTCATCCAGGACATGATAAAATCAAAAAAGTTCACTACAGAAATAACTGGACTTTATTTGTAACAGAACGTTTCACTCTTCATCCAACGAGCTTTCTCAATTCAAAGAAGCAAAGTTTGGGAGTGAGGCTTTAAAAG
>JARVGS010000672.1:22165245-22176570 GCA_031762315.1 Hypsolebias antenori
TATTACTAACAGATGATGGTTCAAGAGATTTGAGATGTGGCTAAAAAAAAAATCGACTACATTTATCAGCATCTACAATGCAGAATGATGTGAGTAGATTTAGACAGCCAGGAGAAATATGAGTACGTAAAGGCCCAAACCAGAAAGTACTGTTAGATGTTTGCAACCGTAAAGCTCTGAGTCAACATAAAATATAAAGATCTCACTATGATTCATGGACTCATGAAGGCAATCATCATTGAACACTACCAGAAACAGCCAAATCACTCCTAAAAAAAACTTCAACTGGAGAAAAACTGCTGCTTATAAAATGCTACAAACTGTACAGTATAACAGTATTATCAGGAAAAAGTACTGTACTTTTCGTTGTATAAGTCGCACCGTTTTGCATAAATTAGAATACCCTGTGACTTGTAAAACAAAGCGACTTATTTCCACCCCCCCCAATATTTATAATTCAATTTAAGGCTGAGATTTGATGATTTCATTCATTCTGACAGGGGAAAATATTGAACACTACCATTTTCAGCCACTAGAGGGCGGTCAAGTTATATGGCAAGCCAAGTGTCTCATTAATAGGTAACAGTGGCTATTAATGAGACACTTGGCTTGCCATACCAACCACCTTTGTCTCGCTCCAGAACTCCTGGAGCAAATGTCAAATCAGCTGCATTTTGCTGTGCCGCCCTGGAGAAATGCAGCTGATTTGACCGTCAAAGTGCATTTATTATAAGCTAAAGTTAAACTGAGACATATTTGCTATAATTCCGAGCAAACAAATAATTATTTTTAAGTGTTAATCTTGTTAAATTCGTGTTAAAGTCTTCCTGTGCACGCGCCCGCGGCCTCCGTTTGGCAGCCAATCGATTTTTGGCACAACACCAGCCCACATTTCCGAGTGGTCAGCGGTGACTTATTCGGCGGTGTGACATGTACGGCGGCAAGTACAGCAGTCCTGATATTTTTTTTATCAGTACTTTTTGTTTTTGTTACAGTGAAACTTGCAGCATCATCTGATCTATCTTTGCTTCGGTCCATAAAGACAGGAGACAAGTGTCAGTCCAGTAACAGTTCATTAAGCGCACTGATACGGTCTGAGAGTAAAAGGCTCTAGCTGCTAGCACCTCTACATAATATGCTGCTGAAAACACACTGCTCATAGACGGACTGTTGTAATGTCTGTATGTAGTACCGGTACTCACGTGAGTGTTTGCCCCGGGGCACACAAACTGCTGCGGTCCTCTTTCCGACCCCAATCAAAAGGATTCCCAAAAGAGCGCTTCCTCAACATAGTTCTTACCAGAATCTGGAACAAAACAACCGTTTGAACAGTAAGACACAAGTTCAAAGATTATACTTAAACTTTCTTCTTTAAAAATGATACAATCTTAACTTTAGCAAGTTATAATCAATGCAGAGAAGTCAGAAACTTCTAAAAATGTTATATTTTCATCTTTCATCCAGCTTACATGAGCCACAAATCCACCTTTGATGTGCACATAAACCATCTAAGCAAAATGAAAATTTGTTGAATGAAACATTTGTAGATTTAGCTGCTGCTGCGTAGCTGAGTAAAGCTGCATCTGCCTTTTTGACTTAAATCCAGTCCAAACCGTTGTACTGATACTACGTTGTACTGATACTACTACTACTGATGCACTCTACTACGGTATTTCAGCTACTATAGTTGTTTTATGCTAATTTAAGCTTTTTCCAGCTAATTCCACATTTTTTGCACTAATTTCAAAACATTTTCAGCCTAATTCAGCAAAAATGTGCTCTTGTAAACTCCTTGTAATTTCAGTTTCATTCTGACTTTTCAGCTAGTTTTCAGCTGTTTTTGCTCATTTCAGCTTTTTTCAGATAGTTTCCACTTTTTTATGCTCATTTCTGATTTTTTCAGCCTAAAGGGCAAACATGTTTTTTCTGCTTTCTTATGCTAATTTAAGCTTGTTCTACCTTTTTAGCATTTTTAGCTAATATAAGCTGTTTTCAGATAAATTCAAGTTTTTCTTGGTAATTTCTGCTACTTTCAGCCTAATTAACTTCTTTATGCTAATTTTAACTTGTTATGCTCCTTTTAGCTAGTTTCAGCTTTGTCTGCAATTTCAGCTACTGTTTAGCTGTTTTTGTGCTAAATTTAGATTTTTTTTTCAGCTGATTCCACATTTTTTTAGCTACCGGCAGTAATTTCAGCTCTTTCCACTTCCTTCTCGTAGATTAAGCTTCTTTCTGTCTTTTCTGCTACCTTTTTAGATGTTTATTGTTAATCTTAGTTGTAGTTTTTTTTAGCTAATTTCCTAATTTTGACCTAATTTCTGCTTATTTTAACCTAATCCAGCAATTATTATTCCACCTTGATTTCTTTAAGAGGTTTCAAGCATTTGATAATGTAATTAGAAAAATTAAAGCAAATATACTCTTGTTTTTAGTATTTCACCTTGTTTTGCAGCACCCTGATTTATTATTATTTACAGTACTACTCTTATTTTAACTGTATTTTACTGTAGTTTGTTGTTATCATTGTCTACTGTTATTGATGTCTGTATGTTCTGTCTGGAACAGGTCCCGCTTGTGAATGAGTCCCGTGGCTCAATGAGGCTAGCCTGTATAAATAAACGTTGAATGAATGAACTGATCACATTTTACATAAATTAGTTCAATAAAATACAACAAGTCAAAAAGACACACTGAAAATTTAAGTGCAAGGAATTTGATTTTTAAACATAATAAAAATATTTTAGATTTGATTCTTTACAGGATAATTGTGGTTCCCAACTCTGGTCCCTGAGGAACACCACCCTGCATGTTTTAGCTGTTTTCCCGCTTCAACACACCTGATTCAGTGATTTGATTACTTCAAGTTCTGCCGAAGCCTGTTAATCACCAAATCATTCAAATCAGGTGTGTCAATGCAGGGAAACACCTAAAACGTGCAGGATGGTGTTCCTCAAGGACCAGGGCTGGAACCACTGCTTTTTACAATAATATAATAATATTGTCTGTATATAGTACGTGTGTGAGTAAATTGTTTATGTTTATGTGGCAAGAAAACAAAAACTCACCACCGCAGCTAAACTTGGGATATGTTTGACAGAATTCTCCACTTCTTCTTCAGTCACTTCAATCAGCATGGAGCAGTTGTCATCCTCAGGAGGAAGAGGCTCAGCGCCTTGCTTCGTCACCCATGAATGTGCCTGGACACAAAGTGACAAGATACTAATGCACAGTTCTGTCAATAATATTTATGTGAACTAGTAATGAACCAACTGGTTTATTATGCAATGTTTATTTTTTTTTAAAAAGTGCTTTTTTAAACATTTTAAATAGCTACAGAAAGGTATTACGATTGTTTACTGCAGGTTGTACCTCAAACTATATTTGAAAATTAAAATAAAAGGAGCACATGGTTTGAAGTCTGGATTCAAGTGTTTACCTTTAAATGTGGCACTGGCAGCCTTGTCTCTGGGTTCTTATCCAACATTTTCAACAACAAATCTTTGAGATCATCTGATATGTCAGCACTGTTGACCAAAAAATAAAAATAAATAAATAAATCAGCCAATTAAACTGGGTTAGTTAAGTAAATACATTAGTAAAACAGCATCTCCGGGTTTATCTATAATCAAGATGCAAAACGTACTGTTCAGGTATCACCACAGGGTGTGTTTTAATTTTTTGATGAAGATTGAGAATACGCTCGTCCATGAATGGACACTGTGAAGACAAGAAATCATTTGACTCTCACACAGATGTTTAGGAGAGACTTTAAAAGAACAAGCGTGTTTCTTTCTGCTGAATGCACACACTCACCACGCCAAAGACGAAGCAATAAAGAGTCACCCCCATGGCCCAGACATCCAGAGCCTTTGAGGAAAATAAATATTTGTAAATAATAATTACCACTATTCCTGTTGTCTGTGACACTTTACAGCAGAACACACAAAATATAAGAAATACGGGCATTAATATAAAGAAAATAACTGCATGACTGAAAATCATCTCCAGATGGCACTAGTTAGCTTCACCTTCCCAGAGAAATTCTTTCTGGTCTCAGAAAGTGTTTCAGGAGCGAGGAAAGCAGGCGTTCCCACTGTGCTGGTCAGCAGAGCGTCAGCCCCCTCAAACTGGTTACTGACTCCGAAGTCTGCGATCTTGATGTGTCCGTCTTCTCCCACCAACAAGTTAGAGGGTTTGATGTCTCGGTGGATGATCCTCTGGTAATGTACTGTTGAAAACAACAAGGTCACTTTCATTCTCTCTGCCCAGCCGATAACGTGAAAGTAAGAAACTGTGAAGTGTTTTGTGGTCAGCAGCAGTTTGAATCTATATACGACAGAAAAAAAACAGCTCATTTTCCTCCTTTGCATTGACCTCTATAAAAAAGTTCTGACTTTTTAATGTCTTTGATGCAGAGCCCTTCCCCTCCTTTCCTTTGGTACTAGTCTCCTAGACAACACTTGAGCAGAGCCATTCATCCTGTGCAGAAACGCATTAAGAGTCGACGAGATGATGTGAAATGATCCTTGTGGGAGGCTGGAGTCAAGAACAGCTCAGATAATGGACTCGTAGACAAAAGCAGGGCAGGTTTAAAGAACAAGGGCAGATCTCGATAACACAGTGAGAGCTTATAACTGTTTATTGAATCGCACAGTTTGAATTTTGTGTTTACATGTTGTGTGTGTTTGCATGTTTTTTTGTGTTTGCTTGTTTTTTGTGTTTCCATTTGTATTTTGTGTTTGTGTTTTCATGAGTTTTTGGTTTTCCATGTTTTTTTTTGTGTGTTTGCATGGTTTTTGTGTTTGCATTTGTGTTTTTTTTGGTTGCGTGTGTTTTTGTGTTTTCATGTGTTTTTTGTGTTTGCATGTGTTTTTTGTGTTTGCATTTGTTTTTTGTGTTTGAATGTGTTTTTTTCGTTTGCATTTGTTTTTTGTGTTTGAATGTGTTTTTTGTGTTTACATTTGTTGTCTTTTTTGTGATTGCATGTGTTTTTTGTGTTTGCACGTGTTTTTTGTGTTTGCATGTGTTTTGTGTTTGCTTTTGTTTTGGTTTTTGTTTTGTGTTTGCATGTGGTCTGTTTTGTGTTTGTATTTGATTTTTTTTTTTTGTGTTTGCGTTTTTTTTTTGGGGGGGGGTTTACGTTTGTAATTTTTTTTTTTTTTTTTTTTTAAGAGTTTGTGGGTTTTGTGTGTGTGTCTTTGCACGTTTTTAAGTTTGCATCATAAATGTGTTTGCTGCACATTTCACCGTTTGCTGTGCGTTTGCACCCGTTGGCCACCGTAGTTCAGACCTGCCATTCTTAGTGATTGAATAGAGCTGCACTCAGGTCTGAACTGCCTCAATGCCCAAAGACCACATTTCTTAAGAAGTCTAGACCACTTTTATTCACATATGTTTGTTGATCTGAAAGCAATCAGTCCTGAGCCAAGCTGGAGAACAGATGTGGGCACCATACAGCCTGAGGGCCAAAAGTGGCCCTTGGACACTCTCCATCTGGTCCTCAATACCCAATTGAAAAGAAAACAATTTCTTAAAAAGTTGATGAAACCATTTATGAATGCAACTTAAAGAAGTTTAAATTAAACATCTTGGATCAATACGTCAAAACCTTTAGAATAACGCTATTTTTTCAGTTGTGTTTCTAGAACTAGACTGAAAGACTCCAAAACTCAGATACATACGGTAACTTTTTTTACCTCATATTTAGAATATATTGTCACAAAAATATATACATACATACATACATATACCGGTATGTATATATTTAGAGTTTGTGTCTTAATAAAATGTTATTATGCAATTCTCTAAGCAGCCTTTCCATTGCTTTAAACATTTAAATATACTGATGTGGCCCTTTGGAAAAAAATGTTGCTCCGACTGAACTGATGTGACACCCACACAAGCAGCAGAGTAGACTTCTCAAGGTAAGAAAAAAAAATGTGATGAGCTGCAGGATCATTTAACATTTAACTTAATAATCAGTGATCTTTTGAATTTGTTTAGCTTTTTAATCAAAATCTTTCTCCATATAAAGTCTGTTTTGTCACATTTTATTAATCAAATTGGATTACAGAATGATGTGTGGGTGAATTTCTCTCTGGTTTAATGTTTATTTTGATTGTTTTTAGACATAGTTGAAGCCACAGTGGTCACTATGAGCTACAATGTTTTATGTCACATCAGAGAACAACAGGCCCCTGATTACACTAGTAAGAAATGGTTGTAAAAATAAGAAGAGGTTTCAAAGACTCACAATATTCAATTCCTCTGAGTAGATCCCGGAAGTAAAAACGGGCCTGGTCCTCACTGAATGGCTTATGTGTTGGCACCTCCATCACTGCCCTGAATACACATGAGGGAGAATTACCAGACACAAAAACACACACAGAAAATTAGCAATCATAACTAATGAGATTGAGCCCATTCCAGGATTGCATCCATTTTCATGAAAGCAGCTTAACTTACCCTTGTTTCACCAGCTCGAACACTGCAACAGAAAACACAGATGAAAATAAAGATTAAAACTTTTTTATTTGTGAATACAAAATACACAATACATTTCAAACGAACTTGACTTTTTTTTATTTATGTAAGACTCTTTGTTTAATGTGAAGGCTGACTGCCTGGCAGAAACATACCCATGTACAGATGGTCCTCGCTGGGGTCATCCAAAACCTGGCGCCAAAACACAAAGGGATGAAACACAGACACTCCAATACACAACAAATCATCTTTTGTTTGTGGTCAAATTAAATTCACATGCGATCTAGTTTCCATCTTAATCCATCCTCCCTTCTGCTGTGGACGGAAGGGCCCAAAACTTAACCCAAGAGTCTGCACTTTTAATTTATAAAACACTCCATAAACTGAATTGAAAGACACGTTTTATGATCATAAACTACATCAAAACAGGTATTTGTTTTCCTACTCACCTCTACAAGTTTGACTACATTAGGATGATCCAACTTCTTAAGAATGGCAATTTCTTGATAAACTCGCTCCAGTGGCCCTTTAGGTTGAGAGGGGCCCTCAGGAAGAGCTTTGGCTCCACGAGGAGGTGGTCTCCCTGACGGAGGAGAAAGAAAGAAATGGTGATTAGTGAGGGACAGGATAGGACAGTAGAAGGACAACTGATAGTTTAGACTATATCTGTGAAAACCATCTGGATCTGACTCACGTGGGAAACCTGCCTGCCTCATCAGCCTCTTCTTGGATAAAACCTTCATCGCCTGCACGAGAAAAGGGGGGAAAAATGTATAAAGATGAGAGTCCATAGAAAAAAAACAAACAGTGACAAACAGAAAATATGAGTACACTACTTTTTTTTTGTAATTAAAAAAAAGAAAGAAGAATTTGAATATTTTATTTACTGTCATTAAAACAAGTTAAAAACCTGAAGAAACAAAATTACACATTCAAGTCCATCAGTGTACAATAGTCCCTCACTACTTCATGGTTCAACTTTTGCGGACTATCATGGTTTGTTAACACACAGCACATAATATTGTAAAAAATAAAATAAAATTGTACAGGACACATGATTGACAACTTTAATATTACTCAGGTGACTGGAACAGTACTGGATACAACACAGTTAAAAGTTAACGAAAGAATAAAATACTTGGTAGAGGCACCACAATTTTGTAGTTTTCTATCAGTAAACCTACACTGTATCCCCACTCATAACAACCACATTTCCCAGAAGTCAACAGGACCCCGCCCAGAAGACCTATTTCCTTCTGGTGAAAAACTAGAGGGAAAGTTTTGGCACTTATTGCAGTGATTTCGTGATTGTGATTGTGATTGTGCAGAGAGGTGCACAAAACCAACCGAACCCGACCAGAACCAGATTTCCAGACCCATTGGTGAATCTTGAGAGCTGGTAGCCCACCCACTTGGACCTCCAAGTGGGGACGCACTGGTAAGTAAAATTTAGAAGCTACTGTACATATAAGTATGTTGTTGTAGGTTTAAGAGTTTAAAACATTGCAAGAGTGGGGGAAGAGTTTCTAAAGCCTTAATATATATATAAATATTAAAATAAATTTAATGTTGCTACTTTGCAATTTTTCATGGGGGGGGGGGGGGGTCAGGAACCTAACATCCACGATAAATGAGGGACAACTGTACATAGCAGAAGTATGAAGTTTTAAAAATGGTTTTATAAGAATACATAACTTATTAACCATGTATCAGTGTGTTAAAAAGTCTTTACATTCATTGTATTACAGAATAATGCAATGCTTTCTTTTAGATGCCACATCAGAGACCAAATACAAACTAATATGACGTGTAAAGTTAAAATTCTCTGGCTGCAGGTACATGAACCGCATATAATTATAAATTGAGAAAATAGATGACACGCACACAAACTAACACATTTAGAGCCTTTTCAAGCTTGTTTAATTGTTTAAAACCGTTTATAGTGCACACGCCTGTGTGTACGGTATATACATACACCAACACTGTATTGTGTATGTACACACACACATCATTCAACCTTTATTTATAACTTCTTCAGTTTACACAATACAGATAATGCATTGTAAATGTGTGTTGGGGTTATGTTGGAGATCAAACCACCAATCTTCTGATCACTTCCCTGCTGAGCAGCATTGTCCCGTTATTTCCTACTAATTATTACTGGAGCTGACAATCGCTGAGTTCAACAGAGAGAACAGTCACATTGTGAAGGCTTGAACAGATTTTTAATAATCTGGCTCAATGTGCTCAGTCATCATGACAATTGTATAATGACTAAAATATGACATGTGGGTTTTGTCACTTGGAACAACTTTTAGAATAATCCCCAATTTATTTTAAGTAGCTGCCACACAAATGAATGAAAATTTCTGCAATATTATAAACTGCTGGTAGAAAAGTGTGAGTATATTACAAAGTTATCAGGGGAGACTCATTTCTACATGAAGCGTTTTTGGATGACATCAATCAGTAAATGGGACAAGAAAGTGATGATTAATGCAAGGTTGGACTGTGGGCGTAGGGTCGATGACAAGTGACAGGAAATAAAAAGTAAGCAACACAAACAAAAGTGATAGTAGGTGCATGAAAAACTTACATAGTATGTGTTGTCATCCTCATTGTAAGCTAGCTTGACTACACCATAAGAACCCTATAAAAACATAATGAAACCAATGACCAAAAGTAGAACTGAGGGGGAAAAACACACATTAATGTGGAAAACAAACATTAATAATACAGAGAAATACACACTTTTAGCACACAGGAAGTGAGTGGGCTGGCAGTGTACACTGAAAGAGCGCCAGCTGCTTCAAAGAGAGAACAGAGAAATTCAAATAATCTCTCATCGCTTTCATTTTTTGATTTCAGGCTAATTAACCGGATCTGGTTTGAGCTATCAAGCTCCCCTTCCCACACAGGAAATTCGGAACAGAAAGTAGACCCAATTAGAGGCCAGTGCAGACAAATTCATACACACACAAAAACCAACAGAGAGATTGTGGGAGAGAAAGTGGAAGAGAGAGAGAGGAGGATCTGTTCCTGCTGGGGGAGCAGATTGCAGCGTGGAGAGGCAGCAGATAGCTCATCCCTCATCCAAGAGATGATCTGATAACAGGAGCCTCTCCAACCGTCCTAAAAGGTTTTAATTGTCTCCAGTGGGCTCAAAACTCCACACATCAACATGTTTATACTGAAAGCAGGAGTAGGGGTTGTAAGCTGACTTTTGATGCATATCAATGCAGACACGAATGATTCTGTATCAATTCAAAAGGTCAAAAAAAGATTATTCTTTAATTTTTATGACATCACTGCAAAAGGTGTGAAGTGTGGAAGTGCAGTGTCTGAACAGTTCATGGCGAGCACACAACAGAGACATCCGAGACAACGTGACATCTGCATTCAGTCAGAAGTCAGTGTTAAAAAATATTTTAGTTTTGTTGAAAAGGGAACATTATATTCACAAGCATCACATTATATGCCAGTTGTGTACAGTTATGCAGTCCTGTTCACCTCTTGTTCAACTGGTTCCCAAAATTTTGTATGAATGAAAACGGCATGTTTTACTCTGGTGTGGAGCAAAATGTCTTGTTTCTTTCAGGTTTGAGAGAGTCGACGCTCTGGATTGTGTTCGAAGTGTGTTTATGGACGAATCAAGGTGCAAAAATAATCATTTTATAACCTCACCTGCTACCTGAAAGTCAGACTCATTCTGCTTGAAAAGAAAGTCTCCAACATGTGACCCCCCCGCCACACACACACATGCAAGTTTGTCTTTCTGTCTTTAAGAGACTTTGCACTGACTTCCATTCATGTTTCATTCATGTCTATAGTCTAACTCTGACCCTTACCCTAAATCTAACCATTACCAGTACATACCTAACCCTTAAACTAACCATTACAAGTACACACTTTACTCTAAACGTAACCATTACCAGTACATATCTAACCCTAAACTTAACCATTACCAGTACATACCTTACCCTAAACCTAACCATTACAGTACATACCTAACCCTAAACTTAACCATTACCAGTACATATCTAACCCTAAACTTAATCATTACCAGTACATACCTTACCCTAAACCTAACCATTACCAGTACATACCTAACCCTAAACTTAATCATTACTAGTACATATCTAACACTAAACCTAACCATTACCAGAACATACCTAACCCTTAACCTAACCATTACCAGTACATACCTAACCCTAAACCTAAACATTACCAGTACATATATAATCATTAACCTAACCATTACAGTACATACATAGCACTAAAAATAACCATTACAGTACATACCTAACACTAAACCTAATCATTACCAGTACATACCAAATCCTTAACCTAACTATTACCAGTACATACCTAACATTAAACTTAACCATTACCAGTACACAACTTACTCTAAACCTAACCATTACCAATACATACCTAACCCTAAACCTAATCATTACCAGTACATATCTAACCCTAAACCTAACCACTACCAGTACATTTGTAACCCTGAACCTAACAACTACTAGTACATACCTAACCCTAAACCTAATCATTACCAGTACATAACTAACCCTAAACCTAACCACTACCAGTACATACCTAACTATAAACCTAACAACTACTAGTACATACCTAACCCTAAACCTAATCATTACCAGTACATACCTAACCCTAAACCTAACCACTACCAGTACATACCTAACCATAAACCTAACAACTACTAGTACATACCTAACCCTAAACCTAACCACTACCAGTACATTTGTAACCCTAAACCTAACCATTACCAGTACATACCTAACCCTAAACCTAACCATTACCAGTACATACCTAACCCTAAAC
>JARVGS010000672.1:22190063-22206784 GCA_031762315.1 Hypsolebias antenori
TGTAGCCAGGTCTCTCTTGTAAATGAGTCCTCGAGGCTCAGTGAGATTAACCTGCCTAAATAAAGGTTGAATGAAAAGGTGGTAATCAAGAAATAGACAAAATCACAGACACACATGAAAATGAAAACAAGTTTTACAAATCTCCATTTTAAAAAATGGCACTAATTTTATTTATTAATGAATTTTTTATAAACCCTCTGTCTTTGTGTGGACGGAAGTGACAAAACAACACAATACCTCCTTTAAAACAAATATATCTGGGACAGTTTGAATGGACGTTAAAAAATACTATGTAGATTTTCTTTTCTTTCCATTTGAGCCCACATTTAAATAGGCTTTGTGAGAAAGTGCCTATGCATGTCTAAAAAGCTTACTTGTGATTTGAGAAACAAAGGCTTGTAAAAAGAAACTTGTCAAGTGGAGAGCAGACATTGACGGACATTTTATGTACACTCACATATACGACACAGATGTCCCGAGCTTTGATATCACAAGCTTGTTATGATAGGGTCTCTTCCCATGAGTGATTGATCGATGGCAGGATGTGAGAGCACACCCTGACTGCCACAGAGTCTCAGCTCACTGAGGATGAAACAAAATGCCCCGAAAAGTTGTTGAAGCATTTTAAAACAGCAGTGGGGTGCACTGAGGTTCAATTAGATTATCTCATTCTTATTCAATTATGGCGATGGAATCAAATTTACTCTTTGTAAATATAATATTGTTGGTAAAAAAAAAAACTGGCTTCCTGAGATATAGCCATCTTTCTTTTTGCTATTTGTCTTGACGTGTTTGTTAAATTTGCATGCACCACTGCTAAACCTGCACAACTGGACCTCCTCGAGGAGGTGTGAGCACTACCTGCACTGAGAGGAGGTGCAAATTGTGTTAATGCACAACTGGCCATGATGTTTAATCCCACAGAGCTGGATCTGGCTCCGGGGCGGCCGTATTGGAGGTGCAGGGCGTTCAGCTGAGTGTAAAACCTCTTCCACATGCCGACTGAGGCTTTGCCCCGAGGCTGCAGGCCCAGCACGCCACAGCACATGTGTGTTGAATTGTCAAGGTGTTATCATACCCAGGTGAGGTTTCAAGCTCCTCTGACTCCATCTCTCCTACATTTATTATGAGTCTAAATACAACCAAGTACAAAAACAGGGTGGCATGAAGGCTTTTATTAGACTCTGCAGTGAGACCTTACATTGTTCCTCAGATGTTGTTTTTTAAAAAAGGGACGACGTGTTGTCTTAGTGTTGTAGTGTTTTTTTGGCAGGAGATCCTTGAATTTTTTTAAAATATATACTGTATACGGTATACAGTATTTTTGAGGTGTTAAAAAAATTCTACAATAAATAAATGCAAAACAGAATACTTCTGGCTGGACTTAAAGGGTTCATAAACATGATTAGGGAATGCGTAAAATATTTAGGTTATATCTGTGAAAATTTGGATTCCTTAAAAATGAAAACAATTTTAAAATTTGTTTAAAATGTACCACTAAACTATAAACATTCATGCTACTACAAAAAAATACTTCAAATCATTAAAAATTAATGGTAAAATGTGTCATTTTAACATCTTTCAGTTTTTCTTAAAAAAAAAATGTCCCTTTAACATACTGTTTCATATAATGAATTAAAAAAAAATTTTGTTTTTCTCAAATTAATGTGACATTTTAAAAATGAAGCCAAAAAGTAACCAAACTTTTGCAAAAGTATGTCAAAACTGTTTTTCAGGAAATTCCTATGTGTCACGTGATTTCACTGAAAGTTTCTAATGGGATTCTTGAAGCACGATGCTAAGGATTATTGTGCTGCACTTTTCTTAGACCTGTCTAAAGCTTTTGACACTGTGGATCATAACATCTTGTGTCATAATATCTCAGAAATTAGTTTCTCAGAACACACAATTAGTTCGTTCACTAACTCTCTCTCAGATCGGTGACAATGTGTTCAACATAATGGAACATGAGCATGCGTCAGGATACAATGGTACTTCTTCCATTTATCTAACTTATAACAAATGTGTACCACAAGGCTCAGTCAAGGTTCCCTCTAAGCTGCACATGTGCACAATTGCGCACTGCTTGCACATTCTCTGCACACAAGAAAGTCTATACTGTGCAGTTAGGGCAACTGGACAAAAGCCCAAGCCAAATATGTAGTTATTCCCCACTTTATAATAAACTGTCAGTCCGAGTGCAGCTTTCACTACAATCTGTCTGTATGCAGCACATGAAATGCATTAAGACTGGAGGAATTCCCATGTGTCACATGATTTGTGTAGCAAAAGAAGTTTACTAAGAGGTAAAAATTTCAACCAATGAAATTACAGGTGAACTTTCACTCCAGGCAATCAGCGTCTTCTGGACTTTTGGTGCTTACATGCAAAGAAGCTAAAAAGCTACAAGCAAACTCCTTGGCTTCTATCGTTTTCCAGGCTTTATACTGTATATTTGATTGTATACTGAGAAATCATATTTGGCATTGTGATTTGTCACAGAAGTTTACAGTCAAATGACATCAAACAAAGGCAGTAAGTAAGATAATCCCACGACTTGTAGCCATTTTTATCATGCTAAGTGTTAGCAAACAGTAGTGCTCAGTGTAAATCTTGATTTGATTGATATTGATCAGAATAAATTGATTTTGTACAAAGCGTTTAATAATTCAAGTTCAAGTTGTGTTTATTTGTCATAGGCAAGGTTAAAACATATGGGTGCCGTTTGTAAAGTTGCACAGTCAAAAATGATCATCAACATTTTGGTTTATTTAGCTTTTAATAATAAAAAAAAATTTTAAGTCATATTTGTAAGGATGGCTCCATCCTGTGGTCATCCCTTGTCGTTGCACCTTGTTTACCTCATCCGTGTCTTGATTGGCTTCTCCTTGTGTACCCAGCTGTTTGTAATCACGTCCTGTCTTGTCTTTGTATATAAACCTGACTGTGAGTTTTGTTCTGTTACTTATAGATAATTAGTGTTTGAACTGATTGTTGAAAAAAGGGGCAGATATAATAAGATTTTTTTCTTCCTTCTGCTGCCTTTCATTTTATATTTTGTTTTCATATCATATATGTAATTGTTTTGTATTTTACTTTAAAATGAATGAATTATAAATTAAATAAATCAATAAAAATAAATAAATAAACATCTCACAACAGCCACAACAAGGTATGAACAAAAATATTGGAAACTATTCGAGTCGTCCTTTATATTTAGCTGCCATGTACTCGTGTAATTTTTTAAAGTGGTCTTGACCAGTATTTATTCAAGTTTTCCAAAGACTTTTCAAAGTAGTCTTTTGGATTAAGGCTGACTTGTTTGCCTCAACTGCAGTTGCAGCGTATTAACTTTCTTCATGGAAACAAGTTGTCTCATCAAACAAACCTGGCAGTTCATGTTGTCCTCCGCTTCAATCAGCTTGCCCCTGTACACTTCCCCTGTGTTGGTTTCACAGGTCACAATGTGGCCTTCTGCCTCATGCAGGACCTTGATTGGTACACCGATGGACATCTTTCAAAGGTCTCCCTGGAACACAACACAATATTACAACACTTCTGCTCACAACATTTCCTGCTACATAAGGCTGACACATTCTGGAAACTAAATCTGATTACTGTAGTTAGATGTGTGGCCACAGACTGGTCAGCAAGCTCAAGATGGGCTATGAAACACACTGAAAGCATCTAACCGGTTCTGATAATTATATTTATATGCTCTGTGGCTGGTCATTGAGTGTCACCTAAATAAATATGTCTCCCAGATGTACTGCACAAACAAAAAAAAAAAAAAAACAAGGCAGATGAGAAATGTTAAGATTTGAGCATTGCTGCTGGGAAAGATTGGATTCTGCCATTCATGTGGACATTATTTAGATACATAACGTGTATCTAGACACTGTTCTGATCAAGTAAGTGGTTACATGGCAATGTAGTAATCACTCAAAGGCCTCTTTCAGCAGGCTGCTACATCACATTGCAGTAACATCGATCAGGTCTGCTTTAAATTCTACTCGGTTGTGGTTGGGTGGCTGATCAACTTGCGATTTCTGTAACCTGAGGTAAAGTGGGTTAAAGTATATTCGTTTTATTTAATATTTCTTCAGAAGTTTACTTCTTAAACAGTGCTACAAGCAAATAAAAGTTCGCAGTTGCGTACTGATTAGACGAATTGTAGCTTCATGTACCAGCTAGCTGTTAGCTACCTTAGCTAGTAAGGCTACAACCCTATATTACTTAGCTCTTAAAACTTAAGACGAAGACACTTTACTGGCAATTTTAACATTTAATAGAAGGACTTATATTTCAAAGTTGTTTAACGGTTCAAATCGTAAATTTTAAAGCTAAATTCAGTTCAGTAAACCGAATTCAGATCGAAAAATACGCCTAGCTAGCCAAGCTACAAATGAATGAATAGAACGTCAAAACGCAACACAAACGTAAACCAGTGCTAAAAGAAAAACAAGTAAAAACTATAATTCCTCTACGTAGTTAACATTTCTTATTTTATTTACCTCCAACTGCGCTTAAGTATGGTTTGCTTTGTTGTTTCTTCTGGAGAATTATTCTGCAACGTGCGCTTGACGCTTTAGCAACCGCTTGATCCCTGACTTTTTCCGCCTCCGAGTAAAGGTTAACAGAAGTACTTCCTGTGGCATCTGCCGCGGTGCATTATGGGATACGTTTTTTTTTAAATAAAATAAAAAAAATAAAAACTATAAAAATCACTTGACCCTGTTTTTAGGGGACTTTTCAAACACTAGTGAAACTCAGTGTAATGCCCCAAAGTAAAGCGAGATCAAACTAAATTAAAATAAGATAAAAGTCAACTAATAAAAAGATAAAATTGTAAAGGAGGTATTTTATCCATCCATGTAAAGTAACATAGCAACTATAAATTATTTTCCACAAATTAAAATTTTGTTGATAAAAAAAAAATTAATGTCAGCTTATCTGAAGCTGAGTCTTGAAATGCTAATAACACATACTGATATTTGTTCAGATATATGTATATTTTGATGTTTATCAGTTAGACTTGCCAAAGTAACTGATGTAACTGATGGTTTGCATGATGCATTATTTATTTATTTATTAACTTTTTATTTTTACCAGGCAAATTCCACTGAGATCACAGATCTCTTGTACAAGGGAGGCCTGGGTCTGAAGGCAGTCTAACATCATCAAAAATATTTCCTCTTTATAAGAATGCTGAGAAACTTGTGTTCACTAATTACAGACCAAGATCCTTGTTGCCACAATTAAAAAATTTTTTTTATCCAGATTAGATCAATTTATAGATAAACAGAAAATTTCAAGTACCAGTAATAGTCAATATGGGTTTAGAGCAAACAATTCAGCATCAATGGCTCTCATGGAAATAATAGAAGAGACAACAACAGTATTGTGTTAGCATTTTTGTTGATTTTTAAAAAGGCCTTCGACACGACTGACCACACCATTCTCCTTGAAAAACTGAATAAATATGGCATTTGAGGATTAGCACTACAGTGAGTGGCCAGTTATTTGAAAAATAGGAGAATGTATAGGTAAACGATGTAAGATCAGAATTTTGTGTTAAAGGAGGTGGAGTTCCTCAGGGTTCTGTGTTGGGACTAAAGTTGTTTATTTTGTATGTGAATGATCTGATTGATGTGTCAGGGCTTTTGAAGTTTGTTTTATTTGCAGATGATACCACTTTTTTTTTTTTTTTTTTTTGTTCGGGTGAAGATATTGAACAGATGTTAGAGAAGATACAGGCAGAATTTGTAAAAATACAAACTCGGTTCCAACTTAATACGTTATTAAATTTGGAAAAAAACAAACTACATGATATTTAGTAATAGAAAAAAAAATGACCAAAGCAGTACTGAAATTCATAGAGTTAATGAAATAAAATGTCTGGGTGTCGTTGTTGATGAGAAGCTGATGTGGAAATCTCGTGAATTAAGAATGTCATGTACAGTATTTAAGAATAAACATATCAAAATCAATTGCATTACTGTATAAAGTAAAATAGTTTTTGAATGACAAAGCTTTGCATATATTGTATAATGTAATGATTATTCCATATTTATTCTATTGTATTGAAGTTTGGGGGAAAGCATGCAAAACAATTACAAACCCTATTTTTATTTTACAAATAAGAGCTTTAAGAATTAGTAGGAAGTGCTATGGTCACCCAACAAATATATTATTTCATCGGTTGAAATTGTTAAAATTTTATGATTTGGTTGAATATAGTATTTTACAAGTCGTATAAAGCTCATAAAAAATTTTTACCCCCAAATATTCAATTAAAATTTGTTTAAAAAGAGAGTCGTTGCAACCTCAAGGGAATGTAAATGTTTGTAAAACCTCCATTTAGATCTAGTCTGAAGGAACTGCGTTGTAATTCAGGGAATAGGATTGTGGAATTGTCCTGATATCACCATAAACATTTCAAAAACAATTTATATGTTTAAAAAGAGGATTAAGTTGAAATTGTTAGAAAAGTACGATGTGAAGGATGCCTCGTGTTTTTTTGTTTTCGCTTTGGGGATTGTTCAAGCCTGAGTTGTTGTTTGTAGTTATTTTATTTATTTATTTATTTTTTAAATAAGGGGCAGAAATAAGGATTTTTTTTTCTTCTTTCTGCACCCTTTTCATTCAATGATTTTTTTTTCAGTTTTGATGAATTAGTTTTTTTTTTTAATAAATGAATAAATAAATACAAAAAAAAAAGATAGCTTGCATCAGTGACAATGAAAAGTTATTTATGCAAGCTGGATTTTCTATTAATGTTCTCCAATATGAAAATGTACATTAAAATTGCTAAACAAACATCAGTGAAATATTTGCAAGTACTGTACACTGTATTTGCATGTTTTGTTTCTAAAATGATACACAGCAGTTTTGCTTCTCATTCTCATCATGGCTTCAGGTTGACATTTACAACTTTATGGCCTTCTAGACAAAGCCCCAGTGGTAATTTTTTTTTTTCTTGGAAAAATGACTCACAGATGACTGAGATGAGTCACCCACCACAACCACATAAATTTCATGATCTTTATCTTGTACTTATCAAAACAACCTTACACACAAAACAAAGCATTACAATGAAATGTTTATTCTGTTTTAAAAGCCCGGCACTTGACCACAAAGTTTACCAAACGACTGATACGCATGGGATAAGGCTAAATATAAAGTACATATTATATACATACTCATGTATGTTTATTCTGGGAGACATGTCTGCGGGATTGCCATAAGACATAAAAGTAGCCTAATGCAGGTCCTTCCCACAGAAGAAGGGCCTTTTAATGGAGAAAGAGAACGCATAATGGGATAATAAAAGACATCATCAAATGAACCTTCATTTGATTTTCATTGCATTTGGCTCATTGACTAGCGTCAGTGGCCAAGCTACTCTGTAAACAACTCTTGGTGAGTAGTTTGTGCCCATGCACTTTTCATATGTGTGCATCCATGCATGTGCATGTGCTTTTTTGTGTACAAGTCAATCTCTGAAAGCATTACATGCATATTGCATTTGCAAAGTTCAAACAAGCCCTTTGTTTTGGCGGACAAGTAGCCAGTTTATGTACATCAGTGCCTTTAACTCCTGTCAAGCAGATGTTGAAATGACAACGACCAGCATGGCAGCTATCTAATCACCAATCAAACCAGCAACATCGTGGGTTCTGCAGCTGTCCAACCATTTCAAAAATTACATCGCTTTACTTAAACAAAATATTGTCAGAATATATTACTCTCTACATCAGGTTCTAATATAATAATGCCTTAAATATAACAACTTCTGTTTGTCATATACAGCATGTAAACAATCTATGACACCATGTCTGTTTTACAGCAAAATACTTCATTGTCATTTAAAGGTTTTCAGCAGAAAGTAACCACAGCTCCAAAAATAAACTATGTAAGACCTGATACAGGACTAAGTCAAATTTAAGTACAGTTTAAAAAACAAAAAAGCAGAAAAGTAAAAAAAAAAAAAAAAAGCGAGATGATATCCCAATACAATTTTCACATTTTGTTACACGTCACATTCCTTTTAACGTTGATTTTAATGTAGTTGTTTTTCCCCAACAATCTTCAGACAATTTTTAAACAAAACTTAACTCTTTTAGTGTTATGACCTAATAAAAACATGAAATGTAAAAAAAAAAACTTAAAGGGATTTGCAAACTTTCTAGTTATTTTACATTAAAGTGCACATTTTGTTTCGTACTATACAATAAAAAAAATGCTTACATAAAAAAATTGGCATGCACCATCACAGATGACATCATGCTGAGGAACCATAAGCATCAGCACATCCTTAGCATCTACATGCTTTGAGCATTTTGTTTCTTGAGTTTATGCATAAGAGAGCAACCTCACAAGACAAATGTACATGACTTCACACAGAGAGTACAAGTCTAGCATTTCTTGAAGCAATGCATATTGACCATAACATTTTGTGCCAGAATTTTACAAAAACATCATCTTATGCTGAGAAGAAATGAATAAAGCTGCTGTGGTCAAACCTGGTAAATGGCATTATGCACGATCTAAGGTGGTAATGTAAAAATTGCAAGACGTGATAGCGCTCAGAGATGTAAGGATGACTCGGCTATCACACCAAACTGTAGCTCAATATTTAAAAAAATGGACTAATATATAGTTTGAGCTACTTTTGAGTTGGATAAATTTGATTAGCAGAGACAAATTTTTTAAAACAAATCTCGTGATCACAGCGGTAAGACCATGTACTGGAGATGACTCTGAGCTGCTATCACATCAAATTTTAGCAGAATATCAATATAACTACATGTAACTGAGTTATAGCCATTGTTGTTTTTTATGTACTGTAATTTCTGGACTATTGAGCGCATCTGAATATAAGCCCCGCCCACAAAATAATAATAATAATTGTGTACATTTATAGCCCACGTTTGTCTCTATAAGCCGTTGGTGTCCATGTTGTAACCTGAAATATTTACACAGAAAGATTTTTAAAAATTTTGATTAAATATACAGCCGTAACATACAGATATGTACAGTAGTTATATATTTTTCTGAACAGTGTCTGTAACATGGCTAGTAAAAATAAATAACTAAATACAGTAGCCTACCAGGAAAAGTCACTGATAGGTTTGTTTTAAAATAAATAAATAAATAAAATTGTCGATCTTGTTTTCCGTGGCGATTGTTTTGGCTTCCAGTTGGACCTGCACAGTGAAAGCACCTCAACCATCTGCTCTCTGTGTGTTCACCCAGTCTTCAAGAATGTTTTCAAGTTCGGGGATGAGCTTATTTTTATTTTTTTTACTTCTGAAATTATTTGTCATATTTTTGCATTAATTCAGTTCTTCACACTGCCGTCTCCAACGTCTCACCACCGATTCACTAATGCCAAGCTTACGTGCAGCAGCTCTATTTCCTTCTTCAGCCAGATCGATCAGATTTGACTTGAAAGCTGCATCATCTGCATTTCTTTGTGAAGTGCAAAATAACTGATCTTGAGCATCGAGTGCCAGAGTATTTAATTTAATGTAATTCAACGTTTCATTGGTCCAATGTGACCTGTTTGGTAGTTTCATTGGTCAGATTTTATTAACCCTTATTTATACAGGTAGTCTCAATGAGTCACGGGGATCCCACCCCACAAGAGAGACGTGTATTGGGCAGTTATGTGAGCACCCGTGTGTGACGAGGCTAAATGTTTTGGTGGCAGGAAGCTTGTTAGCCCATCAAAAAAAAAAATCCATACATTAATTAATTAGCTGAAGCTTTGTATACGCTGTGGAGTCCAAAGTGTGTGGAAAAAGTAGCGGCTTATAGTCCAGAAATTACGGTAGTTGCTTAGCTTTGGTGGCCTTCTTGAATGGGTCTAACTCCAAGTAAATCCATGTTTTGGCTATAAATCTATTGATTACTTTCTGAGATTTGTATTAAGTTCTGTTCACTGCCTTAGGATATATTTGCTAACGCTAAAGAAAAATGAACGCACACGCAAACATGGACTGAAACATGATCACCTTTCACCTTTGGCAGTAGGCGACAAACTTAAAAACAATTTTACTGTTGGCGTTGATTGAGACTCCGTACGTGTCATGTTTGCACAGCACTGGGTGTCATAACATTAAAACCTGTTTTTGTGCATACAGTCATCTTTGTCACGAGACCTCTGTAATCTTTGCAGATCAGGTGCAGTCCATCTGATTTGGGGGGAGAGCTCGAATGTTTGCAAAAGCAGCGCAGCTTCCTCTGTCTTTGAGTTCTGAAACATCTGCTGCTTCCTGTAAACACACAACGGATTTTGATGCCAAGCTCCCACTCGTTTCATGGTGTCCGTTGGGTACGCAGCTGCTTGATGACACGTCTAAACTTGATGTCCAACAGCTAGAAGGTTCACGTGAAGCACTGTGTCTTGTTTGATCGGGATAAGGGTCCAGGATGAAGCTGTTCACAGTCATGCCACACGTTGAACCCTCTTTGCTGGTTTGGGAGATCCGTCTGACGCCATTGCTTCCAACACCCCTGCTATCAGCGTTCCCAGCCCCAAGCGCTTCTCTCCGTCTCAGGATGTGTTGGTAAAAGATCTTTCGAAACGTCTGCCTGAACTCTCGAATGCGGTAGGCGTAGATGAAGGGATTCACAACAGAGTTCGCGTGGGAGAGGATGATGGCGATGTTTATCACCCAGATGTGTGGGCGCTCACAGCCCTCACACAGGTGGTTGAAACAGTTGATGATGTGCAGAGGAAGCCAACAGAGAGCGAACAAACCCACAATGATGGCCAGAGATTTCGCAGCGTGCACTTCCTTCTGCAGGACTGAACGGGACGAGCTGGAAGACGGAGCTTTCTGCCCGGGGGCAGGTGTGTGAGCGACTTTGACGCTCATCAGTCGGAGCTGCCGCCTCGCCGCCATGAAGATGTTGACGTAGATGATCAGCATGAGCAGCAGAGGAACCAGAATGCAGCCAAAGAAATTGAAATAGACCATATAGTCCAGGGTGACTACTTCCTCAAACAAACATTGGGTCATGCCTTCAGGACAGCTGGTGCTTCCCACAGCGGTGATGGTGGAGTTCCACCCTGTGCAACAAAGACAAAATGCATTCACTCTCAGTTTTTTATTCCTCATTAAATCAACCAAATATATATTTACTATAAATGTGCACGAGGTAACTCACTCAGTGTTAAAAGCAGAGTTTAGGCTCATAAAACTCAAATTTTTTCACAAATTGTGACAACAATAAAAATGTGGAAAATCTGATTTAAAAGGTGGTAATAAAATAAAAAAGAGGGTTTTTCTTCTATAATACACATTTCTCTATTTTTACTTCAAATTAAATTCACTGTAA
This sequence comes from Hypsolebias antenori, assembly GCA_031762315.1. NCBI lineage: Eukaryota > Metazoa > Chordata > Actinopteri > Cyprinodontiformes > Rivulidae > Hypsolebias > Hypsolebias antenori. The sequence continues at coordinate 22,201,413 of JARVGS010000672.1, forward strand.
TGTAGTTCTTACTTTCATGTGCCATCAAAAATGAGAAATGCTCCAGAAAGAGGGTTTAAATCAGGGCTGTGTTTAGTCTATTTAACTCTTGTATAGTTATTTATTTACCCACTTTTCAAAATTGTGGACAGTCTGATTGTGAACCAAATACAATTCAAAACTATTTTCAAATATGGAAGCTGTCCTTACTGGAAAACATGTCAAACTGGCATAAGGAAAAACCCTGTTTTCTCCTATGACTGCTCAGAGGAGCAATTACGCATGCTGTGAGGGAATCATAAATATTTGTATGCAAAGCTTCTGTGGAAATTAAAATGAACTGAAAACAACATTATGGGCCAATGTGGAACTCATAAACAATCTCAGATTGGGCTTTTCCTTCCGGCGATTTATTGTTTGCACAGAAAACACACAGATACTGGACAATGAATAAGAAACATTAACTAAACATTTGCATTTTTCTTGCACAAAAAAAGGCCACGTCTGATTAGTTTTACGTTTAAATTTATGGAAGTTACATTATTAAAACAGCATGGCTGTTGGCTTAAAAAAAAACACGTCTCACCTGTGTTCCAGCCAAACATGGGTGTGAGTCCGATGCCAACTGAGAGGGTCCAGCACAATGCTATGATGCACTTTGCCCTCTGACCTGTCACCACACTGTTGTATCTGAAATGTTGAACAGAACCCCAGTACATAATGCAGCACACTATATGTTTAATCTTTGTGACAATACCTCTTAGAAATAAAGTCCAAATCTGCCAAATTACTGAGAATACAAATGTTGTGCAGTAAATAACTAATTCAGTCATCTAAAATAATGTTAACTTTGGCTTTGTAAACTAGACTTAGCACAATCATGTCATTATACTACATGAATGCGTACTTCATAAACATGTCCAGTGGTTCATGAGATATTTTCCTAACAGACATGCAGAATGCTCACCTTTCATGCACATCAGTAAACAAACCTTATGACAGAAATAAATAAAGCTCCAGCATTCCTTAAATGAATGCACATTGTCTGCCTTTTATACCAATAGATGAGATTTGTAGACATTTTGGTCAAACCTTAAAAATAACGTTATGTTCGATCTCACATCATTTCATATAAGCTCTGATCAAAGACCTCACACTTGGATTTTGTGTTGTGAATGCTTCTAAAACCATGCAACTGCATAAAAAAATGTTTGTAGGCTCAATCGTTCAGGTAGATAACAAAAAAAAAAAGTTAAATCATTTCATCTGGACCAATTTCTTTAAGGAAGAAACGTGTTGTCTTGCATCTGGAAGACTTCATCAGTCTGCGGCCTGCAGTTGCATGTGTGCATGAGTGTGTGCTTGTTTATCTGTTGGTATATGGGGTCAATAAAATTCAAAATGGCTGCCACAGTTAACAGCCACACACATTTAACATTCACAAGATCTTAACTTAAAACCTTTGCATTAACTGTTGAAATCAACTCTGTCTGTCTGTTAGCAAAACATCCTCTGAACTAGCAGGTGTATTTTATAGGAACTCCTAAAATAATTCAATGGATGACAACTAATTAACTCCTGGAGATAATCTAATTTAAGATGGCCACCGCAGGTAATCAAATTTAGCAAACACAAAAATGGCTATAACTCAGCCAATTTTGCAGATATTAAGTTAAAATTTGACGTGGTGGTAACTGATCAACATCTAAATACCCTTTGCCAAAAACATTACACATTTTTTCCTTATTCATTACGTCCTGGAAAAACTGAACACAATCTAATTTTTTTTAAAACAGTTGCTCTTTATCCCTTTCACCCCCACTCACCTGAGAGGGTTTTTGATCGCGATGTAACGGTCCATGGCGATGGCCAGCAGGCTGAAGATGGAGCTCTGAGTGAGCACGAGGACAAAGCAGGCGATGAACAAGCAGCCGTAGAAATGAGCACAGAAGCCCATGCTGACATAAATACAAAAATAGCAAATATCTCCGATCAAACATTAGAAATCATCCGTAAAGCGTGCCTGCTAATGTAATATTTCAGTGACACGACATTAACCCCAGCCCCAAATTCAATAAGAAGGAAATGATACCTAATTGTGATTGCAAAAGGGATGGCCAGCAGCCCCACAGCAATATCAGCCACTGCCAGCGAGACCACGAAGAAGTTGGTGATGCTCTGCAGGTTGGAGTTGAGGCAGACGGCCCAGCACACCAGGATGTTTCCAGCTACAGCCAGGAGAGCGATCAGCAGCTCCAGGCCAATGTAAACCAGCTGGTAGCTCTTCAGCATGGTTGTTTTTTCCTCCTTTTCTGCTTTCTTTGCTCATTCATCCCACACGCTCAGCTGCTCCACTTGTTTTTAGACAAAACATCAGCTTGCTAAACTGCATAGTACAACCTGAGCCCAAAAAAAAAGAAAAAAAAAAAGCGATGTGTCACTAAGGGAGAGCCAGAGCAGGAAGTTCTCACAATTGTCACACATGTAGTACTACTTTAGCTTACTTGTGAATTTTACTGTTACAACTGCTATATTGGTTTGTCGTTCTTCCTCTTTTTGAGTTTTGCGGCGGTTTTGGTCGGTTCAGTGAACTTTGTCGCAGAGGGAAGTGGTATGCTGAGGATGGAGCATCTGGGAGGCTTGGCCTAAGGCTGATGACGTAAGAGCAGCGGCCTGTGGAGGGAAAACTTAGTGTCAGTGGTTTTAGCTTGTACAAACAGATTGCAGTGGATGTACAGTACTCGTGCACACACACAAACACACGAGAAACACTATCTATCATTTGAAGACAAGGGGACAGGGCCAAAGCAGACAGACCAACAAAGGGCTTTTTATTTTGGGAGAAGTTTCCCAAAAACTCTTTCAACTAATCATTCCAGTTAGTGACACACTTTCCTTTAAACACACTGATAATTGGACAAATAGCATGTGTTTTCTCAAGATAAATTCCTGTATGTTGCAGGGCAGAGTTTGTTTCACAAACCTGGTAAACTCTTAGCAAGACACTTCTGCTTTAATATCGGCCAACAAATATATTTTTTTTAGGTGTTTATTTGCTAAATTTTAAAGAGATCCACGGTTTCCTTGCGCTGCGCACGCGCGTTGCCGTCAACGCGACACTACTTATATTAAGCTGATTTGAACATACGTGCATTTATTAAGGAAATGTTCAGCTCAGAAACACTTTTACTAAGTTCGGCTTTCCAAACTGAAGACAAATCGCTCAAATCTTCACTTAAAATGCTAAATTCGTCAGATTCTATATTCTCTGCCATTGTTATGTGAGCAGACGTTCTGGTCTCTACGTCACAGACGTCACGTGGTAGGCACCCGGATTTCCAGTGACGACACACGGCGCCAAGTTTAAAATCACTTTTAAATCAAATTTTCATTGATTTATCATATTGCTTGTAAAAAAGAAAATAGTTGAATGATACAACATATATATGTTGTGCCATTTTATGCAAAGTTCAAACATCATGTCAGTGGACCTTTAATAAGAACACTGTACAGCTGGAGGTGTTTTATTTTTTTAATGAACTTGCTTAACAATGTGAAGAATGAAAAAAGAAATAGGAAGAGCAACAATGACATCATTATGCAGAGAACAGATTACCTGACAATCTAATGTCTGTTTTTGCAGCTGTAGCAGAAGCAGCCATGGGTGAAACCCAAACTTTTTACACCGAAGCTACGCCGGAGCAGCTGGAGCAGCTTCAGCAGCAGGGCATCCACTATGACGTCATTACCTTCACCAATGAGTAGAGATACACGTGGAGCCGAAGGGGGACAAAAAGTGGCGACTCTGACCTCATCTTATTTATGCACCCGTTGAAAGAAAAGCCTTAACTTCTCTGCTGTGTTCTCTGCCCGAGGCAGCTGCAAAACATCAGCAGCTTGTTACAAATCCACTTTACTGCACCTGTTTCTTCTATCTCATTCAACAGGGGCTGTGCATTTCTGAGTTAGCGTGAAGATTTGCTCGATTGTCATTTTTGAGTCTGTGTTTACGTGCCTGAACCGCTTTGACTTGCAAGACAATGTTGTAGAGAAAGTGACGTCAAATACGAGGTTTTAGAACGTGACAAATCCTTTAGGTTTAGAGTCATTTGAAATAAAAAGGGAGGTTTTTTCTTTTTATCTGTAATAAGTTATAACAATTGTTTGAATGTTACATCGTTGTTAAATATAAATGTACATACTTTTTTGCTGATATTTTTTGTTGTTATAAAGAAAATAAGGTTTGATTTATTAAGTAAAAAATTATCAAAAGTTAAAAGCTAAAACCAAATAAAACGCTTTGAGTATAAAAATCTGTTTTTCTTAGTGTTCTCTAATTCCTTTAGATATTAGATAATAAGCTCTGCAGCTACTTTGATTACACAAGATGTTCGGACATTTCAGGTAAATGTTGGAATTCATTTTATGACCTGAGCAGGACGGGTGGTTCATACGAGACAAACTCATGACAAATGTAATAAAAACTAACACAAGTGAAACGGTGTTACTCCACACCCTTGGGATGTATTTTCAGTTTATCTAACTAGTAAACCCATTTCCAAAAAAATTTAAAATCACTTCAAACGTAATTATTACCTTAAAATAATTCCAATACAGCTATGAAGGATATGATTAATAAATAATGTTATGCACAACCAGATGTGATATTACAAAATGCCATGCTCATATGTGTTAAATGATTCTAAACTGCTATCACAAACTTTATTTTAGTTCAGTACTTGTAAAATTTACTTTTGCTGTAGACATTTTATGTATTTTCTATTTGGCTGCAGTGGCCATCTTGGATTGATTTGGCCCCAAAGGTTAATCAGCTGTAGTTGAACCTCTGGTTATTATCGCCTGAAAATTTTATGAAATTCCATCCAGATATTCAGGAAATATTTTGCTAACAGATTTGATTTTAAATAGTGAATTGTCTTTTTTTTTTTTTTTAAAGCAAAGTTTTTGCACTCAGAATACAATACATAGCTACTACCACACTAAATGTTTGGCAACAGCCAGACACAAGAACACACACATTTTCGTCTGACTTTTCCTGTCAGCAGCAGGTTAGAAAGGGTAGCATTCTGTACAATATACAGAACATTTTAAAGACCTTAGTTATTATGTTCTGTGCACAGGACTCAGAAAACTCAGGAATAATATAAAGAACAATATTTATTTAGATAAAAAGGCTGACATGCAGCAAAATTTGCATGTGGCATGAACAAGAGACATGGAGGAAAAATAGCATGATACAGAGGAGCTGGTAAGGGGGAGTGGTGGTGCAGTGGTTAAGAATATGAGCTTGTGATCGGAAGATCGCCTGTTCAAGCCCCGGTACCGACAACATCAAGAATGTGGGTGGGATAAGTGAAGCAGTCACACCTGTC
>JARVGS010000672.1:22230652-22249096 GCA_031762315.1 Hypsolebias antenori
AACATAATAATGGTGTGAAGAGGATGGCTGTAAGGTGAGAAGGGAGGCCATCGAAAATGGAAAAAAAAAAAAAAAGAGTTATCAATCAGTCTAACATGCATGTTTTTGATCTGTGGGAGGAAACTGGAGTACCTGGAGAAAACACACGAATGCACGGAGAGAACATGCAAACTCCACGCTAAAAGGACCCCGGGCAGGATTAGATCCGGCAACCCGCTTGCTGAGACGTGGCAGCTCTCCACTGTGCCCCCTGGTTTAAAAATCATTTTGCAAAAATATATATATTTTTTTTACGTCAGTAAAATAAATATTATGTTGATTTTTAAAACATTTAAATGAGGATTTATTTAAAACAAAAGACTTAAAGAGTAAAATTAAATTAAAAAAGACATAAATATGTCATTTTTATTTCAAGCTGAGGAAACTAAAAGACAGGGTACTTTTTTTTTTTTTTGCAGAAAAACATTTATAAATAGCATTTTAAGCAGTTAAACGAGTGTGTCGGTTTCCCCCCACCCAGCAACATGAATGGTCATAAAGTTAAAGGACGATAAAAAGTTAAATAAATTCTTAAATTCAAACCAGATTTGACAAAGTGTTCATTTCCCTTCAGATAACGAGGAGTCTGAGCAACATATGTGCTGCGGTTGGTTCTTCACGTGTGGTTTTTCTTTTCAAACTGAGGAAGAATACAGAGGAAAAAAGCAAATAAAATCAGAGAAATCTGTGATTGTAAAACGATTAATGACGGCGGTTCATTAGCTTTGAATTGCTGATGAAAAAGACATTAGGCTAACTCGAGTTTCTCTAAACGCCTCGTCAATGGGAACACTCCACCAGCCAGAGAAGGATGCTTTTAACCCGAAATAAAAAACAACAACAACACAGGTAAAACTTGATTTCGCTCTAATTACTAATTGATTCCAGTCACCTCGACGTGTTTATTCGTCTTTTGTATCCAGACGTTTTAGAAAACTGTCGTCGAGTGTTCGCTCAACGAGAAACGGGGGTTCAGTAACCTTCCTGTTTGTTCAGACAAATGCTGGGATTTTCTAATAAAACTAGATCAATTTAAGTGTTTCACGCTAACAACAATCAATAAATTGAAATGTTTCACTGCGCGTGGCTCCGGCTGACTGACTCTTTTATTTGTTCTTCATTTAGACAGAATTTAAAAGGTTATTAAGTGTAAAATAAGAAAACAGGAGCAACACTTTGGAATAAATACACAAACCTTTAGAAACCTGTTTGCCATAGAAGACAAACAGGTGTTTGTTTGCTTGGACTGTTAGCAAAATATCTAATGAACCAATGGGCAGATCTAGATTCTAGAGGCTGCAAATCCACAGCGTATGTTTTGAGTTAATAATGTTCAAGATGGCCGCCACAGCTAACTGAAGTGCCTGTAACCATGTCAGCTTTACTAATACTACGCTTGTATTATATAGTTGATAAATTTGGTCATTATGTGTTTTTATGCTTTTATTATTGTAGTTTTGTGTTCAGCTTTGTTGTTGCCTCATCTCAGTTGACCGACCTGGTACAATAAGTCATTATTATTAATATCATTATTATTATTAAAGCATGTTTAAATTTGGTGTGGCAGTAGCTGAGAGTCATCCTCAACACACACTGTGAGTGCTAACAGATACTATGAAGTACGGCAATAAAAATACACAATCTTTAAAGTTTCACCAAAATGGTTCTAATCTTCTCATATAAGATGATTTAAGTTTAAACATGGCTAAGACTTTATTAATTTAGTTTTAAATGTAATTTAAATTTGTTTTGCATAAAAAAGAAGCCAATAAAATAACTTCCATGTCATTTGTCAGAATAAATGTGTTTTGGATTAAAATGTTTTATTTTCTTACAGGGAGGAGAACAGTTATGAAGAAAAGCAAGTTTCTATTGTAAGTTTCCCGCATGACTGAAAATAATATGAGTTTAAGTTGAGGGAGAAAAATCCTCTTTTTAAATTAGTTTAAAAAAAAAGAGTTCAAGGTCTGTGTGGTTGGATGCTTTTCATAATTAACTAAAAAGGAGAAAAAGTTCCTTTAGCAAAAAAAAAAAAAAAAAGAGACGTTCCTGAAGAATAAGATTTTTAGAATAAAAGCCGTGTTTGTGTTAATTTGTGTGTTTGTGTCCAACGACTGTCTGCCAACAGAGCGGCTCCTCGGCGCCAAAGACAAACAGGAACATGCGCTGCGTCGGCACAACTGGCTGCTGCAGCAACAGCTCCTCTGGAATAAACGAAAATAAAAAGCACTTAAAAAAAAAACTATAAAAACAATAAAATTTAAAAAAACTGAAGGGAGCTGAAGCTTCGATCTGAGACATTTTAAAACGGCGGCGGCGGTGGAAGGTGCGGCGAGCGAGGCTAGCCTTAAAAAGCTCCGGGAAGTTGTTCCCTGGAAGATATCAGCTGCGTATTAGACACTGATCTGTTTAATTACCGTCTGAGTCAGACGCCATCTGTAGGAGCACCCCATCGCCTCCCTGCACCATCCCAACGACTTAAAGAATCACGTATTGTACTCCAAGGACGCGCCTAATTGAGCTCAGAGCACAAAGTGCACTGCGGCGTTCTTCGACTGCAGCCCGGCCGAGCAGCCGCTTCTCTCCCGTCTTTGTTGTGATATAAATTAATTGAAAATCGCTCGTGTTTGTCGGTTAAACACACACAAAACAAACAAATACAGGTTTGCAGCTAAGAAGTTCAGCAACAAAGGTAAAAAAAACATGCAACGGCGTTTGAGGCGAGCGGATTTGACGAGGCGAGAGGGGCTAAACGTGTCGAGTTGGTTTGTGACGGACTTGGCGAGAAGCAGTGACTCGAAAAGACTCGCAGCAGAATCCTGCTGCAGAACCTGATGCTCCTCAGTCACCCATTAATCCCGGCACATGTCGGATCCCGGCCAGGTAATTACCATTTAAAAATATTTCATCCTATTCTTCACCCAGAAAAATAAGACAAATGGAAACAAAGGGAACACGGTTGTGACAAAGAGGTGCTCTGGAAGCGTCCTCCTGTTCTCTGGTGGAAACGCTGGCTTTGTTCGCTCGCAGCACAAGGTGTCTGCAACCAAATCTGCAGCCGCTTCATATTTAAATGCAGCTGTCACGCTCCACTTTTTACACCCAGTTTGGAAACTTCTGCCTGGTTTTTCTGTTTGTTTGTTTTCCAGGGAGGAACAAAAAACAACAACGTTTGTTGGTTCATCACCAGGTGGATTTTGAGGAAAATAATCTTAACAAGGATGTACAGTACGCATAAATATTAATAAATTACAAGTTTTTCATTGTATTTTTGAGTTATCGTGTTTTTGCAAAGCACGAGGGCTCAGTTGGTAGAGCTGTTGCCTCTCAGCGAGAAGGTTGCCGGATCGAATCCCGATCAGGGGCCTTTCTGGGTGGAGATTGCATGTTCTCTCTGTGCTGTGTGGGTTTTCTCCAGTTTCTTCCCACAGACCAAAAACATGTATGTTAGACTGATGGTGACTAACTGTCCCTAGAGACAATGAGAGAGTGAGAGAATGGTTGTTTGTCTCATATGTCTCTGTGTCCCTGTGATGGACTGGAGACATGTCCATGTGTCCACCACCTTTCGCACACTGACTGCTGGATACGAGCACCAGTGACCCCCCCAATGACTCGAAAAGGAAGAAGCAGGTAAAGCTGATGGATGCATGTTTTTTGCATGTGCTTGTTCGCCGTCATCTGATTACCCTTCGCAGTCAGTCCCATTCAAGATGGCTGCCACAGCTACTGTAAATTACTCTGAATTGTGAGGTAGAGTTTTTGTGGTAGGAGCTGAGAGACAAGCAGCTTCCTCTGTAGGGAGACTGGGACAGAGGTGAGGAGCTCAGAGTCGAGCCGCTGCACCACCTGATCAAAATCAGCCGAGGTGGTTCAGGGGTCCGAGCAGGGCGCCTCCCTCTGAAGGTTTTCCAGACATGTCGCACTGGATGAAGGCTCCGGGGCAGACCCAGATGACACCGGAGGGATTATAAATCCTGTCTGGTCTGGGAACACCTTGGGGTCCATCAGGAGGAGCTGGAGGGACCTGTTGTGTTTCCATCCTGACCCCAGAGCGATGAAAATAAACGAGTGGATGGAGACGAAGACAATCAGTCCGTCGTCCACCTTTCATGGCAGCGGGCCATAGAGAGACGGGACATAAGATGTTTGGCAGAGCTCTAAATTAAAAACCTTTAAAACGACACACTACATCTGGACAGCTCAAGGATGGTCCTGATTACGTGGTCATGGGGTCAAAGGTGACCCATTTGTTGAAACTTCTCCGTGCTCCAGCTTGACTTCAGAGCAGAAAAGTCAAACCCTTTGTTCCTCTAGCTTGTCCCCATCTGTCCACACCTCCGTGGTGTCACGCCACAAACGTCTAGGACAGAAAATGTCCTCAGATTATGGATCCCACCAAAGAACTCGAGTGGTTCTGGTGAAGTCTACGACTCTGACCATAAAAAGTGTTTGAATCAACTTCTTCGCTCTGAGCCAGCGAAGCGCCGGCTGTTAGTTTTTGGGAGCTGAACAAACGGTGCTTTTGAAGGACAAAAAGGAAAAAGTTGGTGCTAAGTGAAGCACCAGTGGACCTGCTGAGGTGGGAAAAGCTTCAACCTCAAAGTGACGCCGAGGTCTTTCAGCTGAGACAGCAACACAAACCCAGGCTGCAAACGTAAACCTGATGATCGCTCTGTTTGCACCGATGACTTCAGCCTCTCTAAAAATACACATTTACTGTTTCTTACACGTTTGTTCTGTCAGAGGTTTCTGTTTGCACACATTCTTTTCAGTCAGATTGGAATTGATCATTTTTTATACTTTTTCCTTTATTAGATGTAATATATAACAACACATTTAACATATCTTCTTCCACTTGCTTTAGACTTCGCACCTGTCCACCACTTATCGCCTTCCTCAGCATCACATTTCAACTTCATAAAGTTCAGAGACAGTTTTCAAGTGTAACCAGCAATTAGTGAAGCTGATGCCTTAATAGGGTGCGAGGCGACATTGTTCTGCTGCGCTGAACGGTAAAATGCTTGTGTTGTGACATTAAGAGCCTAAGAATAGAAGGAAGACGTGTGGGTTGGGGGAATGAAAAGTCAATATGCTGGCACTGGCAGGAGGTAACATTAATATGAGGCCAGGTGGGTGTACTGAGGGATGTACATAAATTTAATGCATCCTCCCTTATGTCAGTGCATGAATCTGCAAACACAACTACTTGTGTCTCACTTTGATGAGTTAAAGAAGCTCCAGAAAGTCCTTCAGGGTCAAATCTTTGTGATAAGAGGAAACAAAACTGCAGCTGAAACAAAGTTTGATGATCAAATTCAGATTTGTGAAAATAATTCAGAGTGATCTGAAAACCTGGGGTTGAGTTGTAAATGAGTCTAAATGTGCCAGAAGGGACTTTAATACACTAGAGAAAGAACAAAAGAAACTTGTTGTTGTTAAGATGAGGCCTGTTGTGTTGTTGGTTTCATGGATATGGTAGCTCAGTGGTCAGTTTTGCGGTAATTTTGATGCTGCAGGTTTGAGTCCAGGTTACATCTGTAAAGATTCCAGTATTTTAACACAATCCACCTCCTTCAGATCCTGGGAGTGGGTGATACTGGTTGGGGCACTGTTGTCCCCTGAGACAGCTGATTACCATCACCTACTACTTAAGGCTGAGCTGGACCAAGATTCTTTATTGGATCGTTGGTTGACGCATGGTGGTTCGACAGACAGGGAAAGTATTCCTCAAGCTATTATCGTAGTTGTTTTGAGTCTTACCCTGTCTCCTCGCAGCACCCTCGTTAGTACTCCTCCTGTCCTGAACCTGGTTCTCCTTAGTTCATCTTTGGTCCACTTCATCCTCCTTACCCTGCCAGATCCACAGAAAGGTATCACCAACCCAGCCTTCAGCCAACCTGCCTGACCCGCCCGCCACCCTCCCTACCTCACATGAGCTAATTGCGTAAAAATCATCTGTTGCACTTTGGACGTGGACTCCTCCTCAGCTTCCCTCCATAACCTGTAAAGAAGATCATCATCGGTAGGAAGCCTCATCATTTTAAGGATTATCTGTTGTTTGTGAAACCAATACAGGCAGTCCTCGAGTTACGAACGAGATCCTTTCCTACGGACCGTTCGTAACACGATTTTGCCGTAAGTCGGGACCCGTAGCACGTGGCTTTCGTAAGTCCGGATTTATGGCCGTAAGTCGAACCGCGCATGTAAACGGCGTTTTAAACACGTTTTTTTTCAACGTAACACAACACCAGTGTACATTCTGTACCTTCAAAATATATTTTTGGGCAGTTAGCTAGCAAAAAAACCACAAAAAAAAAACCACAGAAAATACTGAAAAATACTGCTCAATGGAGGCACGATGACGTCACCGGGTGCCGTTCGTAAGTCCGAAATGCCGTAAGTCGGGGGCGTCGTAACTCGAGAACTGCCTGTATTCACCTTCTGTTGTCGTCTACGGTATATAAAGTTTCTGGTCATGTTAAATGTTACATGTTAAATAACCTTCTTACCTTTAGATCAGGTCTCTGTGGAATATTTTGGTTTTCAGAACTCCAAACCCATCGGTTACTGTGCAGCTAAAGGTCTCGAGCTCTTATATTTTCATTAGCCCTCATGTTGAAATCTTTCTGGAGGCGCTCCTGCAAATGGCTGTAAACAATTTAATTTGACTTGGGCTGGATTTATATTCATCAAGAAGAGAAGAAAACAGCTCTCTGACGCAGCTGAGAGTTTCTTTTCCACAAAGACATCTTATACTTCAAGAGAAACCCTACAGCTGATCTCCTGGAAGCCACTTGCCCTGCAGGGCGCCATCGTGTGTCACCGACAGAAACAGCGTCGCATGGCGTGGAAAACAGTTTGATTCATGTTGTTAAATTATTATGACAACCACAGAGATGTTAAGTTTTTTCAGTTGCTGAGGGAGAACAACTGTCTTACTGTGAACATTGGATCCCAGCAGCTAATAGTGCCAGGGTGACCACAGCCACACTGGTTCAGGTGGTTCACACTGAACAGCGTGTCTGGTCTAGATGTTGATTTAACCACACTCACTTTACATTTCTGGCCAATTGCACAGAAGTCGATGCATTCCCCTAAAATAAATAAGTTCTGCCTACACCTGAAGTCAAGAACAAGCTCTTGGAGATCCTAGGGGAACAAAATGACATATGTTTGGTGTTGCAACTGAGTCAGAGAGCAGATTTCTTCATTTCTCAATATAAAGCCGATATAGGAGCTGATGTGTACAGTGGCATGGGGTATAACCCTATGTGACCATATCTTATATACATCTAGATAAATGGAATATACATATATTTTTTAGTTTTCTACATTCGCCTTATAATCTATCTGTTTTGCTACTTTGACATATTTTTTAACTTAAAAAAAAAAGTATGCCTCTCTTATAATTGTCTATTGTTGTTGCTGTCGTTATCATTCTTTGTTGAAACCAGGTCTCTCTTGTAAATGAGTCCTCGAGGCTCAGTGGGATTAACCTGCCTAAATAAAGATTGAATGAAAATATATTAGTCATGTATTTTAATGTTATTTTTGCTTTTCATGTAATCTCTTTTAAGATTTAATAAACAAAAAAAATCTGAATTAATACATAAATTTGACGATTTAATTAAAAGACAAGAAATGGCAGCTAATCTGCAAATTAAAGGCTTTTTGCCCTTGAAAACAGCAACAAAAAAACCCAGCAAGATGTTTTGCTTTTTTCCAACAAATATAACTTTTATTGCTCATTTTAACAGCACAAACTATAAACTATTAATTTTCTTCCACAGAAAATCTTGGGCTCAAGCGTGACCCGTTTCCACTCACAAACCTCCATCAGTCGATCCCCCTCCCTGCAGCAAAGCCGCGGAGCATGACATCATGCTTGTTCAGAACCAACCACAGCCTTGTCATCGAGTTTTGTGACCTCCCCCTCGTCTCCCTTCTTCTTCTCCTCCTCCTCCTCCATCATGAGCACACAGTATGTCACTGCCGGAGAACGCCGGAGTGGAGCTGTGGCTAATGAAAGAGAAAGTTTCTGTGATTCCAAAGCCCGACTGAGCATCTGACGCCAAAGAGAGGGTTCATTCTGTGTCGCGTGGAGTTAAAATGAATGACGAAGGAAGGATGGAGGAGAGGGGGAGAGGAACAACTAGAATTTATTGTGGTATTAGCTGAGAGTCATCCCCATCACATACTTCGAGAGCAACTTGGGCAAGATTTTTATTTGAAACTGATGGTGATATGCAGTCCTTCGAAGAGTTTTATTATTAAATGGACTTTAACACGGGGTCCAACACGGCGAGAATGATTTTTGCAGCAGACAAACATCTGCCAGTCCTGTTAAAAATCTCTGCATGTGCAAATATCATTAAGATATTAAATTTGTGCAAGCAAAACTCCTTGCTGACTGATACATTTTGAACTTCTTTGAGAGAAAAGGAATAATAATCCAGTTTAAGTGTTTTAATGAAACAAAGTTCATACTGAGTATGAACTTTCTTTGTCACTCCATTGCAGTTTTTCAAAATAAGATTGGACATGACACACGGCTGATTGATGGATGAGCGGCGCGATCGGCATGACATTTTTTATTTAAAATAAATTAATTTAAATTATTTAGCACCTTCGTGCAGCCCACACTGCAGGATAAACCTCCTGCTGCAACTGATCTCTGTGCAGAGCGGAGAAGTGGGCGTGGCCAAAGCGCTTGCAGGTGGCAAAGAGCAGAGGAGGCGGGAAGCTGAAATCATGACATGCTGTGCTCTTTTAGAGCTTTTAGAGTTTAGAAACATTGTTTAGAATATTGCAACGGTGTGGGAAGGGTTTAAAACACCTTTATATATATAATAAATATAAACTACTATTGTACTATTCCTACTTTGCGGTTTTTCACTTATCGTGGGTCTTCAGGGTACGGATCCCCCGTGATAAACAAGGGACTATTGTATTGCTTTATAGATATTAAACTTAAAAGAAACAATAAAATCATCCTGTCAGCCGGTCTCAGACTAGATTATCTGATCAATTTGTCCACAGTTTGAGAAATTAGAATATTTTTGGCATTTATGATGTAGTTTTCTTTTAATTGACTGAATTTTGCAAATTAAAAGAATAGTGTGTTTTTCAGACATGCATGTGCATTAATTACAATAAAACAAAAGCGTTCCATTTCACAAGTCACAATCTTTAGTTGTTATTAGAATGACTCAGCTGTTTCTTATAGTGGACTAAATTATTGATCACTGAACAGGAAGTACAGCTGCAGACTACAATTTAAAAAGCACCGTAATTACCTAATGCCGTCTAACACATATCAAACTGACCAAAGTCTTTTTTTTTATCAGAAAACTGTAAAGTCCACTCAGTTAATAAATATATGCATCTAGTGTAACAAGTTAAGATGTGCAAGTTGCAGCTGCATTGCTTAGCTACTAAGAAAAGTTAATTAATATTGAGAAAGCAGCTGTAGCATCACATCAGATGTACAGACCATACAACAGCCAAGTGGAGAAAGTTTACTTCTCTCTGTTTCCAACCGATCAGGAGAGCAGACGACAGATTAAATATTCACCAGATCCTGGAGAAGGCGAGCGTATGAGCCTTTAGTTTATTTTAGGAACATATGCTTTAATGAGGGCCCCTCTCATGCGTGGGTTTGTTACTTTATGTGCATCAATAGAGACAGGCCCCCCCAAAAATAGTGAACAATTGTGTAAATGAATGTGAGCTCTTCAAGTAGGAACACTCACATCAGTGACGTTTCATTCTCGAAGGCAAACAAAGCTGAGTGGGGACATGAGCGCCATTTGCATTTTAATTAAGCACTTTTTGTTCGTCTCCTCCCCTCATGGCGTTAGGCCAGGGAACTCTGGGCAGTGGGGGGGGGGGGGGGGGGCCCTGTCCCGCTCGTCTCCTGCGTGCCTCCACTGATCAAGCTGAGTGTTGCTCACCAGGGTGGATGCATGATGTATTTTTGCCTCTTCTTATGAAAAGTTTCTTACTGCAGGTTGATGCATGTGCAGCACTAAATGACATGCTCAAAAAAAGCTAACGTAACTCTGCTACATTTATGCTGAAATATTGAGTAAATATATTTTATTCATCACTATTACGCCACTGAGAATGCTATAAATATCCAGAACACTTCAGATTTTTTTAAAGTGGATTGCATTGATGTAGGTACAACATGCAATTGTAAAGCATTAACATGAATAAAAGTGTTATTTGTACATTTATTTGTATAAAACAAACAAAAAACAAATAAAGATCACTGTTGATGTGTGAACCTGACATGCCTTCATAACGGTGGAAACTCAGAGTGACTGTCAGGCTGCAGTCAAGAACTTTTGCTTCTTGTAGTTTGAAAAAACAAGTGAATTTCTGTTGAAGATGTGAACTGTGATTTAATTATTATTTTTTTTAATAATAAATTCAAGCAGAAAATGCTCAATTTTACAACCATAGTTATTTTCAAATCCAATTACGGAACATAGAAATAAGAATGCAAAAACAAAAAGGGCTTTAAGTGACAGTGTTCAATAGTTAGTTCTGAATAATAAATCTCTCACCTGCTGTAAATAACTCTTTGAGTGAAGAGTTGAAGTCTTACCAGACTGACAAGCTAAGGTTAAATGCGGCCTTATAAACCTTTGCACCACTGTTCATTTTTCATTGCATTGTTATTTCAACAGAAATGTTACGCTATTCCTGCTGGATATTTCCCAGGCTGGCTACGGCTATTGCTAAATGCATTTGTAAATAATCATAAAATTCTAGGTAAATGATTGTGCAATGTGAAATTGATAGCAGTGTAAAGGCTTTAAGCTTTCACACAAACTGCTATGAAATTTTTGAGATCAGATGGCAACAATCCACTTCGGACTTGGTCCCAATTGGTTAGACCTCAGTGCTGCATTTGTACAGTTGATCACAACATCATACAGAGGCTTGAATGTGATATTGGGATTATAGGAACGGCTCTAAAATGGTTTAACACATATTTATTTGATAGATTCCAGTTTGTAAATGTAAATAATTAATCTTCTTTATACACCAAAGTTAGTCATGGAGTTCCTCAGGGCTCAATGTTTGGACCAATACTCCTTACTTTACATATGCTTCCATTAGGCAAAGTTATTAAACAGCATGGGATATATTTTCCTTGTTATGCTGATGATACACAGTTATATTTGTCCATGAACCACAATTAATCCAATCAGCTACTTAGACCACAAGCATGTCTTGAAGACATAAAAACCTGGATGACCCTTAATTTTCTGCTTTTAAACTTAGACAAGACAGAGGTTATGGTTTTTGGACCTGAGCATCTTAGGAATACTGTAATTTTTTTGGAGGTTTACTCCTGTAAAGTGGGAGTTTTTCCTTTCCACTGTTGCCTTTGTGCTTGCTTAGGATGGGCGACTGCGACAAAGTGAAGATTCAGTGCAATCTGCTGGCGTCCTTAGATAGATAACTTTACTAATTGGCTTTTATAATGTATGTTAATGTGTTTGTTCAGTGCCCTGAGATAGCTTCTGTTGTGACTTGGCATTATATAAATAAACTGATTTGAAGTGATTTAATCCAGTTAGAGTTACAGTCACTTTCTCCAGAGTGAGGTCGTTCAAACAACCTTTATTCAACAAGTAAGATATTAATTGTTTAGAACCACAGAACCCCACTTTAAAACATCTTAACTAACTTTAATCATCTTTGAGCGAAACTGTTTCCTTTTGGGAATCATCTCTGTTGGATGCATGATGGTACCGTAGCTTCTATTTGGTGAAATACAGACAAAAAAAAAAAAAGAAATATTAAGGCATACTGTTTACACAGTCTTTTGTAAGGCTCAATATAATGAACCCCATTGATTTCCAAGAGTTCCTTTCATGTGTCCATGATAAATATTTGATGATGAGTGTGAAGGCCTCAGCCGACTGAGATGGAAACTGAGGCCTGCAGGGATAATAAAGGAACTGTGTGTGTGTGTGTTCCAAAAGTGTATGGACCAAAGAGCAGGAAAGTGTGTGCGTGTGTAAAAAGGGTGCAGTAATGACCCCCTTGTGAGCAGAGGGAGGAGCCTGCTCGTCTCACCTCCTCCCACCCACCATTAATAAATATTTAACTAGAAATCTGCCAGTCAGAGCGAACTGGTGGCATATTACAAGGCCCTGGGCATGGTGGTGTCACATCAATCAAGGGGCATCCATTCATGTGCATCAAGTCATCTCCAGGGATGGGAGGAATATTGGTTGGGGGGTATATTGTGCTAGTTCAAGAGGGTGGGTGGGGTGGAGGGATGTGTAGCACGGACAGAACCACTCATCGAGGCATCGCTGCTATGACCATGTAAGGACACAGGCTCAGCTAAAGGCTGCAGATTGGTGGCCTCGTTACACCCGTCTGTCGGTGATTTCAAAGTCATGGGGGGTGGGTGGGCTGTGACACCAAACACTAACGTACAAGTCAAAATGATGCGGTGAAAAAGTTCATTACTGAAAAAAAGTTGAAACAAAATTCATTCTCTACGTTCATTTATCGATCACCGACAGAGACGAAGGCGAAGCGATAATGTTTTTGCTTGTTTGTCTGCACTGTTAGCAAAATATCACATGAATCACTGAATGAGTTTTACTGAAACTTTCAAAAATTCATGGGTTGACATCTACAACTGATGCATCATCAACCGCTGCAAAGCAATCTCGAACATAAAGATGTTTATAACTCAGTCAGTTTTACAGATACTGAGCTTACATTCAGGTGGTAGTAGCTGACAGTTGTTCAGAAATTAATATTTTGTCATCCAGTGTGAAAAGCACCAGAATATTTTGGTTTATTGTGAAGAGAAAGCTCAAAAACCACTATCCCTGATGGTGTGGAGGTGAAGTTCAGGTCATGTCATGGCTAATTTACACCTCTGTGACGCTGCCATTTCTGCTGAACAAGCGTGTTTTGAGGCAATAGAGCTGTTAATTGCCACACTGTGTAAATATTTCAACCGTATGACTTTGTAGTAAAAGCGTCTGGGTGATAACGTGTTATGTCTGCAGTGCAGAACGGTCATCTACCAGAAACATCTCATGGCTGATGAGCTTCTGGATTGTAACCTCCTATCGACCGTTATGGAGTTGTCCTTCCAACAGTGTGTGTCCCACAGAAAGAAGCTTTTGCTTTAAATGATGAACTCTCACCTCTCCTTTCCTGACAGATGTGGACTGACGCCGTGACGTCTCCTCGTTGATGCTGGACAGAAAGTTCTGAGAGATCCGCAAGGCGTCCTGCAGGAGCGGGTGGTCTGGGTGGCTGGTGGGTGTGTGTTTGAGTAAATCCTGAAGAGATGAAGAAGCATTTAAGTTGGAAGATGAATTGAAAAATACCTAGACATACATAATTACGTTTTTCAGTTTTAGGTTTACAAAAAGTCCATCCTTCTTATGAAAACCTGGGTCCAAAACAAAAATCTGTCAATAAAATGCACAGTACTTCTGACTAGGGATGCATGATATTGGATTTTTTGCCGATATCCGATATCCGATATGTCAATATGTTAAAAATAATTTGGCCAATAACCGATACCGATATTTATTCCCCATAGACCTACTTACAGAGACTACATAGCTTTCTCTGCTTCGGAATTAAAATACTACAATATTCTGCATGGTATATGTCAACTTGGCCTTCTACCAAATATAGATGCCAAAAAGGGGGTTGAAAATGATGTAACACTTCAACTTGGATTATGCTTAATGTCAAATACCAATACCAATGTCCGATACCAATACCATGCCGATAATATTGTGCATCCCTACTTCTGACATTTGGTTAAAAGTTTTTTTTGCTTGTATAAAAGCCGTAGGTTGATACTCCTGACAATAATCATAAACTTCTGGTTGCGTTCTGTTCTTTTCTGTCATGCCCTCTTGGATCCATCTAGCATCAGTTAGCTCAGAACCAACCGCATCTGCTACAAACACACAGTTGTTTTGTTTATGTAAAGATTTTCCAGCTCCCTTACTCACATGTAACACCAATGTGCTGCGGGTCACTCGGTCCACTGGTTTATACAGCAAAGCTGCAAACAGAACAGGACAGACTACAGACTCAGAATTGTATTTGTCTGATTTCACAAAAGATATAAGTAAACATACTAATTTGTGATATTGCTTAAATAAACTAAGTAAATTATGGAATGACTGACCTTCTAGGGAGTTCTTGGCTGTCTCCTTACAATCCTTTGGGCTCCTCACCTTCAGGTTCTGTTTAAATAAAAAAAAAAAAAAAACATGGGTGCAACCACCTCCAAAACCATCTCAGTAAGCAACATAAAATCATGTCAAGGTCTTGAGCTGCACTTTAAGCTCAAGCATTGAGGTCATTGACTTCCAGATTAATTATGCCATCCTGAACCCCACCCCCCCCACCCCCCATTTTCCTCAGCGTCATGCATCATTACTTAGACCATTAACATCCAACCATGATGAATTCCCTTTTTAACAAGTGCCTCAACACTGACCGGCAGGACTGATAAAACCTAGACGAAGACTTATCTATTTACAGTTCCTGAGCTAAGTCAGCAGACTGGCTAGAAGTTAAATTTTATTTTCATCCCACTTGACAAAACAATGGGTAATTGTTTATTTTTGTAATGTGCATAAAACACTGAATGTCAGGTCATCTGGATATAACGTTAACGTTCCACTAAATTAATCTTTACAACTCCAGCCAGGTGCTATTTAACATGTGTTTTCTGCTTACAGTATTGGTTGTCTGTATAAAAAATTGGTTATGATGGTGTGTATTTGGTTGTGATGGTGTGTCTGTGTATGGTGTAAAAATATATATATATATTTTTAATTTTTTTTTTTTGCTGAGACGTTTTGTCCTTCATCCAAAGGACTTCTTCAGTCCAAAGAACGTCAAACAAACTGGAGTCCCACAAGCACCAACTCTCATAGTGGGGGGAAAAAAAACAGTTTTCTGGTGATAAGAAGGTTTCTGGGGCCCGCCCTCTCCCCCATCAACTCCTCTAAGGCAGCCATGCCAAAATACGATAGCTCAAAACATTAAAGTTCATGCTCAATAATCCAGGTACAAATACAACAATGTTGAGTCAGGTCAACTGGATGGTTTCTTTTTTTTTTTTTTTTGCTGAGACATTTCATCCTTCATCCAAAGGACTTATTCAGTCCAAGGAGCCACTAAAAAAACTGGAGTCCCACAAGCACCAACTCTCAGTGAAAAAACAAACAAACAAAAAAAACAAAAAACAAAACAGTTTTCTGGTGATAAGATGGTTTCTGGGGCCCACCCTCTCCCCTATCAACTCCTCTAAGGCAGCCATGCCAAAACACAGTAGTTCAAAACATTAAAGTTCATGCTCAATAATCCAGGTACAAATCCAACAATGTTGAGTCAGGTCAACTGGATGTTTTTTTTTTTTTTTTTTGCTGAGACATTTCGTCCTTCATCCAAAGGACTTATTCAGTCCAAGGAGCCACAAAAAAACTGCAGTCCCACAAGCACCAACTCTCATGGTGGGAAAAAAAAAAACAGTGTGCTGGTGACCAGATGGTGGGTGTGTGGGACTCCAGTTTGTTTGTGGCTCCTCAGATTGAATAAGTCCTTTGGATGAAGGACGAAACGTCTCAGCATAAAAAGAAACCGTCCAAATGACCTCACAGAACATTGTTGGATTTGTACCTTGATTAGTGAGCATGAACTTTTGGTGAACACTGAATTAACTTAAAAAAAAAAAAAAAAAACAGTCATCAGTTATGGTTTAAATAATAATGATTTATGATCGAGATGGTTAGAGACTTCGTCAGGAATGCCGTTCACCAATTAATCATCAATAGTTAAAACCCAGTGAGACATTAAATCATAAATACACACCATCATAACTAATTTTTTGTGCATTAAAGCAAAATGCTGACAACCAGTACTGTAAGCAGAAAACATATGTTATAAATGTTATAAACCTGACTGGAGTTGTAAAGAATAATTTAGTGGAACGTTAAATTTTAAAAGCATGGACTTTATAAAAGCTGTGCAGGTGGTAAGTGTGCAGAACATCAGAGACAACAAGGATTAAGCAGTGTTTAGAGGTGTCGGGAGTTTATTTTGCCTCTTTAACATCCTAAATGCTACAAAGATGTTAAAATGTTCGTTTGTTGTATTGGACAACATGAGAGCTCAAATGTCACACGTGTGATGATCATTTACCAGTTTGCTCGCTTTTCTTTTGATTATATAAAGACATTAAAAACACAAAACACTTTGAGAATGTATTCCCAAAGAGTTAAAATCACAGGTTTACCTCAGAGATTTCAGCAAACTGCGTATTGGCCTGGCAGCACTTCTCCGCCGTCTCCACAGCCAGCTCGTAGTTGTCCAGGAACACCCGATAAACTCCTAGCTGACTAGCCTGTTGGACAGCAGGGAGGCAGAAAAAAAATGAATTACACATTTTAAAACATTTGCGTGAGAAAATAGTTCATCTTTTTTGCACACACAGCAAGTCTGCAAAGTTCACTTCAACCTTGAACACGCCAAAGAGCGAACGTGAGATGCATATTTCTTGTAATTTTATATTTGAGACAGAGAATTTAGTCCAGTCAGCAGAGTCTGAGAGAATGACCCGTAAAAAAAACAAAAAAATATTTAAAATAATGGAACAAAACAAGCAGCGAAGGAGAGCCGGATCAAAACAACAGCGATTAACTGCGGTGATCATTGGTGCTCGTTGCCTTGGAAACTGCAAAGACCCCGCACTGTGCTGGGTCGAGTAATTAATGACCGGTGTAAGCGAGGCTATGATAGCACATTTAGGAAACTGGATGATGGAATTACATTCCTGCAAACGCTGCCCATCAGCCCTGGGATTCATCTCAGTGGAGAACAAAAGGACAATCAATTCTGCCGAACAAAAGCCGACTGAGCAATGTGGACAGAGCAAAGACGGGCTGTGTGCGAATCGTCAAAAGACACCCCCCCCACCCCCACCCCTCTAAAATCTCAAACATAAGCATCTTTTACCTGAGTGTGCTGAACTTGAGTTCATTTGAAATGGTGCACGGTGTTACATTTGCCGTAATAAGACCGTTTCATTCTGTTGGCGCCTTTCTTTAAATTCAGATTCCTTAATTCAGAGTTTAAGTGGGGTTCTGTGGAAATGTTATAAACAAATAACATCTCACCTGCTATGGATGGCTTTTAAACGACCTCAGTTTGAAGCTCAAGACTAATCTGAGTGGGACCAAGACCAAAATATATTGGTATTTCAGACGGAAGTGCCTTAAGCTGCGCTAGAATGCTACAGCTAGCTGCTGCTGCTACTGTGTGGTGTAACTAAACATATAATGCAAAGCTGACAGCAGTGTAATAGGATATTATTTTAGTGTATTCAGAACACTGAGAAAAATAATAACTTTCATATTTGTTACAAGTTTTTGTTGTACTGCATCTTTTTACACAACCACAAAATGCAACTATACAAGAACTTCAATACACCAAAATGATAAATTATTATCACCTACAAAATATTTATGTGCATAAAAATTGATTTTAATATTGTTGTCTGTGCGTAAATAATAACATTTGAAATGTGACTCAGTTTCTATTGTGAATTACAACACATTTTACAAATATTTAGATTAGATGTTTTAAATACAGGACCAATATGCATTTTCTTATCATTTCTCAGTCCCACAGCTCAGACAGAGGAGATGCACTACTTTATATTAGAGATGTCTTAGCATTTTCAGTCAATCTGATGAAAATGCAGACGTTAGCATTAGCATCAACTAGCCTGCTGTGTCAGGCCACTATGAATTATGGTCCATTTCCACCATGGTACTGTACAACTTATGTATACTACTTTACTGAACCACATGGCCAGTTTTTAGGGAGGTATATAGTGAATGTAATTTTCAATTAAAATTTGAAGGAGCACTACAAAATGACTGACACGATACACAGTGATTAATGCTCAAACTAGCTGTTGGCTTGTCAAACCAGCCAGGAAAAATCCCTATTTCTCCAAACTGAGATTGTTGAAAGAGCTATCCACAACAGGTAAGATATTATCTATTCTGTTCATAAACTTTTTTTTTTACCAGTACTCCCTTTCAAAGGATCTACAAACCGGATTCCAAAAAATGTTGGGACACTAAACAAATTGTGAATAAAACCTGAATACAATGATGTGGAGATGGCAAATGTCAATATTTTATTCGTAATAAAACATAGATGACAGCCCAAAAGTTTAATCTGAGTAAATATAACATTTTAAAGGAAAAATATGTTGTTTCAAAATTTCATGGCATCAACAAATTCCAAAAATGTTGGGACAAGTCCATTTTTACCACTGTGTGGCATCCCCCCTTCTTCTTCCAACACTCA